>OZ025262.1:24157688-24538268 GCA_964019135.1 Arenicola marina
ACAGATCCACGTGCCGCTAGGCCCTCAAGTGGCCAGAACGCGAGAGCTCTAACCCACTGAGCTATCGGGGCGGCCCCTAAAGGGCTTTTGGTTACGCACCCGGGTCGTTGGTGTTTTTTTCTCCCATTGTCGCAGAATGGACGTCGTTCCTGACGTAGGCCCTGTGTGAACACTGGGCACCACGCGTAACGTAGGCCCCGTGGGAACACTGGGCGTTATGCGTGGCGGATGCCCCTTGGGAACAATGGGCGTTCTGTGTGACGGAGGCTACAGGAAAAACACATATAAAGCTGCTGTCGAGTCATTTATCAGGTAACAATATATAAATCAAGACTGGCTGGAGACGTAAAAATAAACTTTTTAGACTTTTTGAATTTCAAACATCTAGTACTTGGCAGGAACTATTGAATAGAACAATTGATCTAGATGTGTGGAAAGATATTTATATGGTTCCCATAGAAACAACCAGAGAAACAAAGATACGGAGTTTTCAATACAAAGTGTTGCAACGCATCCTTCCTACAAATATTGTTTTGAAAAAAGCAGGCATTTCTGAAAACGATGAATGTTATTTTTGCAGTTCACATGTAGAAACTATTGAGCACTTGTTTTGGGGATTTACATGTATGAGAGACTTCTGGAATTATGTAATTCGCGTGCTACAACCATATATTGACTTGAAAGAGTTTGTTAATGAGAAGAATGTTTTACTAGGTGTAACACAAAAGTCACAAGGCATTGCGAATCATGTTTTCTTGTTAGGTAACAAGTATATCTATGCGACAAAATGTAAAGGAGGCTCGCGAAGGATTCCCAGTTTTTTCAATAGACTAAAGGCTATATATTTGTTAGAATGCAATGGTTCTTATCTAAAAGACTGACTGAGATTTATTTACAACACACGTTTGTTTCACAAGCGATGCGAGGCTTAGAGAGAGTGCAGGGTGCAGGGTGCGGGGTGCGGGGTGTGGGGCGTGTGGTGTAGGGTGCAGGGTGTAGCATGTGGGGTGCAAGCTGCAGGGAGTAGAGTGTGGGTGCGAGGTGCAGGGTGCGGGGTGTTGGGTTTGGGGAGAGGGGTGTGGGGTATGGGGTGTAGGGTGTAGGGTGTAGACTGTGGGGTGTAGAGTGTGGAGCATGGGGTCGGGTGTGGAGTGTGGGGTGGTTGGTGTGGGGTGTTTGGTGTGGGGTGCAGGCCCCGATAGCGGAGTGTAGAGTTTTGGTTGTGGGGTGCGGGTGCGGGTGCGGGTGCGGGGTGTGGAGTGTGGGTGCAGGGTATCGGACAGGAGGTGCGGGGTGAGGGGTAAATATGGGGTGCAATACAATACAACAAGCGTCTTCACCATAGGCGATTTGGGTGCCATATCGTCCACATCCTCATAGACTTCACCTTCCCCTGCCCCGGAGGAGGTGGGTACCGGGGTGGGGGCGGGGGCGGGGGCACGTCCCCCGCGCGGTGGTAACCATGTTCGCGGCTGCATAAAACAAACAAAAACTGACATCAGGAAAATGGAGGCAGAAATAGCGTCGCAGTGGCTGGTATGACATAAGAGAGTTGCTGGCTAGCTGCCACGTGACAGTGAGTCCATTTCTCCTTGGCTGTAATACCTTTGATATTGTCACTTTGTTTCGGACACAACGTTCCGAGAACATTCCGTAACACGTCAGCGTGTTTGGAGGGACACTAAGTTGCAGACAAAAAGGTTCCGACGCATTTCTACGGCCGCTATAACAGGTCTCTTCAAGTGGATATACTTGTTTATGCAGAATAAGCACAGATCGATTTTAATTAATATATACAGAGGGCGACACATTTATGTCACACCCTAACAACTGACCTTGTCGATATAATCGTCCTGCGGGGGTGGGGGTGGGCTTGGACGAAATGACCGCGGCTGGAAACAAGAAAAACATACAGAAAATAACTGAAATGGGAATATATCGCGAAACAGATCAGATTAGATAATTTGATGAGCGAGGTTAATTTACTCCCTGGGGTATAGCAAATAACCGGCAGGACCCCTGGTCCCAGGGGTATAGAAACTAACCGGTATAGCTCCTATACCCAGGGGTATAAATAATGCCCAGCATGGCCCCTCCCTTCTGGGGTATAACACTAACCTGTATGGGTCCTATGCCCTGAGCACTGGGTTCTTGGTAATCCTCGTCTTCATCTTCCTCTTCTTGTCCTGCACCCTGCAATAGAAATATGCCACATATAATACACACCATTAGTATTTATACCCCACCGGTTAGTATTTATACCCCAGGGAATAGGGGCTATAGTAGTTAGTATTTATACCCTAGGACATAGGGGTCATACCGTATATTATTTATATCCCAGTGAATAGGGGTCTTCTGATTAGTATTTATACCCCAGAAAATAGGGGTCATACCGGTTTGTACGGGCCATACTGGTTAGTATTTATACCCCAGGGAATAGGGGCCATACTAGTTAGTATTTATACCCCAGGGAACAGGGGCCATACTAGTTAGTATTTATACCCCAGGGAATAGGGACCATACCAGTTCGTATTTATACCCAAGGGAAGGGCCGATTTCATGTTTAAGCTACGAAGGAGATTAGAGAAAACCCTCTTTTTCACAGCATGCAATTTTAATTCAATAATGCCCAAGTAAACGTTGATATTTTCCATTCAGCACATTATTACGAGCGTGGCCAGAATGAAAGGAGGAGTGAATACTAACATCGTTGTTTTATAATCAGGCCACCTCTAGGTACGTATACACACGTGTGCTCTCTCAATCGCACCAAGACATGACATGTTGGTGTTTTAGGCCACTTTTGTGCACATACAGGCTAAATTGGGCCAAGGAACCTCCTGGGACGATGAAGGATGAAGGAATGAAACATGCCCCAGATTAGGTGCCCGAACCCGGATTCGAACCCAGGACCTATTGATCTGCGGTCTAGTGCGCTAACCACTACACCAGGGAGGCCCCCTCAATCGCACCAAGAAATGATTAGCAGATTCAACGAAAGCCAGATTACAATACAAATAAGAGATCCAAGTAGACTCACCGTCGTCTCCAAATACTCCTCATTGGGGTTCGAGGGATCGACGTACGTGTCGTCATCCTGAAGGGACGGCAGACCCGAAGCCTATCGATGCGAACCTTATAGTTACGCCTTTATGACGTCATCATAACGTCGGCGTGACATCGTGGTTACGTACTCATCATTACGTCAGTACCAGATCATCGTTGTTACGTACTCCTTACGTCATGATAACGCCAGTATGAGGTCATCGTTACGTCGTTGTTACGTACTCCTTAAGTCATCATAACGTCAGTATGAGGTCATCGTTACGTCGTTGTTACGTACTTGTTACGTCATGATAACGCCAGTATGAGGTCATCGTTACGTCGTTGTTACGTACTCCTTACGTCATGGTAACGCCAGTATGAGGTCATCGTTACGTCGTTGTTACGTACTCCTTAAGTCATCATAACGTCAGTATGAGGTCATCGTTACGTCTTTGTTACGTACTCCTTACGTCATGATAACGTCAGTATGAGGTCATCTCACATCGTTGTTACGTACTCTTTACGTAATGATAACGCCAGTATGAGGTCATCGTTACGTCGTTGTTACGTACTCCTTAAGTCATCATAACGTCAGTATGAAGTCATCGTTACGTCGTTGTTACGTACTCCTTAAGTCATCATAACGTCAGTATGAAGTCATCGTTACGTCGTTGTTACGTACTCCTTACGTCATGATAACGTCAGTATGAGGTCATCGTTACGTCGTTGTTACGTACTCCTTAAGTCATCATTACGTCAGTATGAGGTCATCGTTACGTCGTTGTTACGTACTCCTTAAGTCATCATAACGTCAGTATGAGGTCATCGTTACGTCGTTGTTACGTACTCCTTACGTCATGATAACGTCAGTATGAGGTCATCGTTACGTCGTTGTTACGTACTCCTTACGTCATGATAACGTCAGTATGAGGTCATAGTTACGTCTTTGTTACGTACTCCTTAAGTCATCATAACGTCAGTATGAGGTCATCGTTACGTCGTTGTTACGTACTCCTTAAGTCATCATAACGCCAGTATGAAGTCATCGTTACGTCGTTGTTACGTACTCCTTAAGTCATCATAACGTCAGTATGAGGTCATCGTTACGTCTTTGTTACGTACTCCTTACGTCATGATAACGTCAGTATGAGGTCATCGTTACGTCGTTGTTACGTACTCCTTACGTCATGATAACGCCAGTATGACGTCATCGTTACGTCGTTGTTACGTACTCCTTACGTCATCATAACGTCAGTATGAGGTCATCGTTACGTCGTTGTTACGTACTCCTTACGTCATGATAACGCCAGTATGACGTCATCGTTACGTCGTTGTTACGTACTCCTTACGTCATGATAACGTCAGTATGAGGTCATCGTTACGTCGTTGTTACGTACTTGTTACGTACTCATTACGTCAGTATGAGGTCATCGTTACGTCGTTGTTACGTACTCCTTAAGTCATCATAACGTCAGTATGAGGTCATCGTTACGTCGTTGTTACGTACTCCTTAAGTCATCATAACGCCAGTATGAGGTCATCGTTACGTCGTTGTTACGTACTCCTTACGTCATGATAACGTCAGTATGAGGTCATCGTTACGTCGTTGTTACGTACTTGTTACGTACTCATTACGTCAGTATGAGGTCATCGTTACGTCGTTGTTACGTACTCCTTAAGTCATCATAACGTCAGTATGAAGTCATCGTTACGTCGTTGTTACGTACTCCTTAAGTCATCATAACGTCAGTATGAAGTCATCGTTACGTCGTTGTTACGTACTCCTTACGTCATGATAACGTCAGTATGAGGTCATCGTTACGTCGTTGTTACGTACTCCTTAAGTCATCGTAACGTCAGTATGAGGTCATCGTTACGTCTTTGTTACGTACTTGTTACGTCATGATAACGACAATATGAGGTCATCGTTACGTCGTTGTTACGTACTCCTTAAGTCATCATAACGTCAGTATGAAGTCATCGTCACATCGTTGTTAAGTACTCCTCACGTCATGATAACGTCAGTATGAGGTCATCGTTACGTCGTTGTTACGTACTTGTTACGTCATGATAACGACAATATGAGGTCATCGTTACGTCGTTGTTACGTACTCCTTAAGTCATCATAACGCCAGTATGAGGTCATCGTCACATCGTTGTTAAGTACTCCTCACGTCATGATAACGTCAGTATGAGGTCATCGTTACGTCGTTGTTACGTACTCCAATACGTCATGATAACGTCAATATTAGGTCATCATCACATCGTTGTTACCCATGCCTTACGTCATGACAACGAAAATATGATGTCATAGTTACGTCGTTGTTACGTACTCCTTACGTCATGATAACGTCAATATAAGGTCATCATCACATCGTTGTTACGTACTCCTTACGTACTCATTACGTCAGTATGAGGTCATCGTTACGTCATTGTTACGTACTCCTCAGGTCATCATAAATTCAATATGAGGTCATCTCACATCGTTGTTACGTACTCTTTACGTAATGATAACGCCAGTATGAGGTCATCGTTACGTCGTTGTTACGTACTCCTTACGTCATCATAACGTCAGTATGAGGTCATCGTTACGTCTTTGTTACGTACTTGTTACGTCATGATAACGACAATATGAGGTCATCGTTACGTCGTTGTTACGTACTCCTTAAGTCATCATAACGCCAGTATGAGGTCATCGTCACATCGTTGTTAAGTACTCCTCACGTCATGATAACGACAATATGAGGTCATCGTTACGTCGTTGTTACGTACTCCTTAAGTCATCATAACGTCAGTATGAGGTCATCGTTACGTCTTTGTTACGTACTTGTTACGTCATGATAACGTCAATATTAGGTCATCATCACATCGTTGTTACCCATGCCTTACGTCATGACAACGAAAATATGATGTCATAGTTACGTCGTTGTTACGTACTCCTTACGTCATGATAACGTCAATATAAGGTCATCATCACATCGTTGTTACGTACTCCTTACGTACTCATTACGTCAGTATGAGGTCATCGTTACGTCATTGTTACGTACTCCTCAGGTCATCATAAATTCAATATGAGGTCATCTCACATCGTTGTTACGTACTCTTTACGTAATGATAACGCCAGTATGAGGTCATCGTTACGTCGTTGTTACGTACTCCTTACGTCATGATAACGAAAGTATGAGGTCATCGTTACGTCGTTGTTACGTACTTCTTACGTCACGATAACGTCAATATGAGGTCATCGTCACATCGTTGTTAAGTACTCCTCACGTCATGATAACGACAATATGAGGTCATAGTTACGTCTTTGTTACGTACTCCTTACGTCATGATAACGAAAGTATGAAGTCATGGTTACGTCGTTGTTACGTACTCATTACGTCATGATAACGTCAGTGTAAGGTCATTTTATACATTGTCGCTACGTCATGATAATACATCATCGTTACATCATTATCGTTACGTCATCTTTCCTTTGTTATTTTGTTACAACTATAATGTCAGTCGACATCATTTATTACGACCTAAGCTGTGGAATTATTATTATATCGTTATATGCTTATTATATTGACGCAAAGGTCAGATTTACAAATCTGGATATGAGCAAACAGAGAAACAACATTCAGTCGTTGAACAATAACATTCAATATGCAACGTCATATTTAACTTTTGTGTCAAAACAATTATGAGAAAACAACAATATCATCCGTTATCATAATGTAAATACATGAAAAATGGTCGCCAGGCATGGCTGAGACTGGGTAAACCGGGTAAATCTTTAATTCTAAAACAGGAGCGTCAATACCAGCTAAACTACTCAGGTTCAAATGTCAGAACTACAAATCAACAGCATAGAATTCGTGCAATCGTGTATATAAATCGTTAACGATACGCAATCTAATCATGCAGATCTGTATAACAATCTAATAGGTTCTAATAGGTCTAATACAAGTTACTAATTACAACAACAATTAATTACTATTCACAATCATAAAGTTACATGATTTAATTAATTCTCAAATCGGACGTGTTCTCTAATATCCACCATCTGGAACCTTGAGAGATTTATCGGATAACAAGACAACTTGAATATGCCCGGTACATACGATAGCGAACAAGTAAAGCCAGATAGGAGCCCTTGAATTAATGTAGTAAGAAGTCAGATTGGCATAATAAGATATAGGAAATTAAACAAAACTTAAAGGTACCATAAGCGGATAGATTTGGTACACTGAGCTGAATCTCACTATAAAAACACACAAGCGCTTTGCTGGCAGAGAAAATAAAATAGTCAAAATGCTCCCAAATACCGTTATAAAAAAATATCGCATATATATAAAGTTGATAATTTATCCTCAGACATGAAACTGAGCCGCGGTTGACTTACAGACATGTCTCGCATGTGTGGGCCTGGGATGGTGGGCGGCGGCACTGGGATGGCCAGCTGTCCGCCAGGCCGGGTGTGGCTGGGGGTGCGGCTCGACGGACCCGGCGGCTGTGGGGTACGTACGCATGAAGACGCATGGGGTGGTGATGTTGCCCCTTAATTGTGAGGGTGTGGGTGCCTGGGTGTGCCTGGGTGTGGTTGGGTGTGGTTGGGTGTGGTTGGGTGCGGTTAGGTGTGGTTGGGTGTGGTTGAGTGTGGTTGGGTGTGGTTGGGTGCGGTTGGGTACGGTTGGGTACGGTTGGGTGTGGTTGGGTGTGGTTGGGTGTGGTTGGGTGCGGTTGGGTACGGTTGGGTGTGGTTTGGGTGTGGTTCGGTGTGTCTGCGGGCGTGGGTGGTCGTGGGTGTCTGCGTGCTTGGGTGGTTGTTGGTGTCTGCGGGCGTGGGTGGTTGTGGGTGTCTGCGGGTGTGGGTGGTTGTGGGTGTCTGCGTGCTTGGGTGGTTGTGGGTGTCTGCGGGCGTGGGTGGTTGTGGGTGTCTGCGGGTGTGGGTGGTTGTGGGTGTCTGCACGTGTGGGTGGTTGTGGGTGTCTGCGGGTGTGGGTGGTTGTCGGTGTCTGCGGGTGTGGGTGGTTGTGGGTGTCTGCGGGTGTTGGTGGTCGTGGGTGTCTGCGGGTGTGGGTGGTTGTGGGGGTGGTTGTGGGTATCTGCGGGTGTGGGTGGTCGTGGGTGTCTGCAGGTGTGGGTGGTTGTGGCTGTCTGCGGGTGTGGGTGATTGTGGGTGTCTGCGGGTGTGGGTGGGTGTGGGTGTCGGCGGGTGTGGGTGGTTGTGGGTGTCTGCGGGCGTGGGTGGTTGTGGGTGTCTGCGGGTGTGGGTGGTTGTGGGTGTCTGCACGTGTGGGTGGTTGTGGGTGTCTGCGTGCTTGGGTGGTTGTGGGTGTCTGCGGGCGTGGGTGGTTGTGGGTGTCTGCGGGTGTGGGTGGTTGTGGGTGTCTGCACGTGTGGGTGGTTGTGGGTGTCTGCGGGTGTGGGTGGTTGTGGGTGTCTGCGGGTGTGGGTGGTTGTGGGTGTCTGCGGGTGTTGGTGGTCGTGGGTGTCTGCGGGTGTGGGTGGTTGTGGGGGTGGTTGTGGGTGTCTGCGGGTGTTGGTGGAATGGAATGGAATGTTGGTGTTTTAGGCCACTTTTGTGCACATACAGGCTAAATTGGGCCAAGGAACCTCCCGAGACGATGAAGGATGAAGGAATGGGTGTTGGTGGTCGTGGGTGTCTGCGGGTGTGGGTGGTTGTGGGTGTCTGCGGGTGTGGGTGGTCGTGGGTGTCTGCGGGTGTGGGTGGTTGTGGGTGTCTGCGGGTGTGGGTGGTTGTGGGTGTCTGCGGGTGTGGGTGGTTGTGGGTGTCTGCGGGTGTGGGTGGTTGTGGGTGTCTGCGGGTGTGGGTGGTTGTGGGTGTCTGCGGGTGTGTGTGGTTGTGGGGTGGCTGTGGGTGTCTGCGGGTGTGGGTGGTTGTGGGTGTCTGCGGGTGTGGGTGGTCGTGGGTGTCTGCGGGTGTGGGTGGTTGTGGGGGTGGTTGTGGGTGGTCGTGGGTGTCTGCGGGTGTGGGTGGTTGTGGGTATCTGCGGGTGTGGGTGGTCGTGGGTGTCTGCAGGTGTGGGTGGTTGTGGCTGTCTGCGGGTGTGGGTGATTGTGGGTGTCTGCGGGTGTGGGTGGGTGTGGGTGTCTGCGGGTGTGGGTGGTTGTGGGTGTCTGCGGGTGTGGGTGGTTGTGGGTGTCTGCGGGTGTGGGTGGTCGTGGGTGTCTGCGGGTGTGGGTGGTTGTGGGGTGGTTGTGGGTGTCTGCGGGTGGGGGTGGTTGTGGGTGTCTGCGGGTGTGGGTGTCTGCGGGTGTGGGTGGTCGTGGGTGTCTGCGGGTGTGGGTGGTTGTGGGGTGGTTGTGGGTGTCTGCGGGTGTGGGTGGTCGTGGGTGTCTGCGGGTATGAGTGGTTGTGGGTGTCTGCGGGTGTGGGCGGTCGTGGGTGTCTGCGGGTGTGGGTGGTTGTGGCTGTCTGCGGGTGTGGGTGGGTGTGGGTGGATGTGGGTGTCTGCGGGTGTGGATGGGTGTGGGTGTCTGCGGGCCTGGGTGGTTGTGGGTGGTTGTGGCTGTCTGCGGGTGTGCGTGGTTGTGGGTGTCTGCGGGTGTGGGTGGTCGTGGGTGTCTGCGGGTGTGGGTGGTTGTGGGGTGGTTGTGGGTGCCGTTGATTTAGTTCTTAGTCCCAGATGATATTTAACGTGTTCTAATTCGATCATGGTAATCAACATGATGTACATGATGCAACTAGGATGTCATCGATGTTATGTGTGCATTGCTAACTATTTGATCAACTGATAAAATTGTGCCCAGAGAAATAGTAAGAGCGCAGCTATCTAAGATAGAAAAGACTACAGCTTGATGTGATAGATAATGTCTGATAGAATATTTCCACAGCTACATGTTCGGGGATCTCACAATGTAATACAGATACAAGATGGCAATATAGAGCCCATATTGTAATTTATGTCTCATATTGCAACCTGCGCATAACACGGCCCTCATGGCAAACAATATTCTCATTACCAGAGTAATATCACATCAGCAAAGGCAACGCACAAGTAAAGTTGTTAGTGGAAAAATATAATAAGAAACTATAACCATTCGTGTTAGTGCAAAGTGAGAAATGACATCAATTAAGAGAAGGTAGCATTTTAGGTTCGTGAAACCTCCTGCTAAGATATTTGGCCCACCAAGAAATTACAGCCGAATGGCTCCAAAGACCCAAAGATAAGGTTAAATTTTCACTACCGAGTCAAAGTCACATTGTTGGGAAGGTCTGGGTGTGACAATATATTGAGCCTCAGAAATAAAACTTGTGCAGTTTATAAATTACGAGCCTCAACCATAAACACGAAACCAACTTACCATTTAGTTTGGCCTTAATTACTTAACTAATGGTTAGTTACCAAGAACAGTAAGGTAAACACTAGGGGTATCTCAACACACTAGTATTGTGACGTCACCCATATCAGTGTAATTACGGCTACAACGATATTGTATTGTGACGTCACCCATGTCAGTGTAACTATACAGCTGCAACAGTACACTATTGTGACGTCACCCATATCAGTGTAACTATGGCTACAATACCGTACTGTAACGTCACTCATATCAGGGTAACTAAGGATACAACAATGCAGTATTGTGACGTCACCCATATCAGTGTAACTATGGCTACAATACAGTAGTGTACCCTCACTCATATGAGGGTAACCAAGGATACGACAATGCAGTATTGTGACGTCACCCATATCAGTGTAACTACGGCAACAACAATACAGTATTGTGATGTCACCCATACCTGATTCGTTGATGGTTCCACGTACTCTTCCTCTGGATCCGGAGCCAGCGCTCTGTGTCGTCCCTATAGCAACAGCAGCCAGTGTTGTCATGGCAATAATATTTAACAATACCATGGAATTACAGATGGATACATTTTTCTGGGGAAATAACATGGGGGATCATTTCACTAAGACCTCATAACTTTTAAAACCGAACTGCATGACCGGCGATGAAGCAACTATTTTGTTTTCATCACACATTATATACAGATGTGAAACATTCTGGTTAGAAATCAATTGCATAATTATTAATATACACCTAGTAATTATGAAACATTACCTATTCGTGTTGTTCGTAAGTTACTTTACTATGGGAAAGCTAGTGGTTACGAGTTCGTAACTCTTAGTGAGACAGGATTCCGATCTCACATGGAGACAAGGAGTAATAAGGAACTGACATCAATAAGAGCCACAAACGGGAAATGTGGAGTACAGCACTTGTCGGACCCGCCGTACAATATCAGATGGGATACATGGTGTATCATGCGCACTGAACAAAAAGCACGTGCTCAACTTGTTTGTTTCTAAAATGCCAGGCCGGAAGTAGAACCCGCGAGAAATGACATGCCCTATTTTGACAATGAGAAGGGTCAAGATACAGAGGAACTATGTTTCCGGGAATAAACTCCAACTGTTGCGACAAAAACCATGGGATGTTCTACTGCTCACAGATTGGCATTACGCACAGGTAAGCTTCGAATCACGCACCGGGCCGCTTCGGCTGGCCTTGCAGGGCACAGTCGACAACAGCCGAAGACGCTACCTACTGGCTAGGACATGGGTTAACCAAATAAATGGCTACATTTTTCCCTGGGGAAAAAAGGCATCAACCTCAGTAGAAAACTTTCAGATATAAAATACAACATATTTTTTCCCTGACATTTTTGGTGCCATTCATTTGGTTATCAACGATGTACCACGTTATCCGTCATCTATATGTGGTACTCACGGGCATTCCGGCGGGAGGTCTTTGTTGAGCGGCACCAGGGTAACGGCCCTCAGGGATCGCAGGCCCCGGGGGTGGGGCCTGGGGCTGGTGGTAGTTATACGGAGGGACCGGGGGCCTATTGTTCGTGAGCCTAGCGGGCGTGGTGGGCGCCAATCGCTCGCGAGGAGGCACCACCGGTGGTGGAGCACCCTGGAAACCGATACATGTTTTACCCATCACTAGCACGCTCATTAACTTGTATCATTCATAATTATATCCATGTGAACGCCATCCATGTGTGTACTGTCATACACATTGCTGTTGATTCAAGCGCTTTCATATACAAATTATGGCGCCATAAAACTTTCTCGTATATCATAGACAGAATCACTTGAATACATGTACGAGAACCGGAAAGTAAGGGGTGACGGCCACTTACCGCATTATGCACGGAGGAAAATGAGTCAGCTCGACCGCTCATAACGCCTGAAAATAAATACCAGAAACGGTACTGATACTGACATATCATCAGCGGAGCACCCAGCGACGGGCATCTCAAGGGCACGATTACTCCCCCCCCCCCCTCATCCCATCCCCCGCCCCCCCCCCCCCACCCCTTATTCCTCAACCCTTCCGGACTGTAATGTTGAACCAATTTGGTCATCAACCTTACACCCCCCCCCAATCTGGTTGTCAATTTTCTGAGCCCTGCCCCCACCGCTCAAATTTGCCTCGAGTGGGGCCTTCCTGGTTTAGGGGTTACCACACTAGACGACAGCTTGATAGATCCTGGGTTCGAAAATCCGACAGCTGGCTCCTAACCTGAAGCATGTTTCACATCTATCCACATTCGTCTCGGGAGGTTGATTTGCCAAATTTAGCTATTATGTGTACGAAATTGGCCTCAAATTTCAATTCCATTCATTTCATTTCAAATTGACTTCGACTTATATGAAAACAACGGACACTCTCTGAGCAACGATATTCCAGGTTTGACAGATTTGTTCAGCAGCGGTATTTCAAGGGATGTCCAGTTAGTTGTGCGATGATGGCATAAGCTTACGTTAAACGAGCCACAATATATTAGTTATGAACCCTACGCAATGGTATTGTGAAATCTCGGCCCAGGTCCGGTGGATGAAAGACACCAAGCGCCTCGGGCCAAATGGGAAGTTCCCTTTGGCCTAACGTGTAAGGTGTTCGCTCTGGATGCGAAGGTTGATGGTTCGAATCCCGCCTCTGCGGGGAGACAACTTTCGGCGTCCATTCGGGCCTGGGACCAGAAATACTATAGTATGCTTACTTACTGGTTCGGTGTGACCAAGCCGGGTCCAATACCTGATACGTAGGACGAGGCGAAGGGGTGGGGGGCACAGAAAAATAGCGCCCTCCAGGAAACCCTGAGAGCCTGGTGCCTATGCCATAATGCGTGGTAGCCATTTGGGAGCCTGGTGCCTATGCCATAATGCGCGTTAGCCCCTTGGGAGCCTGGTGCCTATGTCATAATGTGCGGTAGCCCCTTGGGAGCATGGTGCCTATGCCATAATGTGCGGTAGCCCCTTGGGAGCATGGTGCCTATGCCATAATGCGCGGTAGCCCCTTGGGAGCCTGGTGCCTATGCCATAATGTGCGTTAGCCCCTTGGGAGTCTGATGCCTATGCCATAATGCGCGTTAGCCCCTTGGGAGCATGGTGCCTATGCCATAATGCGCGGTAGCCCCTTGGGAGCCTGGTGCCTATGCCATAATGTGCGTTAGCCCCTTGGGAGTCTGATGCCTATGCCATAATGCGCGTTAGCCCCTTGGGAGCCTGGTGCCTATGCCATAACGCGCGTTAGCCCCTTGGGAGCCTGGTGCCTATGCCATAATGCGCAGTAGCCCCTTGGGAGCCTGGTGCCTATGACATAATGCACGTTAGCCCCTTGGGAGCCTGGTGCCTATGCTATAATGTGCGGTAGCCCCTTGGGAGCATGGTGCCTATGCCATAATGTGCGTTAGCCCCTTGGGAGCATGGTGCCTATGACATAATGCGCGTTAGCCCCTTGGGAGCATGGTGCCTATGCCATAATGCGCGTTAGTCCCTTGGGAGCCTGGTGCCTATGCCATAATGCGCGTTAGCCCCTTGGGAGCCTGGTGCCTATGCCATAATGCGCGTTAGCCCCTTGGGAGCCTGGTGCCTATGCCATAACGCGCGTTAGCCCCTTGGGAGCCTGGTGCCTATGCCATAATGCGCGTTAGTCCCTTGGGAGCCTGGTGCCTATGCCATAATGCGCAGTAGCCCCTTGGGAGCCTGGTGCCTATGACATAATGCACGTTAGCCCCTTGGGAGCCTGGTGCCTATGCCATAATGTGCGGTAGCCCCTTGGGAGCATGGTGCCTATGCCATAATGTGCGTTAGCCCCTTGGGAGCATGGTGCCTATGACATAATGCGCGTTAGCCCCTTGGGAGCCTGGTGCCTATGTCATAATGTGCGGTAGCCCCTTGGGAGCATGGTGCCTATGCCATAATGTGCGGTAGCCCCTTGGGAGCATGGTGCCTATGCCATAATGCGCGGTAGCCCCTTGGGAGCCTGGTGCCTATGCCATAATGTGCGTTAGCCCCTTGGGAGTCTGATGCCTATGCCATAATGCGCGTTAGCCCCTTGGGAGCATGGTGCCTATGCCATAACGCGCGTTAGCCCCTTGGGAGTCTGATGCCTATGCCATAATGCGCGTTAGCCCCTTGGGAGCCTGGTGCCTATGCCATAATGCGCGTTAGCCCCTTGGGAGCCTGGTGCCTATGACATAATGCGCGTTAGCCCCTTGGGAGCCTGGTGCCTATGCCATAATGCGCGTTAGTCCCTTGGGAGCCTGGTGCCTATGCCATAATGCGCGTTAGCCCCTTGGGAGCCTGGTGCCTATGCCATAATGCGCGTTAGCCCCTTGGGAGCCTGGTGCCTATGCCATAACGCGCGTTAGCCCCTTGGGAGCCTGGTGCCTATGCCATAATGCGCGTTAGTCCCTTGGGAGCCTGGTGCCTATGCCATAATGCGCAGTAGCCCCTTGGGAGCCTGGTGCCTATGACATAATGCACGTTAGCCCCTTGGGAGCCTGGTGCCTATGCCATAATGTGCGGTAGCCCCTTGGGAGCATGGTGCCTATGCCATAATGTGCGTTAGCCCCTTGGGAGCATGGTGCCTATGACATAATGCGCGTTAGCCCCTTGGGAGCATGGTGCCTATGCCATAATGCGCGTTAGTCCCTTGGGAGCCTGGTGCCTATGCCATAATGCGCGTTAGCCCCTTGGGAGCCTGGTGCCTATGCCATAATGCGCGTTAGCCCCTTGGGAGCCTGGTGCCTATGCCATAACGCGCGTTAGCCCCTTGGGAGCCTGGTGCCTATGCCATAATGCGCGTTAGTCCCTTGGGAGCCTGGTGCCTATGCCATAATGCGCGTTAGCCCCTTGGGAGCCTGGTGCCTATGCCATAATGCGCGGTAGCCCCTTGGGAGCCTGGTGCCTATGCTATAATGTGCGGTAGCCCCTTGGGAGCCTGGTGCCTATGACATAATGCACGTTAGCCCCTTGGGAGCCTGGTGCCTATGCCATAATGTGCGGTAGCCCCTTGGGAGCATGGTGCCTATGCCATAATGTGCGTTAGCCCCTTGGGAGCATGGTGCCTATGACATAATGCGCGTTAGCCCCTTGGGAGCATGGTGCCTATGCCATAATGTGCGTTAGCCCCTTGGGAGCATGGTGCTTATGACATAATGCGCGTTAGCCCCTTGGGAGCCTGGTGCCTATGCCATAATGCGCGTTAGTCCCTTGGGAGCCTGGTGCCTATGCCATAATGTGCGTTAGCCCCTTGGGAGCCTGGTGCCTATGCCATAATGTGCGTTAGCCCCTTGGGAGCCTGGTGCCTATGCCATAATGTGCGGTAGCCCCTTGGGAGCCTGGTGGCTATGCCATAATGTGCGGTAGCCCCTTGGGAGCCTGGTGCCTATGCCATAATGTGCGGTAGCCCCTTGGGAGCCTGGTGCCTATGACATAATGCGCGTTAGCCCCTTGGGAGCCTGGTGCCTATGCCATAATGCGCGTTAGCCCCTTGGGAGCCTGGTGCCTATGACATAATGTGCGGTAGCCCCTTGGGAGCCTGGTGCCTATGCCATAATGCGCGTTAGTCTCTTGGGAGCCTGGTGCCTATGCCATAATGTGCGGTAGCCCCTTGGGAGCCTGGTGCCTATGCCATAATGTGCGGTAGCCCCTTGGGAGCCTGGTGCCTATGCCATAATGTGCGGTAGCCCCTTGGGAGCCTGGTGCCTATGCCATAATGCGCGTTAGCCCCTTGGGGGCCTGGTGCCTATGACATAATGCGCGTTAGCCCCTTGGGAGCCTGGTGCCTATGCCATAATGCGCGTTAGCCCCTTGGGAGCCTGGTGCCTATGACATAATGTGCGGTAGCCCCTTGGGAGCCTGGTGCCTATGCCATAATGCGCGTTAGTCCCTTGGGAGCCTGGTGCCTATGCCATAATGTGCGGTAGCCCCTTGGGAGCCTGGTGCCTATGCCATAATGTGCGGTAGCCCCTTGGGAGCCTGGTGCCTATGACATAATGTGCGGTAGCCCCTTTGGAGCCTGGTGCCTATGCCATAATGCGCGTTAGTCCCTTGGGAGCCTGGTGCCTATGCCATAATGTGCGGTAGCCCCTTGGGAGCCTGGTGCCTATGCCATAATGTGCGGTAGCCCCTTGGGAGCCTGGTGCCTATGCCATAATGTGCGGTAGCCCCTTGGGAGCCTGGTGCCTATGCCATAATGTGCGGTAGCCCCTTGGGAGCCTGGTGCCTATGCCATAATGTGCGGTAGCCCCTTGGGAGCCTGGTGCCTATGACATAATGCGCGTTAGCCCCTTGGGAGCCTGGTGCCTATGCCATAATGCGCGTTAGCCCCTTGGGAGCCTGGTGCCTATGACATAATGTGCGGTAGCCCCTTGGGAGCCTGGTGCCTATGCCATAATGCGCGTTAGTCTCTTGGGAGCCTGGTGCCTATGCCATAATGTGCGGTAGCCCCTTGGGAGCCTGGTGCCTATGCCATAATGTGCGGTAGCCCCTTGGGAGCCTGGTGCCTATGCCATAATGTGCGGTAGCCCCTTGGGAGCCTGGTGCCTATGCCATAATGCGCGTTAGCCCCTTGGGGGCCTGGTGCCTATGACATAATGCGCGTTAGCCCCTTGGGAGCCTGGTGCCTATGCCATAATGCGCGTTAGCCCCTTGGGAGCCTGGTGCCTATGACATAATGTGCGGTAGCCCCTTGGGAGCCTGGTGCCTATGCCATAATGCGCGTTAGTCCCTTGGGAGCCTGGTGCCTATGCCATAATGTGCGGTAGCCCCTTGGGAGCCTGGTGCCTATGCCATAATGTGCGGTAGCCCCTTGGGAGCCTGGTGCCTATGACATAATGTGCGGTAGCCCCTTGGGAGCCTGGTGCCTATGCCATAATGCGCGTTAGTCCCTTGGGAGCCTGGTGCCTATGCCATAATGTGCGGTAGCCCCTTGGGAGCCTGGTGCCTATGCCATAATGTGCGGTAGCCCCTTGGGAGCCTGGTGCCTATGACATAATGTGCGGTAGCCCCTTGGGAGCCTGGTGCCTATGCCATAATGCGCGTTAGTCCCTTGGGAGCCTGGTGCCTATGCCATAATGTGCGGTAGCCCCTTGGGAGCCTGGTGCCTATGCCATAATGTGCGGTAGCCCCTTGGGAGCCTGGTGCCTATGACATAATGCACGTTAGTCCCTTGGGAGCCTGGTGCCTATGCCATAATGCGCGTTAGTCCCTTGGGAGCCTGGTGCCTCTGCCATAATGTGCGGTAGTCCCTTGGGAGGCTGGTGCCTATGACATAATGTGCGGTAGCCCCTTGGGAGCCTGGTGCCTATGCCATAATGTGCGTTAGCCCCTTGGGAGCCTGGTGCCTATGCCATAATGCGCGTTAGCCCCTTGGGAGCCTGGTGCCTATGCCATAATGTGCGGTAGCCCCTTGGGAGCCTGGTGCCTATACCATAATGCGCGTTAGCCCCTTGGGAGCCTGGTGCCTATGCCATAATGTGCGGTAGCCCCTTGGGAGCCTGGTGCCTATGCCATAATGTGCGTTAGCCCCTTGGGAGCCTGGTGCCTATACCATAATGCGCGTTAGCCCTTTGGGAGCCTGGTGCCTATGCCATAATGTGCGGTAGTCCCTTGGGGGCCTGGTGCCTATGCCATAATGTGCGGTAGTCCCTTGGGAGCCTGGTGCCTATGCCATAATGTGCGTTAGCCCCTTGGGAGCCTGGTGCCTATGCCATAATGTGCGGTAGCCCCTTGGGAGCCTGGTGCCTATGCCATAATGTGCGGTAGCCCCTTGGGAGCCTGGTGCCTATGCCATAATGTGCGGTAGCCCCTTGGGAGCCTGGTGCCTATGCCATAATGCGCGTTAGCCCCTTGGGAGCCTGGTGCCTATGCCATAATGTGCGTTAGCCCCTTGGGAGCCTGGTGCCTATGCCATAATGCGCGTTAGCCCCTTGGGAGGCTGGTGCCTATGCCATAATGTGCGTTAGCCCCTTGGGAGCCTGGTGCCTATGCCATACAGCGTGGTAGCCATTTGGGAGCCTGGTGCCTATGCCATAATGCGCGTTAGCCCCTTGGGAGCCTGGTGCCTATGCCATACAGCGTGGTAGCCATTTGGGAGCCTGGTGCCTATGCCATAATGCGCGTTAGCCCCTTGGGAGCCTGGTGCCTATGCCATAATGCGCGTTAGCCCCTTGGGAGCCTGGTGCCTATGCCATAATGTGCGGTAGCCCCTTGGGAGCCTGGTGCCTATGCCATACAGCGTGGTAGCCATTTGGGAGCCTGGTGCCTATGCCATAATGCGCGTTAGCCCCTTGGGAGCCTGGTGCCTATGCCATAATGTGCGTTAGCCCCTTGGGAGCCTGGTGCCTATGCCATAATGTGCGGTAGCCCCTTGGGAGCCTGGTGCCTATGCCATACAGCGTGGTAGCCATTTGGGAGCCTGGTGCCTATGCCATAATGCGCGTTAGCCCCTTGGGAGCCTGGTGCCTATGCCATAATGCGCGTTAGCCCCTTGGGAGCCTGGTGCCTATGCCATAATGTGCGGTAGCCCCTTGGGAGCCTGGTGCCTATGCCATACAGCGTGGTAGCCATTTGGGAGCCTGGTGCCTATGCCATAATGCGCGTTAGCCCCTTGGGAGCCTGGTGCCTATGCCATAATGTGCGGTAGCCCCTTGGGAGCCTGGTGCCTATGCCATAATGTGCGTTAGCCCCTTGGGAGCCTGATGCCTATGCCATAATGCGCGTTAGCCCTTTGGGAGCCTGGTGCCTATGCCATAATGTGCGTTAGCCCCTTGGGAGCCTGGTGCCTATGCCATAATGCGCAGTAGCCCCTTGGGAGCCTGGTGCCTATGCCATAATGTGCGGTAGCCCCTTGGGAGCCTGGTGCCTATGCCATAATGTGCGTTAGCCCCTTGGGAGCCTGGTGCCTATGCCATAATGTGCGTTAGCCCCTTGGGAGCCTGGTGCCTATGCCATAATGTGCGTTAGCCCCTTGGGAGCCTGGTGCCTATGCCATAATGCGCGTTAGCCCCTTGGGAGCCTGGTGCCTATGCCATAATGTGCGTTAGCCCCTTGGGAGCCTGGTGCCTATGCCATAATGTGCGGTAGCCCCTTGGGAGCCTGGTGCCTATGCCATAATGTGCGGTAGCCCCTTGGGAGCCTGGTGCCTATGCCATAATGCGCGTTAGCCCCTTGGGAGCCTGGTGCCTATGCCATAATGTGCGGTAGCCCCTTGGGAGCCTGGTGCCTATGCCATAATGCGCGTTAGCCCCTTGGGAGCCTGGTGCCTATGCCATAATGTGCGGTAGCCCCTTGGGAGCCTGGTGCCTATGCCATAATGTGCGTTAGCCCCTTGGGAGCCTGGTGCCTATGCCATAATGTGCGTTAGCCCCTTGGGAGTCTGGTGCCTATGCCATAATGTGCGTTAGCCCCTTGGGAGTCTGGTGCCTATGTCATAATGCGCGGTAGCCCCTTGGGAGCCTGGTGCCTATGCCATAATGTGCGGTAGCCCCTTGGGAGCCTGGTGCCTATGACATAATGCGCGTTAGCCCCTTGGGAGTCTGGTGCCTATGACATAATGCACGTTAGCCCCTTGGGAGCCTGGTGCCTATGACATAATGCACGTTAGCCCCTTGGGAGTCTGGTGCCTATGCCATAATGTGCGTTAGCCCCTTGGGAGTCTGGTGCCTATGTCATAATGCGCGGTAGCCCCTTGGGAGCCTGGTGCCTATGCCATAATGTGCGGTAGCCCCTTGGGAGCCTGGTGCCTATGACATAATGCGCGTTAGCCCCTTGGGAGCCTGGTGCCTATGACATAATGCACGTTAGCCCCTTGGGAGCCTGGTGCCTATGCCATAATGTGCGGTAGCCCCTTGGGAGCCTGGTGCCTATGACATAATGCGCGTTAGCCCCTTGGGAGTCTGGTGCCTATGTCATAATGCGCGGTAGCCCCTTGGGAGCCTGGTGCCTATGCCATAATGTGCGGTAGCCCCTTGGGAGTCTGGTGCCTATGTCATAATGTGCGGTAGCCCCTTGGGAGCCTGGTGCCTATGCCATAATGTGCGTTAGCCCCTTGGGAGTCTGGTGCCTATGTCATAATGTGCGGTAGCCCCTTGGGAGCCTGGTGCCTATGCCATAATGTGCGGTAGCCCCTTGGGAGTCTGGTGCCTATGTCATAATGTGCGTTAGCCCCTTGGGAGCCTGGTGCCTATGCCATAATGCGTGTTAGCCCCTTGGGAGTCTGGTGCCTATGCCATAATGCGCGTTAGCCCCTTGGGAGCCTGGTGCCTATGCCATAATGCGCGTTAGCCCCTTGGGAGCCTGGTGCCTATGCCATAATGCGCGTTAGCCCCTTGGGAGGCTGGTGCCTATGACATAATGCACGTTAGCCCCTTGGGAGCCTGGTGCCTATGCCATAATGCGCGTTAGCCCCTTGGGAGTCTGGTGCCTATGCCATAATGTGCGTTAGCCCCTTGGGAGCCTGGTGCCTATGACATAATGCGCGTTAGCCCCTTGGGAGCCTGGTGCCTATGCCATAATGCGCGGTAGCCATTTGGGAGCCTGGTGCCTATGCCATAATGCGCGGTAGCCCCTTGGGAGCCTGGTGCCTATACCATAATGTGCGTTAGCCCCTTGGGAGGCTGGTGCCTATGCCATAATGCGCGTTAGCCCCTTGGGAGCCTGGTGCCTATGCCATAATGCGCGTTAGCCCCTTGGGAGCCTGGTGCCTATGCCATAATGCGCGGTAGCCCCTTGGGAGCCTGGTGCCTATGTCATAATGTGCGTTAGCCCCTTGGGAGCCTGGTGCCTATGACATAATGCGCGTTAGCCCCTTGGGAGCCTGGTGCCTATGACATAATGCGCGTTAGCCCCTTGGGAGCCTGGTGCCTATGCCATAATGCGCGGTAGCCATTTGGGAGCCTGGTGCCTATGCCATAATGTGCGGTAGCCATTTGGGAGCCTGGTGCCTATGCCATAATGCGCGTTAGCCCCTTGGGAGCCTGGTGCCTATGCCATAGTGCGCGTTAGCCCCTTGGGAGCCTGGTGCCTATGACATAATGTGCGGTAGCCCCTTGGGAGCCTGGTGCCTATGTCATAATGTGCGGTAGCCCCTTGGGAGCCTGGTGCCTATGCCATAATGCGCGTTAGCCCCTTGGGAGCCTGGTGCCTATGCTTTTATGCGCGGTAGCCCCTTGGGAGCCTGGTGCCTATACCATAATGTGCGTTAGCCCCTTGGGAGGCTGGTGTCTATGACATAATGTGCGGTAGCCCCTTGGGAGCCTGGTGCCTATGCCATAATGCGCGTTAGTCCCTTGGGAGCCTGGTGCCTATGCCATAATGCGCGTTAGCCCCTTGGGAGCCTGGTGCCTATGCTTTTATGCGCGTTAGCCCCTTGGGAGCCTGGTGCCTATGCCATAATGTGCGGTAGTCCCTTGGGAGGCTGGTGCCTATGCTTTTATGCGCGTTAGCCCCTTGGGAGCCTGGTGCCTATACCATAATGTGCGTTAGCCCCTTGGGAGCCTGGTGCCTATGACATAATGCGCGTTAGCCCCTTGGGAGCCTGGTGCCTATGCCATAATGTGCGGTAGCCCCTTTGGGAGCCTGGTGCCTATGCCATAATGCGCGGTAGCCATTTGGGAGCCTGGTGCCTATGCCATAATGCGCGTTAGCCCCTTGGGAGCCTGGTGCCTATGCCATAATGCGCGTTAGCCCCTTGGGAGCCTGGTGCCTATGCCATAATGCGCGTTAGCCCCTTGGGAGCCTGGTGCCTATGCCATAATGCGCGTTAGCCCCTTGGGAGCCTGGTGCCTATGACATAATGCGCGTTAGCCCCTTGGGAGCCTGGTGCCTATGCCATAATGTGCGGTAGCCATTTGGGAGCCTGGTGCCTATGCCATAATGCGCGGTAGCCCCTTGGGAGCCTGGTGCCTATACCATAATGTGCGGTAGTCCCTTGGGAGCCTGGTGCCTATGCCATAATGTGCGGTAGCCCCTTGGGAGCCTGGTGCCTATGACATAATGCACGTTAGCCCCTTGGGAGCCTGGTGCCTATGCCATAATGCGCGGTAGCCATTTGGGAGCCTGGTGCCTATGCCATAATGCGCGGTAGCCCCTTGGGAGCCTGGTGCCTATACCATAATGTGCGTTAGCCCCTTGGGAGGCTGGTGCCTATGCCATAATGCGCGTTAGCCCCTTGGGAGCCTGGTGCCTATGCCATAATGCGCGTTAGCCCCTTGGGAGCCTGGTGCCTATGCCATAATGCGCGTCAGCCCCTTGGGAGCCTGGTGCCTATGCTTTTATGCGCGTTAGCCCCTTGGGAGCCTGGTGCCTATGCCATAATGTGCGGTAGCCCCTTGGGAGCCTGGTGCCTATGCCATAATGTGCGTTAGCCCCTTGGGAGCCTGGTGCCTATGCCATAATGCGCGTTAGCCCCTTGGGAGCCTGGTGCCTATGACATAATGTGCGGTAGCCCCTTGGGAGCCTGGTGCCTATGCCATAATGTGCGGTAGCCCCTTGGGAGCCTGGTGCCTATGCCATAATGTGCGGTAGCCCCTTGGGAGCCTGGTGCCTATGCCATAATGCGCGTTAGCCCCTTGGGAGCCTGGTGCCTATGCCATAATGCACGTTAGCCCCTTGGGAGCCTGGTGCCTATGCCATAATGTGCGGTAGCCCCTTGGGAGCCTGGTGCCTATGCCATAATGTGCGGTAGCCCCTTGGGAGCCTGGTGCCTATGCCATAATGCGCGTTAGCCCCTTGGGAGCCTGGTGCCTATGCCATAATGCACGTTAGCCCCTTAGGAGTCTGGTGCCTATGCCATAATGTGCGGTAGCCCCTTGGGAGCCTGGTGCCTATGCCATAATGTGCGGTAGTCCCTTGGGAGCCTGGTGCCTATGCTTTTATGCGCGGTAGTGCCTATTGTTCAGTATGCGGTAGCCCTTAGCCTAAGGCTTAGGTTTAGGAGAGAGGTTCGTACTTCCTTGTGCATGCCGCCATTGCCGCTAATATAGCAATCAATGTCAGTGGGGTTTAATCCTGGGTTAGAGATATAGGTATTTAGTATTTGGTTTATTTGGCACTGCAATTGTTTTAGTATGGCAGAAGAGCTTATTGCTGAGTAAATAGCTTGGGGCGTACTACGTACGAGAGTCTAGTGGGGTACAGGTGTGAATAGTCATTACCATGGCCTGGACTAGAGAATATTGAAGTGTGGCGTGTTACATAAAAATAAATCCTTGACAGATATATTGGCCTATTTCTTTTGCAACTGCTCGCGCTTGTTTCACCGAACTCGAGATCTTGTGACGAAACAGAGGAGATTTAGAGGCGAATAATCGATTCACGAGTAGTAATGCAGCGGCACATTTTGATATGAGGAACACGACGCTACCAAATTCCATTAACTCCATTAGTGGAGTAAGCTGCGACACTCCACCGCCTTGGGCACGTTACACCTTAAAGGAGGCCTTCGGTCCGGAAAATACAAAATTGTGACCACCCGTTTCCGATATTACTAAAGCGCGCGTGAAACCTCTGCCACTTACTATGCAACACAACGCTCCCAAAATAGCAGCCTCTCTGGCTCGGCTGAGCCAACATGGTGTTGACCTAGATTCTGCGCTCTCAGCCAGTGGGAGAGCGTCACGCAAGCGGGGCTTGTGCCGCAGCGCGGGAGTTGTAAACACGGTATAAACATGCTGGGAAGTGATGTCGGTGTCCCCGGAATATTGAATCGTATGCCTATGAATCGAGGTTATTAGACTCGGAACCAAATCAGCCTGCTTCCTAAGAAGCCTCTGATCCAGAATATACATTGGCTGGATAAAGTGAAAGCACGACACCTGACAGTCGCCTTGGAGGGCGGGATTGGTGCTCGTGTGGTCAGTGTCTGGCTTTACCAGGCCTGCCTCTAAGTCTAAGCAGCATGTGTGCCGTAAGACCGGCAGTCAGGGATCTTAGAGACATGTCTGGTAATGACTGGCTGGCCACGATGCAACATGCAAGAATGGGGTAGCGGGGTGGGGGGGGGGGGATCCAAAAATAAGCTACCAGTAAAATATTCTTTCCCGGTTAGATAATTGCTCAGTAATACAGTAGATCTCGGTGCCAGACAGGTGAGATCCCTGAGCCCCCATCGAACAATACATGGGGTGTCTGAGAGTGAGACAGTGAGCGGGTGGGTGAGGCGGTGGCGGGGGGGGGGGGAGGGGGGGGGGGCGGAGATCAGGAATAATAGAATTCGGGCATTCATGTGACACATCAATATGTGATCCGTCTCAAATTTTAGCCCCCTCCCCCCCCCCCCCCCCGCCCCTCCTCATATTCTGGTTAGCTGGCAGCCTCTGCAATCCTTCTAAACCTAGATATAAAATATTCAAGGTGTTGAAGTACAGGACAACTGGGTACCGTAGCCTAAGGTGCCCTTGTGCCCCCTCCCCCCCTCTCTCCTCCCCCGAAAGAGAAAGAAAGAGGGGGATTGGACCCTCAGTCTAGAATAGGTCATAAATAAGATTTCATAGCTCGGCCAATGCCCTTTAGTCATACAATTTTGAGACAGTTTCATTTAAAATGATGTTTTTTTATATGGATGGTAACACACCTTATTTCCCGATGTGGCCCTTCATACAAAGATATTTATTCAACTCATAGGAATATATATTCATGCGACCCGCCAGTTTGCTTTACATTTAGATTTCGTTGCACTAGTAACTATAATTTGCAGTTAATACTGGTTCATTAAGAAATGAAACATGTAAAAGTTTAATCGCTTGAATAAAATAATAAACTAACATTATCATATGTCAGGTCAAATATGCTTACAGCTTATTACTTTTTCGTACGGATGTGGCGCCAGTTTGTATTTAAGACAAGTTGAGATAAAATTGTATTGAACGTCGGTAAAAACGGTTGATTAACTGACAATGTATGAAATGCTTTCTATTTCGCTTCAACCACCAAACATTGTTCCTCTAAGTGATCTGACATATACGAGCTGATGGGGCTAGTTTGTGTTGGCCTATGGACTGCAATGTTCTGCATCCAAATTTGCAAGCGACCCGGTTGTTTTCAGGGCTGCTAAAATATACCAGGATTTGCTTTTGTTATCCTATAATTCGGTGCACAACAGGTTGACATTTTGATACCTTAGATTCGACAGGAAGACACTAACAAGCAAAAATAACGAACCGCGCAGGAGCCATGCAGCGCTAAAGCCCTGCCACCTGCCTGGCAAGCTCGACTAAAGCCAGACTTGACAAGCCCCCGTGTCGTCACGGCCAGGGGTCAAGGTCGGTCAGAGCGGGATGCGGGTCAAGGAAGACGCCTGGCTCACATCGCGCGCGGCCGGATTATTTTTAGCACATGGCGGCTGCCTGTGGCCTGAGCGTCATTTTAATGGCCCAGACCCACTGCGTTGTGTTTATACTTCATGGTTATACATTATTTCGATGGGTGTATTCTGAACCGAAGCCCTCCTTTAACGACAGTGGCAAGTCCGGGGTGGGGGGGGGTACAGTCGCTTTTAGACGCTAAAATGACGCGTGCAGCCCTTTTGGCAACATGCTAGATCCGCCACTGTACACTAGCCATAGCATGTCACGCTTATTGGTCCGGTACGGGATGGCCCTTGGCACATGCCGGCTTCAGGCGGCCCCAAAAAAGCAACCTACTAAGGGACCGATCATTTTATACCTAGGTTTAAGCGGGTGGGGGGGGGGGGGGAGGTGGGGGGGGGGTATATCAAAATATACATATATATATACTCTCCTGCCAGCCAACCAATATCAAACATTAATCAAATGGTCTGCCCCTTGTAAGATAAAGATCTGCACTGGCACACTCAGCCTCCAGGTCAGACAATACTTCGTTCAAGTATTACGTCTTGTGCCTCGGGGCCTTTTTTGCAACGGACTGTATAATGCATATCTCCAATGCAGCCCGTGGGCGTACTACACGACAGATCTGTCCCGAGTAGATGGGAACAAAATGTTATGTTTTGTTCTACAGCGACGCCGTACACGTTGCCGGGATTATCGCAGAATAGAGCGCAGATTACACCGTCATTATCCAACATGAGAACTACCATACCACTCCCGTTACCTTACTTGTAAGATTGCGCACTTTACCATACATCTACTTAAGTCTTTTTAATTTGTCGAGCGATTATCGGGTTCCAATTAAAAAAGGACTCCTCCAAGTGAATTTTCGGAGAATAGGGTAAAATTATATTGCATGTGATTTCTTGATCATGAAGAACACCACAACGAGCTGGTGCGGCTGTAACGAAAATGCATTTTTCGTGCGTAAGCTTCGTGCATAAACCACTAATGCTACGCCAATAGACCTAGCGCTAAATGGAACATTTGTAGAGCGATTATTGGGTTTAAAATACATAAGTAATCATCGATGACAAATATTCCACTTAGCGCTAAGTCTACTGGCGTAGCCGAAGTCAGGGATTATGAACATGCCCCCCCCCCCCCTGGAGCGCACGCACGCGTGAGTATTCGCCAGTAACATAGGAATGTGACCAGTGAAATGGACCCACGACATCAATCTGACGATAATCACACCAAAGTGCCACTGAAATAATCTCATGATAATCATTCTATAATAATAATTTAATTACCCCTCCCCCTACCATCCCACGCCCCTCCTACCCTCCCACTCCCCTCATCGAACATACAAAATCACATAAAAATATACACATACACCGGTTGACAGTAGGACAGTGCACATGGTCCTTGGTTTAACTGAGGTGGGGGGTCCGGATATATACACCAGGTTCATATGAACACCTTCGTATCCAAGGAGACCGATCCCTCGGCGTTGATGGGTACGAGAGGATTCCGGCTCCACGCGCCGGCTCAATACAGCAACACTGTATATATACAGGTCGTGTATAAATCTATATACCTGAGGAATTATCCCTTGGCAGACCGGTTCCTTGCACGCGTCCGCCCAGTCTTCGTCTGCCAGGTGAGTCACACAGGCACTACCGACCGTATCAGTCCGACTGCCATATCAGATCTGGCACTGTTATCATAGCAATGATGGATTAGTGGATAAATCAAGAGCGCCGAGTATGAAAACGATTGTGTCGACCTACCATGTCCTTATCGCAATGGCCATACGGTGGACTTAAACCTACTTCCTGGTACAAACTGACGTTGTTCAGTCAACATGGCGGACCTCCCATGATAGGGAGGGTGACCAGTGCAAGTGGACATATCCAAACAGAGCTAGTTTTTTAAACACGATAAAGAGGCCAATGCCCTGAAGAGTGGGGTCTCCCTCCGTTTCACTGTCGAATTTGAAGTAGTCTACTTAAGTCCTGCGGAAAGGATTGCGCGACGAACTTTGGAGAGAATATTCAATTGTACGAGCTACTGATTTTTTAATTTTTTGCTTTTGTTTTGATATATGAGGATATATTATATATATATGTGTGTCTTCAGATATATAATTGTACTCGCTATCGAGTTTTACATATATGCTGGGGCTATTCGTCGGTCGGACCAGAAAACGTGGTGAGTTCGAACCCACACGTGCAAACGGTTTTTATATAATCAGGATCACACACATTTTATTTCATAAAGAGTTGGGGTCTCCCCCCGAAAACATCGCTCCTCTTCAGCCAGGTTCTTGCTGTTTTGCGATTAGAATATTACAGGTAGGTTACAGCTTTTTAAACAGTTTTTCCCGTCATATATTCCAGTATCTAATATTGAAATATTGTCTGATTAGTGCAAGACTGATCGAAACTTGCCGATAAAATGTATGGGGCTTGCTTGGCATTCCCAGAAAATTTGACATCAGCAGTGGCTCACACACAGCATCCAACTTAGCATCAGCTGAGAAGTCAAACATATTTAGGGCTATATTTAATATTACATATGAAGCAAACGATTTGTACCTGGTCACCATCGTTCATAAGGTCACATTGTCATCATTCCTCTGAGCACATGTCCATCATTCATGTGAGCACATTGCCATCATTCATCTGAGCACATTGCCATCATTCATCTGAGAACACTGTCATCATTCATGTTGACACGTTGCCATCATTCATCTGAGCACATTGCCACCATTCATGTGAGCACATTGCCATCATTCATCTGACCACATTGCCATCATTCATCTGAGCACATTGTCATCATTCATGTGGACATATTGCCATCATTCATGTGAGCACATTGCCATCATTCATCTGAGCACATTGCCATAATTCATCTGAGAACACTGTCATCATTCATGTTGACACGTTGCCATCATTCATCTGAGCACATTGCCATCATTCATCTGAGAACACTGTCATCATTCATGTTGACACGTTGCCATCATTCATCTGAGCACATTGCCATCATTCATCTGAGAACACTGTCATCATTCATGTTGACACGTTGCCATCATTCATCTGAGCACATTGCCATAATTCATCTGAGAACACTGTCATCATTCATGTTGACACGTTGCCATCATTCATCTGAGCACATTGCCATAATTCATCTGAGAACACTGTCATCATTCATGTTGACACGTTGCCATCATTCATCTGAGCACATTGCCACCATTCATGTGAGCACATTGCCATCATTCATCTGACCACATTGCCATCATTCATCTGAGCACATTGCCATCATTCATGTGGACATATTGCCATCATTCATGTGAGCACATTGCCATCATTCATCTGAGCACATTGCCATAATTCACCTGAGAACACTGTCATCATTCATGTTGACACATTGCCATCATTCATCTGAGCACATTGCCATCATTCATCTGACCACATTGCCATCATTCATCTGAACACATTGCCATCATTCATGTGAGCACATTGCCATCATTCATGTGAGCACATTGCCATCATTCATGTGAGCACATTGCCATCAATCATCTGAACACATTGCCATCATTCATGTGGGCACGTTGCCATCATTCATGTGAGCACATTGCCATCATTCATGTGAGCACATTGCCATCATTCATCTGAACACATTGCCACCATTCATGTGAGCACATTGTCATCATTCATGTGGACACATTGCCACCATTCATGTGGACACATTGCCATCATTCATCTGAGCACATTGCCATCATTCATGTGAGCACATTGCCATCATTCATCTGAACACATTGCCATCATTCATGTGGACATATTGCCATCATTCATCTTAGCACTTTGCCATTATCCATGTGAGCACATTGCCATCATTCATCTGAGTACATTGCCATCATTCATCTGACCACATTGCCACCATTCATGTGGACATATTGCCATCATTCATCTGAGCACATTGCCATCATTCATGTGGACATATTGCCATCATTCATCTGAACGCATTGCCACCATTCATGTGGACACATTGCCATCATTCATCTGAGTACATTGCCATCATTCATCTGACCACATTGCCATCATTCATCTGAGCACATTGCCATCATTCATGTGAGCACATTGCCATCATTCATGTGGACACATTGCCATCATTCATCTGAGTACATTGCCACCATTCATGTGAGCACATTACCATCATTCATCTGAACACATTGCCATCATTCATGTGGACATATTGCCATCATTCAACTGAGCACATTGCCATCATTCATGTGAGCACATTGCCATCATTCATCTGAACACATTGCCATCATTCATGTGGACATATTGCCATCATTCATCTGAACACATTGCCATCATTCATGTGAGCACATTGCCATCATTCATCTGAGCACATTGCCACCATTTATCTGAGCACATTGCCATCATTCATGTGAACACATTGCCATCATTCATCTGAACACATTGCCATCATTCATGTGAGCACATTGCCACCATTCATCTGAGCACATTACCATCATTCATGTGAACACATTGCCATCATTCATCTGAACACATTGCCATCATTCATGTGAGCACATTGCCATCATTCATCTGAGCACATTGCCACCATTCATGTGGACACATTGCCATCATTCATCTGAACACATTGCCATCATTCATGTGAGCACATTACCATCATTCATCTGAACACATTGCCATCATTCATGTGGACATATTGCCATCATTCAACTGAGCACATTACCATCATTCATCTGAACACATTGCCATCATTCATGTGGACATATTGCCATCATTCAACTGAGCACATTGCCATCATTCATGTGAGCACATTGCCATCATTCATCTGAACACATTGCCATCATTCATGTGAGCACATTGCCATCATTCATCTGAACACATTGCCATCATTCATGTGAGCACATTGCCACCATTCATCTGAGCACATTGCCATCATTCATGTGAACACATTGCCATCATTCATCTGAACACATTGCCATCATTCATGTGGACATATTGCCATCATTCAACTGAGCACATTGCCATCATTCATGTGAGCACATTGCCATCATTCATCTGAACACATTGCCATCATTCATGTGAGCACATTGCCATCATTCATCTGAGCACATTGCCATCATTCAACTGAACACATTGCCACCATTCATGTGGACATATTGCCATCATTCATCTGAACACATTGCCATCATTCATCTGAGCACATTGCCATCATTCATGTGAGCACATTGCCATCATTCATCTGAGCACATTGCCACCATTCATGTGGACATATTGCCATGATCCATGTGAGCACATTGCCATTATCCATGTGGACATATTGCCATCATTCATGTGGACATATTGCCATCATTCATCTGAGCAAATTGCCATGATTTATGTACTAAGCACATTGCCATCAATCATGTGAGCAGCCGCAAACTACACCTCTCTATCGCTCTCTATCCCGACGCCAGTCGAAGTTTGACAATGCAAATAGAGCTTTATATGACAATCAGACAAGGGTATATTGCCCCCCGTAGCAAAAACCATGACGAGAATATATGTATATCTCTTGAAAAAGCCACATCAAAACCCACCTGCCACCTGCCACCAAGCGACAAGTCTTCATACGATGATGTACAGCCCTGCGAACTAAATATTAGCTCCAAGGTCCAAGGTATCCGAGCGCACAGGACCAAGAACACCGCGTCAGTAAACAGATCACCACCACGCAGATCTTCTGCTGTAAAGTGGTATGTTATCCAATGTGAAGGATGAGCCGGGCGTGATATGACCAAGATCAGAGTAGTACCCTCGATATGATAATTATGATGCTCGATCGAGTTGATACATCTAAGATATATATATATACATCTATTTATGTATATGTTTTTCATATATAATGATTCCGGAGATCTAGCTTGATCTATCCGCCATATATATCCCCCCACCCCCATGCACCACCCCGCCACATACAGTCCTCTGGAGCTGGAGAATGTGGCGGCCTGTCGCTCACACCATGTTGTACAGGATTACGCTAACACGGAAAGCACGAAGCCCTATTACGGCGAATGGACGACAAATACTTTCTTGACACCAATTTATAATTGTACATGTACCTGTGTACGTTGTGTACACCCGTCACAACACGCCAACAACTCACCCCAGTGAGTGCAATGGAAGATCTCTTGATGTGATATTATGTTCTCCTCGTAATAAGCCGTATCCTGGAGTCGACTACATTGAATGTTCGGATGTCGACTAAGGAAATAAGTGTTATTCAGGCGAACGGTATAATACCGGGTTACATTTCTGGTCCTGTGCTGATACGTTACGTATGTTATCAGCCGGTATCAGCCGAGTAGAATAAGTCCAAGTGCTAAACATATATATCTATCACACATTTATGTCACTCGTTCTCTTCGAGCTCGTTCTAGGACGGCTTCGAACTGAACTTACACCCCACCCCACCCCCTTCCATGCACCAACCCACATAGCCACCCCTTGCCCATGCCAAGGGGTTTTCCATCGAGACTTGACCGGCATATGTAGTGATTACTCACAACAATACCCAAGGGGCAGTAACTGGTTGGCCTCTTTATTGGCGGACAGATACATAATCATGGATGTCAATGTCCCAGAGATAGCTATCTCCGAACCCTCATGTAGTCAATCCATGGTATGTAGTGTTGTCGCCATGCATACTGTGAAGTGTTATGACAGCGACCTACTAAGATGCAAGACTATGAACACCAACAGACTAGAGCGACTTCTGCCCCTCACTTGAGATGAGCGTTATGTGTCGCAGAATGTGTCCTCGTGGCTGACATTTAGGGTAAATACTACGCCACGGTGCTAGCCTAGCCTATCCTATTGCGTTGTGTCCACAGCGCCACCTGGCGAACGCGAGAGAAAGAGATTGTACGTAACCCCTAGCGGCGACGTGTGTCGGAGGTAGAGAGCGAGACGGCTCTTGGCGTCTGTGTGTCTGTCCCAACCAACACACCGACGCATCCTCCATTCTTGGTGCAAATTGTACCCAATGTTGTGTAACCCCTGTGTCATCTTTCGAGAGCCGCCCCCCTCCCACCCCAACCCTCCCCGGTCGTCAGTTTTACCATAACTCCCAGAATCAAAATTGCACCTATCAAGCCTCCCCCCCCCCTCCCCCCCTACCGTATCAGAGTGATCATTCCACCAAAATAATTAAAACTCTGAATCTACCCTTGCGTCAGGCGGGGGTGGGTGGGTTGGGTGGCAGGAACTGATAATAATTACAGAAATAGTTTCATGAAATGTCCAACGAATGTCCTATGTCTTAGCAATCCGATTGATCTCAAACATTTTAATCCAACCCCATTTCACGGTCCAGGAAGATTTCTTCACGAACATAGACCAAAAATTGAGACCAAAGATAAAATAGAACATGACATAGAAAATGTACAAAATAAAAGTACATTTGTCCGAGGAACGTAATATGTTTACCTTGTGTAGGTGGCGCGATGTGTGGCGCGTCTGGGCCATTCTCATAATCCTGAAACAGGTGAAGACGATACATCATGTCATTATATAAATAATTTACAGGTTATGCCAGGGGCGGATCCAGAAAGTCTGAATAGGGGTGGCCGGTTTAAGGGTCGGATTCATATATGCTGGATAGGGGGGGGGGGGTTCATATATTAAATGGTATAAATTATATAAATGTGGCCCCTGAAAGGTGTTTTTTTCGCGCAGTCTTGAGTCTTCCTAAATTCTTGGGGGTTCGCGATTCAGCATGGGTATTGCCCCGCCCCCCCCCACCACTCAACAAAAAGGGGTATGATTGGCAGTGGATCTCGACGTCTCCCCCCCCACCAGGTTTCCCGACCCAAAATAACATGGGAATGACATGGGATGTTCGAATGTCAAGACCTCGAAGCAAAACAAAAATGGCGAATACAAAATGGCAACTTTTGTTGCAATGTCGAATTTTGCAATATTTGCACTTATCTTAGTAATGTCCAACAACATTGATAGTGACTATAGTTGCACCACGTTGCATAAACAACAATTAATTAATCAAACTTCCATTTCAGAAATATCCGCAGAATTTCTGTAACTGGCGTGAAATATGTGTATACGCAACGTTACATAAAATAATTGCCAGTAGGGAAAAAAATACTTGTATCAATAGACAATTACTTACATCGAAATCCGACCAGGTCTCATCATCGTCTGAAACATGTTTCAACACTAATTAACACAATATATACGATTGTATCACGAGAATCTGCTATATGTGAACAATATATTCCAGTGTATCATTAATAATTGTTTGCTTCAGACGTGGACACAGGTCATGGATGTGTGCATTCTTTTATTTGTAATGCTTTTAAACGCGGATACAGACAGTACAGGCAAGGCCGAATATGATGTTACCTTAACCTCAAGCCATAATATCTAAACCGTCGAAGAGCGACACTGATAACCGTTAAAATAACCGTTAAACGTCCTTCATAGTACAGATGGGTTCTCGCCAATTAAAAATAATCTGACTGGTATGCTGCATGAAAGAAATAACCTTAACACTTGAAAGAATTTTATAACATTGGATTCAAATGCAATGGTAAATCGTTGCTAGAGCTACCATGCCAGTAATCAATACTTTGGGGTAAGATAAACTAATCTACATACAGATACAATAGGGGCGGATCCAGGAACGCGGAAAGGGGGATTACGACCGGGGGGGGGGGGGGTGAAAATTACCGCGGGTGTCCACCAGTTTTTTCAATAACCGGGGGGCGGGGGGGTTGGGGTTGTTGAACAAATTTCGACTTTAAGATCATAACATCCCTTTCCTTGATGGGGTTGGTACAAGCCCCCTCCCCCCCCCCCCACCCCCTGCCACAGATGCGTTCCTGTACAATGAGACCTCTATATCATTTGATCCCGAAATTTCCCAGGAGTCACTGCTATAAATGCTTCAATATATCTTTCAGTTATCGGTTGCTGCCGGCCTTGTTAATTGACAGACTCATTATTAATAATTAACGCCGCTTGTACATACAAACATAGCTCAATACGGCACCCGTCCAGCATTCACATCCTATTCTATGCTTCCTTAAACCGGTTGCAATCTCATGCAATCGCTGGGTGTGTTGGTAACGGTGAGACTCCCTCATCAACATCCGCCTCTACAACCCTCGTCAACCGCCCGGCCTATAACCAATAATCCCGCCCCTACCCACTTCCCTCTACCCTGCCCCATCCACTCGACCCGGAGCCAGTTGGTTCACTCACCGCTATCGTGCGATTCCTGCCGCTGCTGAAACATCCTGAAAAGTACGACAGGCAAACTGCTAATTACGTCGTATCATCCAGTATTTAATATCTACAGATCTACGTCAGTGGTGATATGGACACTTCCTAAATTGAATTACGAAGTTCCTCATGTACTAAATATGTCTCAATCAATTACTTAAGAGATATACAAAAACAAATATATAATTTTTGTTATAGCGACTGTCGTTATAGTAATTGCGCTACATAACTATACCCCACAATCAGTCAACCTGGTCAAACAGACCGCTGAGATCAAGGAGAGGGTTGATGTAACAACAGATTAGTTAGCAAATCAACATAAAATTTACAGTGTAATTAATCTGCGGCACGTAGAGACTTAACGGTCTGCAGTGGCGTTCTACAGTAACACTGCAGTAGCGTTCTAAAGTAACACTCTGCAGTAGCGTTTTACAGTAATGTTCGGCAGTAGCTTTCCACAGTAATCACGTGCTGTCGCGTTCTACAATAAGTCTGCAGTAACGTTCTACAATAACAGTAGCATTCTGCAGTAACAGTCTACAGTAGCGTTCAACAGTAACGCTCTACAGTAGCTTTCTGCAGTGACGCAGTGTACTAGCATTCTACAATAGCACTCTGTAGTAACATTCTATAGTAATGTTCTGCAGTAGCATTCTACAGTAACGCTCTGCAGTTACTGTAGCGTTCTGCAGTAACGCTCTGCAGTTACTGTAAAGTTCTACAATAACTCCAGTAGGTTTCTACAGTAACGCTCTACAGTAGCGATCTACAGGAACTCTCTACAGTAGCGTTCTACAGTAATGCTCTAGAGTAGCGTTCTACAGCAACGCTCTGCAGTAGCGTTGTACGGTAACGCTCTAATTTAGCGGTTTACAGTAACGCTCTAATGTAGCGTTTTACAGTGACGCTCGATAGTAGCGTTCTACTGTAACTCTGTGCAGTAGTGTTCTACAATAACGCTCTCCAGTAGCGTTCTACAGTAACGCTCGATAGTAGTGTAGCGGGCCTGTGGTGTGCCCTGTTGTTTAATTGGGTTTTAAAACAATAACTCGGTGGCGGTGATAATTCTGATTTCATTATCACCAGGCGGTTAAACCTGCAACACAGGGACAACAGGAAATGAGGAGAATACCGGCGTGCTGCCGGCGCCCATCGATTAGAAAAGTAAAGTGACGGGCAACCCACAAATGTCCCATGAAAATGAGCCAAGGAAATGCGCGTTGCTACGATGGTCACGAAAAACAAAATATGAACCAATGGTATGCGAGATGACAGGATACATTGTTCATTAAAGCTAAAGTGCAAATGTATCATCATATAAACTAGATCCCGCCACAGTAGCGTTCTACTGTAACGCTCTACAGTAGCGTTCTACTGTAACGTTCTACAGTAGCGTTCTACTGTAACGTTCTACAGTAACGCTCTATAGCAGCGTTCTACAGTAACGCTCTGTAGTAGCGTTCTACTACAAAGCTCTAAAGTAGCGTTCTACTACAAAGCTCTACAGTAGCGTTCTACTATAACACTGCAGTGGCGTTCTACAGTAACGCTCTGTAGTAGCGTTCTACAGTAACTCGTTGTAGTAGCGTTCTACAGTAACTCGTTGTAGTAGCGTTACATAATAACAGTATGCAGTAACGTTCTACAATAACAGTATGTAGTAGCGTTCTACAGTATTGCTCTGCAGTAGCGTTCTACGGTAACGCTCTACAGTAGCGCGCTACAGCAGTAACGCTCGATAGTAGCGTTCTACAGTAACGCTCTGCAGTTGCATTCCACAGTAACGCTCTGCAGTAGCATTCAACAGTAACGCTCGATAGTAGCGTTCTACAGTAACGCTCTGCAGTTGCATTCCACAGTAACGCTCTGCAGTTGCATTCCACAGTAACGCTCTGCAGTAGCGTTCTACAGTAACGCTCTGCAGTAGCATTCCACAGTAACGCTCTGCAGTAGGGTTCCACAGTAACGCTCTGCAGTAGCATTCAACAGTAACGCTCGATTGTAGCGTTCTACAGTAACGCTCTGCAGTTGCATTCCACAGTAACGCTCTGCAGTTGCATTCCACAGTAACGCTCTGCAGTAGCGTTCTACAGTAACGCTCTGCAGTTGCATTCCACAGTAACGCTCTGCAGTAGCGTTCTACAGTAACGCTCTGCAGTAGCGTTCTACAGTAACGCTCTGCAGTTGCATTCCACAGTAACGCTCTGCAGTAGCATTCCACAGTAACGCTCTGCAGTAGGGTTCTACAGGAACGCTCTGCAGTTGCATTCCACAGTAACGCTCTGCAGTAGGGTTCCACAGTAACGCTCTGCAGTAGCATTCAACAGTAACGCTCGATAGTAGCGTTCTACAGTAACGCTCTGCAGTTGCATTCCACAGTAACGCTCTGCAGTAGCATTCAACAGTAACGCTCGATAGTAGCGTTCTACAGTAACGCTCTGCAGTTGCATTCCACAGTAACGCTCTGCAGTTGCATTCCACAGTAACGCTCTGCAGTAGCGTTCTACAGTAACGCTCTGCAGTTGCATTCCACAGTAACGCTCTGCAGTAGCATTCCACAGTAACGCTCTGCAGTTGCATTCCACAGTAACGCTCTGCAGTAGCATTCCACAGTAACGCTCTGCAGTAGCATTCCACAGTAACGCTCTGCAGTAGGGTTCTACAGGAACGCTCTGCAGTAGGGTTCCACAGTAACGCTCTGCAGTAGCATTCCACAGTAACGCTCTGCAGTAGCATTCCACAGTAACGCTCTGCAGTAGGGTTCTACAGGAACGCTCTGCAGTAGCATTCCACAGTAACGCTCTGCAGTAGGGTTCTACAGGAACGCTCTGCAGTAGGGTTCCACAGTAACGCTCTGCAGTAGCATTCCACAGTAACGCTCTGCAGTAGCATTCCACAGTAACGCTCTGCAGTAGCATTCCACAGTAACGCTCTGCAGTAGGGTTCTACAGGAACGCTCTGCAGTTGCATTCCACAGTAACGCTCTGCAGTAGCATTCCACAGTAACGCTCTGCAGTAGGGTTCTACAGGAACGCTCTGCAGTTGCATTCCACAGTAACGCTCTGCAGTAGCATTCCACAGTAACGCTCTGCAGTAGCATTCCACAGTAACGCTCTGCAGCAGGGTTCTACAGGAACGCTCTGCAGTAGGGTTCTACAGTAACGCTCTGCAGTAGGGTTCTATAGGAACGCTCTGCAGTAGGGTTCTACAGGAACGCTCTGCAGTAGCATTCCACAGTAACGCTCTGCAGTAGGGTTCTACAGGAACGCTCTGCAGTAGCATTCCACAGTAACGCTCTGCAGTAGGGTTCTACAGGAACGCTCTGCAGTTGCATTCCACAGTAACGCTCTGCAGTAGCATTCCACAGTAACGCTCTGCAGTAGCATTCCACAGTAACGCTCTGCAGTAGGGTTCTACAGGAACGCTCTGCAGTAGGGTTCCACAGTAACGCTCTGCAGTAGGGTTCCACAGTAACGCTCTGCAGTAGGGTTCTACAGTAACGCTCTGCAGTAGCATTCCACAGTAACGCTCTGCAGTAGGGTTCCACAGTAACGCTCTGCAGTAGGGTTCCACAGTAACGCTCTGCAGTAGGGTTCTACAGGAACGCTCTGCAGTTGCATTCCACAGTAACGCTCTGCAGTAGCATTCCACAGTAACGCTCTGCAGTAGCATTCCACAGTAACGCTCTGCAGTAGCATTCCACAGTAACGCTCTGCAGTTGCATTCCACAGTAACGCTCTGCAGTTGCATTCCACAGTAACGCTCTGCAGTAGCATTCCACAGTAACGCTCTGCAGTAGCATTCCACAGTAACGCTCTGCAGTAGCATTCCACAGTAACGCTCTGCAGTAGCATTCCACAGTAACGCTCTGCAGTAGCATTCCACAGTAACGCTCTGCAGTAGCATTCCACAGTAACGCTCTGCAGTAGCATTCCACCGTAACGCTCTGCAGTAGGGTTCTACAGGAACGCTCTGCAGTAGCATTCCACAGTAACGCTCTGCAGTAGGGTTCTACAGGAACGCTCTGCAGTTGCATTCTACAGGAACGCTCTGCAGTAGCATTCCACAGTAACGCTCTGCAGTAGGGTTCTATAGGAACGCTCTGCAGTTGCATTCCACAGTAACGCTCTGCAGTAGCATTCCACAGTAACGCTCTGCAGTAGCATTCCACAGTAACGCTCTGCAGTAGGGTTCCACAGTAACGCTCTGCAGTAGGGTTCTACAGTAACGCTCTGCAGTAGGGTTCCACAGTAACGCTCTGCAGTAGGGTTCTACAGTAACGCTCTGCAGTAGCATTCCACAGTAACGCTCTGCTGCAGGGTTCCACAGTAACGCTCTGCAGTAGGGTTCCACAGTAACGCTCTGCAGTAGGGTTCTACAGGAACGCTCTGCAGTTGCATTCCACAGTAACGCTCTGCAGTTGCATTCCACAGTAACGCTCTGCAGTAGGGTTCCACAGTAACGCTCTGCAGTAGGGTTCTACAGGAACGCTCTGCAGTAGGGTTCCACAGTAACGCTCTGCAGTAGGGTTCTACAGGAACGCTCTGCAGTAGGGTTCCACAGTAACGCTCTGCAGTAGAGTTCTACAGTAACGCTCTGCAGTAGCATTCCACAGTAACGCTCTGCAGTAGGGTTCCACAGTAACGCTCTGCAGTAGGGTTCCACAGTAACGCTCTGCAGTAGGGTTCTACAGGAACGCTCTGCAGTTGCATTCCACAGTAACGCTCTGCAGTAGCATTCCACAGTAACGCTCTGCAGTAGCATTCCACAGTAACGCTCTGCAGTAGCATTCTACAGTAACGCTCTGCAGTAGGGTTCTACAGGAACGCTCTGCAGTAGGGTTCCACAGTAACGCTCTGCAGTTGCATTCCACAGTAACGCTCTGCAGTAGCATTCCACAGTAACGCTCTGCAGTAGGGTTCTACAGGAACGCTCTGCAGTAGCATTCCACAGTAACGCTCGATAGTAGCATTCCACAGTAACGCTCTGCAGTAGCATTCCTCAGTAACGCACTGCAGTAGCATTCCAAAGTAACGCTCTGCAGTAGCATTCCACAGTAACGCTCTGCAGTTGCATTCCACAGTAACGCTCTGCAGTTGCATTCCACAGTAACGCTCTGCAGTAGCATTCCACAGTAACGCTCTGCAGTAGCATTCCACAGTAACGCTCTGCAGTAGCATTCCACAGTAACGCTCTGCAGTAACATTCCACAGTAACGCTCTGCAGTAGCATTCCACAGTAACTCTCTGCAGTAGCATTCCACAGTAACGCTCTGCAGTAGGGTTCCACAGTAACGCTCTGCAGTAGGGTTCCACAGTAACGCTCTGCAGTAGCATTCCACAGTAACGCTCTGCAGTTGCATTCCACAGTAACGCTCTGCAGTAGCATTCCACAGTAACGCTCTGCAGTAGCATTCCACAGTAACGCTCTGCAGTAGCATTCCACAGTAACGCTCTGCAGTAGCATTCCACAGTAACTCTCTGCAGTAGCATTCCACAGTAACGCTCTGCAGTAGCATTCCACAGTAACGCTCTGCAGTAGCATTCCACAGTAACGCTCTGCAGTAGCATTCCACAGTAACGCTCTGCAGTTGCATTCCACAGTAACGCTCTGCAGTTGCATTCCACAGTAACGCTCTGCAGTAGCATTCCACAGTAACGCTCTGCAGTAGCATTCCACAGTAACGCTCTGCAGTAGCATTCCACAGTAACTCTCTGCAGTAGCATTCCACAGTAACGCTCTGCAGTAGCATTCCACAGTAACGCTCTGCAGTAGCATTCCACAGTAACGCTCTGCAGTAGCATTCCACAGTAACGCTCTGCAGTTGCATTCCACAGTAACGCTCTGCAGTTGCATTCCACAGTAACGCTCTGCAGTAGCATTCCACAGTAACGCTCTGCAGTAGCATTCCACAGTAACGCTCTGCAGTAGCATTCCACAGTAACGCTCTGCAGTAGCATTCCACAGTAACTCTCTGCAGTAGCATTCCACAGTAACGCTCTGCAGTAGGGTTCCACAGTAACGCTCTGCAGTAGCATTCCACAGTAACGCTCTGCAGTAGGGTTCCACAGTAACGCTCTGCAGTAGCATTCCACAGTAACGCTCTGCAGTAGGGTTCTACAGGAACGCTCTGCAGTAGCATTCCACAGTAACGCTCTGCAGTAGCATTCCACAGTAACGCTCTGCAGTAGCATTCCACAGTAACGCTCTGCAGTAGCATTCCACAGTAACGCTCTGCAGTAGCATTCCACAGTAACGCTCTGCAGTAGCATTCCACAGTAACGCTCTGCAGTAGCATTCCACAGTAACGCTCTGCAGTAGGGTTCTACAGTAACGCTCTGCAGTGGCATTCTAATACAGGGCTCGATAGTGGAGTTCTGCTACAGGGCTCTGTTTTGCTGTAGATTTCTACTGTAGTGGTCCGGAGCCGGACGTCGTCTATCGATCAGAACCCGGATGATAACCCTCCACAGGAGTGGTCCCTGTTGTAGAGACATCGTCTCACGGGATTACTGTATCGAGTGGGGAAGTGGTAGATGTGGAGGGGTCCTCAGGTCCCTGTTGTAGAGACATCGTCTCAGGGGAATACTCTATCAAGTGGGGCAGTGGTAGATGTGGAGAGGTCATCAGATGGGTCCCTGTCGTAGAGACATCGTCTCACGGGAATACGGTATCAAGTGGGGCAGTGGTAGATGTGGAGAGGTCATCAGGTCCCTGTTGTAGTGACATCGTCTCTTGGGAATACTGTATTAAGTGGGGCAGTGGTAGATGTGAAGAGGTCATCAGATGGGTCCCTGTTGTAGAGACATCGTCTCACGGGAATACTGTATCAAGTAGGGCAGTAGTAGATGTGGAGAGGTCATCAGGTCCCTGTTGTAGAGACATCGTCTCACGGGAATACTCTATCAAGTGGGGCAGTGGTAGATGTGGAGAGGTCATCAGGTCCCTGTTGTAGAGACATCGTCTCACGGGAATACTCTATCAAGTGGGGCAGTGGTAGATGTGGAGAGGTCATCAGATGGGTCCCTGTTGTAGAGACATCGTCTCACGGGAATACTATATCAAGTGGGGCAGTGGTAGATGTGGAGAGGACATCAGGTCCCTGTTGTAGAGACATCGTCTCACGGGAATACTCTATCAAGTGGGGCAGTGGTAGATGTGGAGAGGACATCAGGTCCCTGTTGTAGAGACATCGTCTCACGGGAATACTCTATCAAGTGGGGAAGTGGTAGATGTGGAGGGGTCATCAGAGGAATACGGCCAATAACGTCATCATCACGTCCGACACCATTTTACACCAGGACCGCCGAAGGTAGGTAGAAGTGACCGGCAGTTTCTACGTGACGTACTTTGCCTCGAGTTACAGACGCGTGCCATGCCATGCGTCTGCATTTCAAATGCTATAGTTTCGGACAGACTTTCTTAAAGTACGTCTCTACAAATTCGGGGAGAGGGACGACAGTTGGGATAGAGGAACATACCGGCTGTATCTAAAACATATATTATGCGATATCAAGTTGAGGCAAATGGGGTACATGCTCCCAAAAATATCGCAGTTGTGACTTAATAATAATTAGACGGATATGCCGTATGTAAATCATTCTTCATTATTGTGCTGCCAATTCTGTACCTGGGCAGGAGTGTTACATGAATAACGATCGCTTTTGCTAATGTTTGCTCATACCTTTCATCGCTTACTGAACAATTCGGCAATTAATTCACCATTGACCGGCAATTACAATAATAGCACACGCTAGTGAATATAGCTGCTTTTTGTACGAGTGTATATAATTATATTATATGTGACGCCATGTTTGTTTATGGACACCAAGGCGCCACAGTTTCCGTTTATTGTGCCCAGTGTGCGAATGCTTACTTTAGGAGCAGCGCCACGCGTTACGGAAGGTACTACTCATCACGTGACCGGCGGCTGTTAGTTCCCGTGTCGGGCGTTAGGGGGCCCAGGGCATTTAGCCATGGCGACAGATGAGGTGGGCCTTTAGAATACGAAATGACTGTTCCACACGTCACTCACATCAACTCTGGTTAATTAGAATCGATATGTGGCTCGTTCGTCTGTCCATATATTTCACTATGTAAGACTGTGCGTGCAAGGAGTGGGCGCCACGAACGGGCTGATCCAGGATTTACGACACTGGCGGCCCGGGGTGTATGTATGTGTTTATTGTACTATAGGGTAGCCAAGGGCCCATGAGTACATACAAGTAACTAAATACAGCATACGTCGAACATAAGAATTTCGGAGCTTAAATAAATTGAAAACAAAACACCCTAGATTACACAGCGTATGTGGATTCTGGGTGGAAAACAGGGCAACAAATTTAGCTTTACTTGGGTTTCTAGATGAATTAGGAATAAAATTATTGCGCAAATCGGCATATAATGGACATATCATCATAGCATGATATTCGTCTTCAATGGTGCGCGTTCCTGATAGAACACAATATTTACAAAGTCTATTTTCTCTGTAGGCTGGGAAGGAGTTGTAGGTGGAGTCTAGCACGATTCCCAGGTCTCCATATTCGCCCAGACGCGCCCTGTTTTTGAATGCGCCAACAAAATGGAATGATTCCTCCCGACGTCATCGAGTAATATGCAAACTACTGACATCAAGGGAGAGGTATGCATGAGAATGTCAAATGCATAAAGGTGTTGTTATAATATAGTTGGCGCGTAGGGGGTTCGTGTGTTAGAAAAACAGGCGCCTTATTTATTACATTATTGTGTATTTACTCTTTCAATTAACATATTATAGTCTTAAAACAGCGTGTTTATACAATACCTTGCAAACGCGTCGGGTAACGTAGCTACTTTAGGTTTTTCTGGTTGTGCTAAAGTACAAACGTGCACTATGTATTATTGTATTTGTTTTTTATAAATTAACATATCATAGTCTAATACATCGTGATTTATGTAATACCTTGCAAACGTGTCGGGTACCGAGGTTACTGACAGCCTCTGAGTCGACCCCCGGCTAATCGTCCTAAACGGCTTGGACAACTTCTTTGAAATTCTCTTTAGTCTTGTTGTTCCGGGCCATTTGTGGCGCGGTTTACACACGACATCGTAGGTCACTTCCTCCAAGGACGGATCCATGGTGATCTGGAACTGACCCGGCGATCCTGATCCCGTTTCCGGATCTTGCCATGCCATGATGGGCGGATCTGGGCCGTCGTACCCCTCGTACAAGTCGGAATCCATGGCGCAGCTCAGCTAGCCGACCGTTGCCATGGCAATGGTGCCGCGTAGTTATAGGCCAGATTTGATGCCGATGTGAGAGTTTCACTTTCACGGTTAAAGTTCAGTCATGCTATTTACTATTTACGTGTAAGATCATTGTGCTGATTGGGAGACAAAGCTCATTATATTCCATGTTAGCCAGAACCATAGCTCACGTACTACTCACACAAAGTCTGTACGATTGAATAATCCATTTCATCTATCCCAGCGCGGAATGATGGACCCTTACACATTGTTAATCAACTCTTGTACGTGCGTTCAGACATCCTCCCTCGTGTGATCCTTACAGCGGCATCTAAACACTCCTAATATCCAGACAGCTGCAGTATATCGTGATGAACTGTTCCATACTTTCCAGCCAATATCAGTTCATCTGCCTTTCCACAAGCAGACACATATTAGCCTATATAACTATTTAACTGGTTTTTACAGAAGCAATATCCTGTATGCTCCGATTCAGATAAAATCCACAAAATCTTAACTTGAGGGAACCCGTGCTATATTAGTGGTAATTGGCTTGAAAATTAAATTGTTAAAATCAGCATTTCGATGTAAGAACCAGCAGCGTATTTCAAGTAGAATATGCTAAAATGTGGCTAGTATAACGGAAAAGTGCCTGCCATGTTTTTGCTGAATACAGCTTTTCAGGTCAGTTCGCGTACAAAAGACACATACGAAGCACTATAGACAATCCCTCTATAGTGTGTCCAGCGATTCTGCTTTCTTTCTTAACCGGCCGACTGTACAGGTATTCGCGCTTAGTTTAAAATCAGCGAAAGGTGTATCCAAATGTTCAACGACACTTTTAAACCGATGCTCTTCAACAACAGAAACAGAATTAGTCGTCTGCTGAAGAAAGGAAGTGCGCATGCGCGCCTCCGCGTGACGTCATATAGCCTCGTCGTCACGTAGGCATGAGTCAACAACGAAGGATGTGCTACTGAACAGGAATGTAAGTTCGAACAATACTCGGGTGAATGTTCCATAGACACAATATACATTTTGGACAAACACGTACGCTTTCTGCGGCTAGCAACCGACAGTCACCTAAAATGTCGCAGTGGTTTGGCGTTGTCCATTTCACCTGAGGCCTAATCAGGAGGTCAGGTGGGCTGGGAAGGGGAGGGGGGATGGAGGGCTTAGGGGCGGGGCGACAGGAACGCTGGACACCAGAGACGCGCGCCTCGTCATTTCGCCCCGGGGGGTCTGACGAATCGAATATGGTCGCTCGTCGGTCACTCTTTTTACAGCCGTTTCATTACCTCTATTACTTTCAATGGTGTGCCTGTCGGCCCAGCGATCGTGACACCCAAGCCTATTGAGTATTAAATTGAAATATGACATTCCTTTCATGTTTTGACAGCATGTTGTTTGAACTTAATGACACAGAGAGCCGATATCCCAATATATTTTTGCTAGTGTATATATACATATATATATATATATATATATATATATATAAGTTATATACATGTATATATATATCCATGAATTTGTTGTTAATTCTCCCACCAAGTTGCCATGGCGACCAGGATGATAAATCAATTTAGCGAGCTGCGTATAAAGCCAAAGAAGGCAACCACGTCACCTTGCCATGAAGGACTCACGTGAATATGTCAAGCATGCCGATACATGCGGAAGTGTTTCACCATGCGCAGTCGTCCCCCCTCATGTAAAATACACGATATTTAGACCCTCGCTGCTCCATGTGTTCGTATGGTACCATACAGTGGTGGGGGGGGGGGACATCTCCGCATGGGGGACGATCCCGCATACCACACCGGAATGCCGGAAGGGAGAAGGCAGCCCGACGCCGGGAGGGCTGTTTGTTGTACAGTCCCACAGGTCATGCGCTGCGTATGTACAAAAAGAACACATGCATTTCGCGACATGTTACTTAGGTTAGGTCACAGTCAGTAACTGAGGACAAGACAGCCGCCTAACACAACATGCACAACCCGCTACGTCTAGTAGGGACACAGTTCGCCCGATGAACGCTCGAGGTCCTAGTTGTAACGTTGCGGAACGTTATTGAATAGGGTAATTGATGTGGAGAACGTGGTTATAATAAGATGGGTGGCAGGGGCGTTTGCACGAACGCACAAAAGAAAAAAAATTGACGACCGGGGGAGGGGGGGGGGGGGGACTGAACATAATTTGTTCTTTACGGCCGGCGGGGGAGGGGGACACGTGCCCCCTATGCTCCCCCCCCCCTGGACACGCCCAAGGCTGGATAGATGGATGGGTAAATTGGTGTTACAGGCCACCTTTATGTACACATGGGATAAACCGGACCAAATAACCTCATGTGTTCATATTATGAAAGGATGAAACGGCCTCTGACGTTTGAACCTTCTGCACTATAGAACACTGCCTCTCGAATGGGGCAGCCCCCTAGGTAATAATACTAAAACTACCTGGACATCCATCAGTCTTACTTAGACGGACGGCTGCCAAACGATCAACGCGCACACGGTAGCCTAAAGCTTGCGGCTACCAACATATGAAGCAAATCTGCCAAGACCATTGAAGATTGTTGCGAGCTTTAAAACTTATTGGCATGCCGACCTACCCAAATAGGTCTTATCTTCTTCTGGACAATCAGGTATAGTCCCCCCCCCACCCCACCCCACCCCCTTAAAAAAATCATGACACCGATGGTGTCTTTTAAGGAACTAGTTGTTAAACACTTTTCCCTCTTCCCCTCCCTCCAAGCAGACGAAGTCCGTCGTGCACTCTGGATTTCATGCCCCTCCACACACGCGAAGCCCCTCATATAAGCCCTTGATGGTGCCGTATTTATAAACCCCCACCTAGCGCTACGCTGATCTACATGTACCTAACGCTGAGTACAACAGTTTGAAAGTGTTTATCGACTAAGATCAGAAACATACCACTCATCATTTTTCTCAAAAAGAGGAACCCGCCAAAATCTTAAGGCGAGACCTCATGGTGATTCTGAACACTACCGCCAGGAGGGTGATAGGTTACGTCGTAAATCCGTTTTCGGTGCTTCACTTGAGCCATTTTATGACTACCTGCCCTCAGACTGTATTCCTAATCCTGTCCTAAGCCCGGGGAGGTGGGGTGATGCTACTTAATACATTGGTTGGTGGGTTTGGGATGGATCCACGGTAAAGGCCCCCCCACCCCATCCCTCACTTTCACCTCCAAGATACGATCTGTATACGGTATGTTTTCGCCATTAATTGACCCGCTCTTGGTCGCTCGTCCTTGCAGGCCCGGCTGGTTTATTCTTCTATTTATTCTTCGACAAACCCACTCTACGGTTGGTTGTATATTCAGGACGCTCTAACGCATTCTGGTCATATATCGCGTCAATGGGAGAAGAGAGGGAGAGTGGAGCCATGTCCCCGGCGGGTAACCCCCTCCTCTTTACGAAGGACATGGGATCTTTATCCTGCGACCACACAGACATGACCACAGCGGGGCTCGAACCACCGATCGACGTGCCGTTAGGCCGTTAGGCCAGAGCGCTCAGGGCGAGGGCTCTGACCCACTGAGCTATCGGTCTAGGCTATTTCTTGTTACTCATATTCTAAGTACTAGTTCATGTACATTGATGTATTTGGGGTAAGACTTCTATATTTTCATTACAATACTGCCCATTCCGCCAGTTGCACAAAGTAATATCTTATAACAAACATTAGCCATATATATAACCGAGTTGTCTTGTATGTAAATAGTTATCATCAAAATTTACCTACATATCCCAACTATACAATAATGTATATGAAATACTACCTGTCACATATGTATTTTAGAAAGACATAGCCGCCCAAATATAAATAATCTCTCAAACAATGTTTATAGTCATCTAGGTGTCAATTTCCGCCAGAACCGCACAATGCACCCATGAATGCACTCACGGTATCACTCTCTGATATCGACTCAATTCGCTAGGGGCTCCGCTATATATCTGGGATACGTACCGAAGAAACCATCGAACGCCATACGGTACGACATATAAGGATGTCAACTTGGTCAAAATTAAGTGAACCCGACCCTATCAATGTCGATCAGCGCGCCATTTTGCCGGAGCAAGTAAAGTATTTTGTGACCCTTCATGTGGCGCCGCCTTACGTTAGAACTAGAAGTTATCTCGCGGAGGGAACTTTTCACAGTGGAGGTACCATTCAGGGGAAACGCAGCTATTTATATTTGCGACGATCACGCGCTCTTGTTTTGCTCACAAAGTAGGAGTCATTTCCGGTTTGAACATAATTAGGGTATCGCCTCCTGGTCAATCGGGGACGCACCTCCAAATGGGCTGCTGCCTGGTTGTGGCGAAATCGTGGCTGGCAGTAACTTCTAAATTTTATTGTGAGCTACAACCAGGACGGAAAATTCTGTAATTTGGAGGATAGACACTTTGGTATTATATGAATCCGCAAAATAGCGTTAGAGGCCAGACTGGCGGTTTCCTTTAACACCGCAAGTGAGGTATTTTGCGCGGCTTGCGAATGGGAACTTGCCGCTGTTTAAGCGATGACGTCACATTGGAAACCCCCGCGGAGAAACGGCAGCCTCACTCGTCAACACATACGCCGTGCCAGGCCTTACTTTGGTCGAGACATCTTCAATCACTCCAAAGGGTCGACGTGTTGAGGTTGTATCCCAGGTCGAACCGATGGCTCCCCACTGCCTATTCAGTCCTCTCTGCGTCTGTCGGTTCTATAGGATTCAACAAAAATAAATAGTTCAGTCATTTACAAGTTAATCATCAGTTATTACAAGTGCAGTTATTACTGATGCATAGAATTATGTTATAAGCTATATTTCTGTGATTTTCGTTTCATCCGCAACATAGTGGTGAACGTCATAAGGTTAACAATACAAACATACCTGCTGAATAACCATGCATGGTAAGAAACAAATCATGTGACATGAAACAAAAGACATTCCTGGAAACGAGAAGGGGAACATGACTTTTCACTATTATCAGTCATAAACTAGCCACTGTTAAACAGTGGTTTGGAGATTCGAGTCGTGCCCATGCGTTATGCAAGTCAACAACCCGTTACCTAGAATAAGAGTGTGGGGGGTGGGGGGGGGGGGGGGGGTAGGGGGGGGCGGCGGCAAGGGGTATTTGTCGTTCCTCGGGACTGGGCTTTTCACTTCACCGTGAACTGGGAATAAAGAAAATAATTCTTCGTGAACTGGGAATAAATAAAATAATTCTTCGTGAACTGGGAATGGGCGACCGACGTGATCAAGGATTTTCATTCATCGTGAACTGGGAAATTTAATACTAGATAACCGTGAATCGGGAAATCGTCAATTGAGTATCGTGTATCCGCCCTTCCATTGCATGCAGAGAGTTCTGATTTTAATTCATCGTGACCTGGGAAAAAAGAAATGTATTCTTTGTGATGCCGGAACACGACCCCCCCTTGCCCCCCCCCCCCCTTCCCCCACAGGTCTTCAGAAACAAACGACCGGCCACCGTGCCTTTAGTTACTATCTTCTCGTGTCATGTCAAGGCGATGTAATCGTACAGAACTATCCTCTTAGCTGTAAAACCTCAGCGACACCCTCCATTCAAGAAGGGCGAAATACAGAGAGGCAACAACTTCTCGGATCCGGGATGTTTAGACGCAAGCTCCCCGCACGGTGGCGCTACGCAAGCTAGCTTTTACCGCTGATGTCGGCCGGGGGCAAATTTCAATATTCTTGAAATACGGTCAAATCAGCTGTAATTTCGTGCAAAAAACTATAATTTTGAAGAATAAAGCGTAACATTAACGAGCTTTGTGTATTTAATACAGCAAAAAACATTTTGTACCCTTTCAAAAAAGTTATAATTGTGACAGAACTCTTTCTTTTCATCACCTGATTTCATGTGTTATTAGGCTTAGGCTGGGTCCCAGCACTAATTTGTACAAATGCGCGACACATTTTTCCTATCGATTTGCGCAGCGCCGCCCTGGCGAGCGAGTGTGAAAATGCATTGAGAACGTAGGCGACGACAGAGATATCATGGAGCCCTAGCGGAGTGAGTCAAAGGCAGAGAGTGGTTAAGACGGGGACAGTTCAACATGGGGCTCAACGCGACAATTGAAGTGTTATTTGCCCCCAAACAATAGGGCTTCTACTGGGTCAAGAAGAGAGGGGTCTGGACCCCATGGGTTCGCCAGTGATACATATTAATATAGAGAGCGACAACTAGATTTTAGAGATGTGATATATATGAAGTAGGAGAGGAGAGAGACAAGATAGATATATAAACAGCGGAAAATGTTACTTGGTGTTAAACATAGAACCAGGCACCCTTGGTACACGTATGTGGGGGTATTGTGTGTCATCCGGGTCTTATCTGTCCCTCTCCGCCGTTTCAGCCGCCATGTTGACGCCACGCTGTGGGCCTTAATCCGAACCCATATAATTAAGTCATTTGCCATAAACACAGACCCAAACTCCTAACCCTCATCCCAGTCTCTGACCCCTTATCTCCAATCCCTGACCCATAACCGGCCACATTCCCTGACCCATAACCGGCCACATTCCCTGACCCATAACCGGCCTCATTCCCTGACCCTTAATCCCCAGTATCTGACCCCTAATCCCCGGTATCTGACCCCTAATCCCCATTATCTGACCACTAATCCCCAGTATCTGACCCCTAATCCCCGGTATCTGACCCCTAATCCCCAGTATCTGACCTCTAACCCCTAGTCCCCGACCTTAACAATAATAAAAGGAGTTGAATGGCGATGAGGCCCAGATAATGCCGACGGACCCATAAGACCCCATGTACGGTGTACATACGTTATGCATAAAGTATGCGCACGTTATGAGTACGGTATGGGCACGTTATGCGTATGTGTGTGATGCGTATGTTACGCATATGTTAAGCGTACACGAATAAGAAAGTAATAGCGTACAGGTACATTTGAGAAGTAAGCCGTGGATGTACAAGAAAACGAAACAAGACGGTATCTATGAAACAAAGATATAAATTTTGTCGCCGACCAGGGGGTTAACTCAAGGCAATTGACTGCATTCTAGTACGCCACTGGGTACTAAATTATGCACTTTTGGTTTCTGAATGGGTCTACTTTGGGGGCCAGTTTGTACGTCAATGGGTCCGCTTCAAATTTGCAAGCTGGAGACGGGCTGATCTTAAGGAATTTCGTCACAGTAGATTTTGCCAAACTTTCTCAGTTGGAACGTGGATGAACCCTACTTTTACACAGTTGTTAGCACTTGGATGGGTGAGATTTGGACGCTCCCAGAGGCACCTCCTTATAAATTTGCGCATCTAATTACCCCTAGGGGTCGCCGACTATGCCGTGATTTTTAACAGCAATACACATTTAGCGTATTATACTGGTGTAACAGTTAGTAAAACCTCTAGGCGGCAGATCATAGAGTGACTAACTCGAGATTGGGAGAATTATTCATTCATTCATTCACTTATGCTAGCCAATCTGTCCATGGAAGGCTCGCTGTGATATAGAAACATCCTTTGATACAGGAAGTTACAGCCGCTCGTGACGTAGTACACAAGAAAGTTACACGCTTTCCATATATGACATATGGCAAAAACATGAACGTAATAGCATCTCTATCCGTTACGTTAGTTGAGCAGGAACGATATTTACATGCATGCCTGATATCGTACATAGAAGCGTTTAACTGTGTCTAATGGCTAAACTTGTTTATGAGCAGCTTTATAGTAACACCCAGACAGTATCACCAATATAGTTATCACATCAATTCATGAGCCTGGCGAAATAACACCATGATCATATACCAAAGAAGGAAGAAATAGTGAACCCGGTGAGAGCAATCAAGAAGAGACGCTATATAAAGGTACCGGTTGCCACCCGGCCAGATATAACGTGCGCGCAGCGTCGATGATTCGACTAGAAGTTCAAGCTATCCGGGTGAATAATCTGATAACACCTACCATCTATTAAGTACATGCACATCTTATTAGTAATTGGACGCATAGGCTACTTTGAGGATGCTTCAGCTGTCGGATGCGATACACAAGTGGAGTGCATTCCGTGTTTCTATATACATTAACTACGAACCTGAAGTACCATTTTTGCGCTCGAGTCTACTGCAGAGGGGTGTGGGGGGATGGGGGGGGGGGGGCACCATGAACTGGGAACGAGGAAAATAATTCTTTGTGAACTGGGAATGGGATAGTACCGGCCGTCGTGGTCATGGATATTCATTAATCGTGAAATGGGAATTTTGATATTAAATAACCGTGAATCGGGAGCCCCGCCCGTAACTGCTCCCCCACCCACCTGCCCCCTCTTAAATTACTATATTTTCCTCCGCCGTCAAGTTTATACTAAGAAAAAGGTCAACTAAGAGGAGGGGATGAATGCAAATTGTGTGCATTTAGACTGGGAGATTTTAGTGGTGTGTATCACGCTATGGTACGCCTTTCCCCAGTGTTGGCGCATTTCTTTGGTAACCCGGGTGTATCCCTACGGTGGACCGAATACGCACATTACGCATCGGTTCACCGCCCGACACTTCTTTCACCCGGGTATGGGTGCGCTTGCATGCATTCGGTATGCCGATGTGCCCCGTTCTAAACAGCACGGGGCATTCGGGAGAAGATGGCGGCTGATTGAAAGGTGATGAGAGTAGGTTGGTTCCAGTGCCTATATATGCACCGGATGTGAACGGTGCGTACATTTCATTGGAATAGGTATATCCCTTTGGTGGATGTTGAAAGAGGGAGGCAGGGCCCCCCACCCCCTGGCTGCTTACGCGAGGCATGGGTGCCCGGTGATACCTGAGGGGGTTGATCAATTTTTATTGAAAATTAATATTTAAAAAATCACCCCTGTGACACTCTAAACAAATCATAACTATGCCCGACAGAACTTATATGAGGTTAACGTCGAGGCCATGCCAGGGGGCAGACAACATCGACAACTTCAGGGTGTTCGCACGCGAAGCAGAACGGTAGGGGAAAAAATAAACCGACGTGGAGTGCGAAGTAGAGGGTCAGTGGACAAATTGATTCTTCAGATCGGGTTTATAATGTGAAAAAGGAAGACGGGATTTTTCCGCGGAACCTTCTCAACACCCAGCAGTGTATTTAGTATTATTGGGCTAGTAGTTAGTAGTTAGTTGGGCTAGTAGTAGTTCATTTGGACCTTCTCCTCACCTCAATTTCAATCTTATCTCGCCAACTGTTGCGTTATTGTTCGCCGAATAACGAATAACATCTGTCCAAATCCATCACAGAATTAGTCTTAAAGAAACTGCTCTGTTACAGTTTGTGCTTTTGTTTGATTAGAGGTAAGATAGCGAAAAAAGTAATATAAATAGACATAACACTAAAACAGATGTTAACACCTTTAAACAAAATCGTTTAAACTATCTTTTCTATTTGTATTCAATTCTGCTTCTATTGTGGTTGCCTTCGTACATTGTGAAGAACGCCAACCGTCGCTTTACGGTTGTCGACAGAATACCTACCGACTGCAATAATTAATTTGTGCGCCGCGCAAGAGCGAATAAAAATGAAACCAATTGGTATTTTAGGCCGCTTTTGTGCACACAAGGATTCAACTGGGCCAAGAAGCCTGCCGGAACAATGAAGGATGAATGGATGAATGGCCCGGATTCGAACCCACTATCAAGCTGATGCGCTGTCACTTGGGCTAACCACCACACCAAGGAGGCCCCCACCCCCTGGCTGCTTACGCGAGAAATGTACCACAGCTGACTTTATTTGAATCCATCCTGCCTACCTGTTTGGCGTCCAAAGCGTGAAAGACTAAGTCTCAAAAGACGTGCTATATGACACCGAGCGGCGTCGTGGAAGAAGGGTGGGCGGGGGGGGGGGGGGGTTATGCGCTTTCGCTTTTGATCCTAGAGCAAACAACAATTTTTGTCAGAGTTGTTGTACCAAATCCGGTTTAATCAGACTTCCCAGTGAGCATACCTCCCATCACTGCCCTCTTCGCTTACTTAGTTCAGGCAAACCGGCGGCCCGTTGCCATGCATTGCGTGGTTGCCCCAGTATGTATCCCAATGTTACAGCGCTAAGTCCGGGGAGCTTGACCAAAACTATTATATTGCGCGTGCAGCCTTTCCCATTTTGTCCACCGTGAATAGTTGACACCCAGTATAGGAGCCCCCCCCCCCCCCCACCACACACACACACTTCCTATACATTCTCTTCTTTGCTTGTGTGGCGTCGAGGATCCTTTTTCTAATTGTGCCCCCACCCCCACGCCCACTTCGCGCCTCCCGGAAATTAAACTCAATAGATCATTCCACGTAAAAAGGACACCCCCTCGTTTTTCTAGCTTTGCTACCTTAGTCATAGTGTCCTTAAAACTTATACCATGAGCTGGTCATTCATGGAATGCGATTGAGACAAACAAGTCGGACAAACAAAGAAGCATGTCGCTTTGTTGTCAGTTTCAGAGATGAGTACTACTCACAATATCTACCATCAGCTATAATTGTCAATTTCATACTCACGAGTAAGGAAAAATGACTCATGCGTGAGCGGGGCTTAGTGTCGGAGCTTTGATCGGTCTATTGTCGTCTTAGCCTCACCAGCTCGTTGTGGTGGTGCTTATGATTAAGAAATGGTATTTAATATAATTTTAGCACTTTCTTAATTAAGAAAAAAAAAATCTTGGGTGATTAATTTTGTATTTTTAACCCGATAATCGCTCGACAAATCTTCCACTTAACGCTAAGTCTAGTGGCGTAGCCTAAATGGTGATTATGAATACGGCCCCTTATCTTTACACAGCGTTCTGCCTCGAGTTTTACAGTTTTACGAATAATGACACATTTCCCTTGCCATAAGCACCTTCGTGACTAAATGGTTAGGTCATCCCGTTATCTTACAAGGGGCATAACCGACACCACACCAGACGTCGTTACTTACAGGGATATCCTCACTTGACATCATACTTATATGGTAATATATCTCGACAGGGTACTTCAGCACTCTAGCGCCGGAATCAATCTATATCAATTCGGCTTATTGGCGAGTTCACTGCGAAGTCTATCCAGTACAAAACGCCAGGGGCCGTATTCATAATCCCCTCGTAAGTTACGCACGACTAGTGCCTTTTCATCTTAGCCTCACCAGCTCGTTGTGGTGGTGTTCATGATTAAGATATCTTCTTCAATATAATTTTAGCACTTTCTTAATTCAGAAAATCCACTTCTTGGTGAATACTTATGTACTTTGAACCCGATAATCGCTCGCCAAATCTTCGACTTAGCCCTAAGTCTAGTGGCATAGTCTAAGTGGCGCGATTATGAATACGGCCCCAGGGCCCCAATGCGAGAAGGTTTAAAATTTTGAAAACATTTTTGTTTCTATAATTGTCAAAATCTGAAAAATTTGGTTTCCCCGCATGTTTGAAAGTAGATATTTCCAGTTCTATCAAGTAGTATCAACGTTCTCATCGGGTATTTAAAGCCAGAGTAAATATAGTAAACATGCGGTATTTTAGGTCCATACTTTTGCGCCATAGTGTGGTTTGCTCGCGTGAGTTGCTATTGCAACCACAGCGGTGATGTCACCGCTTGGGTTGGGTTGGGTTTTTTTAAAGGAGGCGGCGTGGACCCTCTCCCTGTTGCAATTTTGTTCAGAGCCCCCCCCCCCCCCACGACGTACCGGAGACCCATGATGTACCGGAGACCCACGACGTACCGGAGACTCACGACGTACCAGAGACCTACGACATACCGGAGACCGACGACGTACCAGAGACCCACGACGTACCGGAGACCCACGACGTACCAGAGACCTACGACATACCGGAGACCCACGACGTACCAGAGACCCACGACGTACCGGAGACCCACGACGTACCAGAGACCCACGACGTACCGGAGACCCACGACGTACCAGAGACCCACAACGTACCGGAGACCCACGACGTACCAGAGACCCACGACGTACCAGACCCACGACGTACCGGAGACCCACGACGTACCAGAGATCCCCGACGTACTAGAGACCATCGACGTACCAGAGACCCACGACGCACCAGAGACCCACGACGTACCGGAGACCCACAACGTACCGGAGACCCACGACGTACCAGAGACCCACGACGTACCGGAGACCCACGACGTACCAGAGATCCCCGACGTACCAGAGACCCACGACGTACCAGAGGCCCACGACGTACCAGAGACCCACGACGTACCGGACACCCACAACGTACCGGAGACCCACGACGTACCAGAGACCCACGACGTACCGGAGACCCACGACGTACCAGAGACCCACGACGTACCAGAGACCCACGACGTACTAGAGACCCTCGACGTACCAGAGGCCCACGACGTACCAGAGACCCACGACGTACCAGAGACCCACGACGTACCAAAGGCCCACGACATACCAGAGACCCACGACGTACCGGAGACCCACGGCGTACCGGAGACCCACGACGTACCGGAGACCCACGACGTACCGGAGACCCACGACGTACCGGAGACTCAAGACGTACCAGAGACTCACGACGTACCGGAGACCCACGACGTACCAGAGGCCCACGACGTACCGGAGACTCACGACGTACCGGAGACTCACGACGTACCGGAGACCCGCGACGTACCAGAGATCCCCGACGTACCAGAGACCCACGACGTACCAGAGGCCCACGACGTACCAGAGACCCACGACGTACCGGAGACCCACAACGTACCGGAGACCCACGACGTACCAGAGACCCACGACGTACCGGAGACCCACGACGTACCAGAGACCCACGACGTACCAGAGACCCACGACGTACTAGAGACCCTCGACGTACCAGAGGCCCACGACGTACCAGAGACCCACGACGTACCAGAGACCCACGACGTACCAAAGGCCCACGACATACCAGAGACCCACGACGTACCGGAGACCCACGGCGTACCGGAGACCCACGACGTACCGGAGACCCACGACGTACCGGAGACCCACGACGTACCGGACACTCACGACGTACCAGAGGCCCACGACGTATCGGAGACTCACGACGTACCAGAGGCCCACGACGTACCGGAGACTCACGACGTACCAGAGGCCCACGACGTACCGGAGACCCACGACGTACCAGAGACCCACGACGTACCAGAGACCCACGACGTACTAGAGACCCTCGACGTACCAGAGGCCCACGACGTACCAGAGACCCACGACGTACCAGAGACCCACGACGTACTAGAGACCCTCGACGTACCAGAGGCCCACGACGTACCAGAGACCCACGACGTACCGGAGACCCACGACGTACCGGAGACTCAAGACGTACCAGAGACTCACGACGTACCGGAGACCCACGACGTACCAGAGGCCCACGACGTACCGGAGACTCACGACGTACCGGAGACTCACGACGTACCGGAGACCCGCGACGTACCAGAGATCCCCGACGTACCAGAGACCCACGACGTACCAGAGGCCCACGACGTACCAGAGACCCACGACGTACCGGAGACCCACAACGTACCGGAGACCCACGACGTACCAGAGACCCACGACGTACCGGAGACCCACGACGTACCAGAGACCCACGACGTACCAGAGACCCACGACGTACTAGAGACCCTCGACGTACCAGAGGCCCACGACGTACCAGAGACCCACGACGTACCAGAGACCCACGACGTACCAAAGGCCCACGACATACCAGAGACCCACGACGTACCGGAGACCCACGGCGTACCGGAGACCCACGACGTACCGGAGACCCACGACGTACCGGAGACCCACGACGTACCGGACACTCACGACGTACCAGAGGCCCACGACGTATCGGAGACTCACGACGTACCAGAGGCCCACGACGTACCGGAGACTCACGACGTACCAGAGGCCCACGACGTACCGGAGACCCACGACGTACCAGAGACCCACGACGTACCAGAGACCCACGACGTACCAGAGACCCACGACGTACTAGAGACCCTCGACGTACCAGAGGCCCACGACGTACCAGAGACCCACGACGTACCAGAGACCCACGACGTACTAGAGACCCTCGACGTACCAGAGGCCCACGACGTACCAGAGACCCACGACGTACCGGAGACCCACGACGTACCGGAGACTCAAGACGTACCAGAGACTCACGACGTACCGGAGACCCACGACGTACCAGAGGCCCACGACGTACCGGAGACTCACGACGTACCGGAGACTCACGACGTACCGGAGACCCGCGACGTACCAGAGATCCCCGACGTACCAGAGACCCACGACGTACCAGAGGCCCACGACGTACCAGAGACCCACGACGTACCAGAGACCCACGACGTACTAGAGACCCTCGACGTACCAGAGGCCCACGACGTACCAGAGACCCACGACGTACCGGAGACCCACGACGTACCGGAGACTCAAGACGTACCAGAGACTCACGACGTACCGGAGACCCACGACGTACCAGAGGCCCACGACGTACCGGAGACTCACGACGTACCGGAGACTCACGACGTACCGGAGACCCGCGACGTACCAGAGATCCCCGACGTACCAGAGACCCACGACGTACCAGAGGCCCACGACGTACCAGAGACCCACGACGTACCGGAGACCCACAACGTACCGGAGACCCACGACGTACCAGAGACCCACGACGTACCGGAGACTCACGACGTACCGGAGACTCACGACGTACCGGAGACCCGCGACGTACCAGAGATCCCCGACGTACCGGAGACCCACGACGTACCGGAGACTCAAGACGTACCAGAGACTCACGACGTACCGGAGACCCACGACGTACCAGAGGCCCACGACGTACCGGAGACTCACGACGTACCGGAGACTCACGACGTACCGGAGACCCGCGACGTACCAGAGATCCCCGACGTACCAGAGACCCACGACGTACCAGAGGCCCACGACGTACCAGAGACCCACGACGTACCGGAGACCCACAACGTACCGGAGACCCACGACGTACCAGAGACCCACGACGTACCGGAGACTCACGACGTACCGGAGACTCACGACGTACCGGAGACCCGCGACGTACCAGAGATCCCCGACGTACCAGAGACCCACGACGTACCAGAGGCCCACGACGTACCAGAGACCCACGACGTACCGGAGACCCACAACGTACCGGAGACCCACGACGTACCAGAGACCCACGACGTACCGGAGACCCACGACGTACCAGAGACCCACGACGTACCAGAGACCCACGACGTACTAGAGACCCTCGACGTACCAGAGGCCCACGACGTACCAGAGACCCACGACGTACCAGAGACCCACGACGTACCAAAGGCCCACGACATACCAGAGACCCACGACGTACCGGAGACCCACGGCGTACCGGAGACCCACGACGTACCGGAGACCCACGACGTACCGGAGACCCACGACGTACCGGACACTCACGACGTACCAGAGGCCCACGACGTATCGGAGACTCACGACGTACCAGAGGCCCACGACGTACCGGAGACTCACGACGTACCAGAGGCCCACGACGTACCGGAGACCCACGACGTACCAGAGACCCACGACGTACCAGAGACCCACGACGTACCAGAGACCCACGACGTACCAGAGGCCCACGACGTACCAGAGACCCACGACGTACCAGAGACCCACGACGTACTAGAGACCCTCGACGTACCAGAGGCCCACGACGTACCAGAGACCCACGACGTACCGGAGACTCAAGACGTACCAGAGACTCACGACGTACCGGAGACCCACGACGTACCGGAGGCCCACGACGTACCGGAGACTCACGACGTACCGGAGACTCACGACGTACCGGAGACCCGCGACGTACCAGAGATCCCCGACGTACCAGAGACCCACGACGTACCAGAGGCCCACGACGTACCAGAGACCCACGACGTACCGGAGACCCACAACGTACCGGAGACCCACGACGTACCAGAGACCCACGACGTACCGGAGACCCACGACGTACCAGAGACCCACGACGTACCAGAGACCCACGACGTACTAGAGACCCTCGACGTACCAGAGGCCCACGACGTACCAGAGACCCACGACGTACCAGAGACCCACGACGTACCAAAGGCCCACGACATACCAGAGACCCACGACGTACCGGAGACCCACGGCGTACCGGAGACCCACGACGTACCAGAGACCCACGACGTACCGGAGACCCACGACGTACCAGAGACCCACGACGTACCAGAGACCCACGACGTACCAGAGACCCACGACGTACTAGAGACCCTCGACGTACCAGAGGCCCACGACGTACCAGAGACCCACGACGTACCAGAGACCCACGACGTACTAGAGACCCTCGACGTACCAGAGGCCCACGACGTACCAGAGACCCACGACGTACCGGAGACCCACGACGTACCGGAGACTCAAGACGTACCAGAGACTCACGACGTACCGGAGACCCACGACGTACCAGAGGCCCACGACGTACCGGAGACTCACGACGTACCGGAGACTCACGACGTACCGGAGACCCGCGACGTACCAGAGATCCCCGACGTACCAGAGACCCACGACGTACCAGAGGCCCACGACGTACCAGAGACCCACGACGTACCAGAGACCCACGACGTACTAGAGACCCTCGACGTACCAGAGGCCCACGACGTACCAGAGACCCACGACGTACCGGAGACCCACGACGTACCGGAGACTCAAGACGTACCAGAGACTCACGACGTACCGGAGACCCACGACGTACCAGAGGCCCACGACGTACCGGAGACTCACGACGTACCGGAGACTCACGACGTACCGGAGACCCGCGACGTACCAGAGATCCCCGACGTACCAGAGACCCACGACGTACCAGAGGCCCACGACGTACCAGAGACCCACGACGTACCGGAGACCCACAACGTACCGGAGACCCACGACGTACCAGAGACCCACGACGTACCGGAGACTCACGACGTACCGGAGACTCACGACGTACCGGAGACCCGCGACGTACCAGAGATCCCCGACGTACCGGAGACCCACGACGTACCGGAGACTCAAGACGTACCAGAGACTCACGACGTACCGGAGACCCACGACGTACCAGAGGCCCACGACGTACCGGAGACTCACGACGTACCGGAGACTCACGACGTACCGGAGACCCGCGACGTACCAGAGATCCCCGACGTACCAGAGACCCACGACGTACCAGAGGCCCACGACGTACCAGAGACCCACGACGTACCGGAGACCCACAACGTACCGGAGACCCACGACGTACCAGAGACCCACGACGTACCGGAGACTCACGACGTACCGGAGACTCACGACGTACCGGAGACCCGCGACGTACCAGAGATCCCCGACGTACCAGAGACCCACGACGTACCAGAGGCCCACGACGTACCAGAGACCCACGACGTACCGGAGACCCACAACGTACCGGAGACCCACGACGTACCAGAGACCCACGACGTACCGGAGACCCACGACGTACCAGAGACCCACGACGTACCAGAGACCCACGACGTACTAGAGACCCTCGACGTACCAGAGGCCCACGACGTACCAGAGACCCACGACGTACCAGAGACCCACGACGTACCAAAGGCCCACGACATACCAGAGACCCACGACGTACCGGAGACCCACGGCGTACCGGAGACCCACGACGTACCGGAGACCCACGACGTACCGGAGACCCACGACGTACCGGACACTCACGACGTACCAGAGGCCCACGACGTATCGGAGACTCACGACGTACCAGAGGCCCACGACGTACCGGAGACTCACGACGTACCAGAGGCCCACGACGTACCGGAGACCCACGACGTACCAGAGACCCACGACGTACCAGAGACCCACGACGTACCAGAGACCCACGACGTACCAGAGGCCCACGACGTACCAGAGACCCACGACGTACCAGAGACCCACGACGTACTAGAGACCCTCGACGTACCAGAGGCCCACGACGTACCAGAGACCCACGACGTACCGGAGACCCACGACGTACCGGAGACTCAAGACGTACCAGAGACTCACGACGTACCGGAGACCCACGACGTACCGGAGGCCCACGACGTACCGGAGACTCACGACGTACCGGAGACTCACGACGTACCGGAGACCCGCGACGTACCAGAGATCCCCGACGTACCAGAGACCCACGACGTACCAGAGGCCCACGACGTACCAGAGACCCACGACGTACCGGAGACCCACAACGTACCGGAGACCCACGACGTACCAGAGACCCACGACGTACCGGAGACCCACGACGTACCAGAGACCCACGACGTACCAGAGACCCACGACGTACTAGAGACCCTCGACGTACCAGAGGCCCACGACGTACCAGAGACCCACGACGTACCAGAGACCCACGACGTACCAAAGGCCCACGACATACCAGAGACCCACGACGTACCGGAGACCCACGGCGTACCGGAGACCCACGACGTACCGGAGACCCACGACGTACCGGAGACCCACGACGTACCGGACACTCACGACGTACCAGAGGCCCACGACGTATCGGAGACTCACGACGTACCAGAGGCCCACGACGTACCGGAGACTCACGACGTACCAGAGGCCCACGACGTACCGGAGACCCACGACGTACCAGAGACCCACGACGTACCAGAGACCCACGACGTACTAGAGACCCTCGACGTACCAGAGGCCCACGACGTACCAGAGACCCACGACGTACCAGAGACCCACGACGTACTAGAGACCCTCGACGTACCAGAGGCCCACGACGTACCAGAGACCCACGACGTACCAGAGACCCACGACGTACCAAAGGCCCACGACATACCAGAGACCCACGACGTACCGGAGACCCACGGCGTACCGGAGACCCACGACGTACCGGAGACCCACGACGTACCGGAGACCCACGACGTACCGGAGACTCACGACGTACCAGAGACTCACGACGTACCGGAGATCCACGACGTACCAGAGACTCACGACGTACCAGAGGCCCACGACGTACCAGACTCACGACGTACCGGAGACCCACGACGTACCAGAGGCCCACGACGTACCGGAGACTCACGACGTACCGGAGACCCACGACGTACCAGAGACTCACGACGTACCGGAGACCCACGACGTACCAGAGACCCACGACGTACCGGAGACCCACGACGTACCAGAGACCCACGACGTACCGGAGACTCACGACGTACCAGAGATCCCCGACCTACCGGAGATCCACGACGTACCAGAGACTCACGACGTACCAGAGACCCACGACGTATCGGAGACTCACGACGTACCAGAGACCCACGACGTACCGGAGACTCACGACGTACCAGAGGCCCACGACGTACCGGAGACTCACGACGTACCAGAGGCCCACGACGTACCGGAGACCCACGACGTACCAGAGACCCACGACGTACCAGAGACCCACGACGTACTAGAGACCCTCGACGTACCAGAGGCCCACGACGTACCAGAGACCCACGACGTACCAGAGACCCACCCACGACGTACCAGAGACCCACGACGTACTAGAGACCCTCGACGTACCAGAGGCCCACGACGTACCAGAGACCCACGACGTACCAGAGACCCACGACGTACCAAAGGCCCACGACATACCAGAGACCCACGACGTACCGGAGACCCACGGCGTACCGGAGACCCACGACGTACCAGAGACTCACGACGTACCGGAGATCCACGACGTACCAGAGACTCACGACGTACCAGAGGCCCACGACGTACCAGACTCACGACGTACCGGAGACCCACGACGTACCAGAGGCCCACGACGTACCGGAGACTCACGACGTACCGGAGACCCACGACGTACCAGAGACTCACGACGTACCGGAGACCCACGACGTACCAGAGACCCACGACGTACCGGAGACCCACGACGTACCAGAGACCCACGACGTACCGGAGACTCACGACGTACCAGAGATCCCCGACCTACCGGAGATCCACGACGTACCAGAGACTCACGACGTACCAGAGACCCACGACGTATCGGAGACTCACGACGTACCAGAGACCCACGACGTACCGGAGACTCACGACGTACCAGAGGCCCACGACGTACCGGAGACTCACGACGTACCAGAGGCCCACGACGTACCGGAGACTCACGACGTACCAGAGGCCCACGACGTACCGGAGACTCACGACGTACCAGAGGCCCACGACGTATCGGAGACTCACGACGTACCAGAGGCCCACGACGTACCGGAGACTCACGACGTACCAGAGGCCCACGACGTACCGGAGACCCACGACGTACCAGAGACCCACGACGTACCAGAGACTCACGACGTACCGGAGACCCACGACGTACCAGAGACTCACGACGTACCGGAGACCCACGACGTACCAGAGACTCACGACGTACCGGAGACCCACGACGTACCAGAGACCCACGACGTACCGGAGACTCACGACGTACAAGAGGCCCACGACGTACCGGACTCACAACGTACCAGAGGCCCACGACGTACCGGAGACCCACGACGTACCAGACACCTACGACGTACCGGAGACCTCCGACGGTTTATATTACTGCGTTTCAAGAATACCGACCTTAACGGCGCCGATTCAGAGGCATATGAAGCCTGTAATAACCAAATGAGGTTTCCGGATGTTTTCTCTTTTTTCCCCCCTTTTATCCGTTCCGGTTTCCGGATGTTCGATATGGCCTACGTCTATGTCAGCGCAGTACCAATGTAATGGATCAGTTCCGGAATGTATACATACGTAGATATTAACCACTTGCCATGGTGGTTTGAGCGGAGGGATATGGTACTTGCTTCCGTGTTAGGAAGAGCGATCGAACCATTGTTCCAGCATATATATCTCATATAAACTCACGACCAACATTTTTACTGCAAGATTAGCCCCGCAACATTGCGAGACCGCCACACGGTGGGCCATGTTACAGGACTACCTACTGCAAGATAATCGGCTCCCTGGAAGCTAAGACAGAACTTAATTGGAAGAGACCATACATATATAGTAGCCTCTTGCGAGGTTGTTCACCGCCACGACAGCTCTGGGTGTGATTGTTATATATGTACTTTAAGATGAGTTGGCATACAAGGCCTGCGAGCAGTCAGGTGGTGTGTACCCGTTATAGTTGTGGGTTATTTAAAACTGTTATGGTCGCCCCGATCAAGTAAACGTCCGAGCGATCACGCCATGCAAGAGCTCTGCTCAGACTCACCTTGTGCGCCAGACAACTTTTTGGTGACCCCTCCACTATAATCCGATATCCACACAAGACCTGTACACAGACTCGCGGCGCCTATGTAACACCAAACTCCTCAATATCCTCGCTATATATATAGTAGTCTTTAGCAGCCAAAGGGTTACGTCAGGGAGGTTGATACACTACTACTCAGGCTTCTGAGGGTATCTGTGAGCCCACATCACAGTAAGTGAATGGGCCTCTGTACCTCTGTGCCTCCGTCGACATTGACTAGTCACCCGAGATGGCCCAGACACGCATACACTTCTTATAAACCACTCTTGTCCGTGTCTCCAGACTCAAACTGCTTGAAATGTGTATGTGACGGCCTTCGCATGACGCAGCCAGTCGGAGGATTCCGCTTTTACCATGTATTGTGTAGTATAAATATATAAAGTGGTTAACTTCCTGGTTGCATGGCGGCCATACAGCGGGACCGTCACAGCCAGGGCCAGCAGCGGTCGAGGGCTAAATTACACAGCTGAGCGACCCCCACTCACCAGCCGGGCGGGAGGGGCGAGGGGTTGTGGGGCAGCGACCCGCACCAGCAGGGTGGGCGCGTTGGGGCGGGCCAGCGAGCAAGCCAGGCTCCGCCGCCCGCGTCCTGGTTGGCGGGGTCAACATGTTGTATGTACTAGTTAAAGAACGAGCTGGAGTGCATTCGCCAAAATAAAGCACGAGACGCGAAAGCGTCGAGTGGTTTATTTGGGGAATGCACGACAGCGAGTTCTTTAACGTACTTAAAAAATTGTTATAACAAGGCATGACATGTGCTCACGTTTGGACACAGGAATTGACTATTGTGTCAATTGCACTGCCCGACGAATACATGAGGCACATTGTGGAAACAACGGTTCGTCATTGTGAAGCCCCAGGGGGGAGGGTAGGGTGGGAAGGCGTGGATGAAGTAGACATTTTGGAAATCATTGCTTCTTAGTTTCGTGAAAACATCGCCCCCTGAAAAGCGATATGAGGGAAATAATGAGAAATGTATGCAATCGATAACTGTGGAATTTCGATATATTTTGAGATTTCTGATCTAACCCCCGCCCCTTTGGTGCTTAACATTGACTTATCTATTCCATTGTTTGTCTTGAAATTGGCAAGTTCTGTCAACACCAGCCAACTCGGCTCCGCTCAGCTCAGCTCGACTGATTATACCGTGACACTTGACGAGTCAATATTAACAACTGTTCTTTATCTAGATAATGCACAGTTTTTCCGTTCATTATTAAAATAAAGCACTGTTTTACAGTTCTTTATTTGAATAACGCACACTTACGTTAATACAACACGGCTAGGTCTGTTTTTCGATCCATTCTTCAAGATAATGAACACTTAAGACAAAGGCGTGACGTCACACAATTTTTTTAATATACAGACGTGGTAATGGCAAAGTGGCTTTCCATAGACTGATGTATTATGCATAATACACTGATCGTCTGTGCTGGTCCCATCTCCCCCCACCCCCACCCCCCTCCCCCGCGTTCCGCCACGCACCAGCAGATTCCGACTGTGTTTGATTCGTGCCTTTTGCGCAGATGTCAGTGATGAGACAACTTGAACGTTACGGCGGTCAAAGTGCGTCACCAGAGAAAGTGTTCAAGCGAAAAGTGTTGTGGTATGTCACTGCGATATACCCCCTAACCCCCACCCTCACCCCCTTAGATCCACCGCCCCCCCCCCCCCCCACTGACGTGTGCCCCCAGAACTTTCAGAACTTTCCACGACTGTCCTCTGAAAATGTTGTGTTGGTTTACATGTGAAATATCAATTATATATAGGTAACCTATTATATATAGGCCTAATATTACTATCTCAGTTTTGAAGGGGTATACCCGTTTCATGACAAATTTCCGCTCTATGGGGGTGTTTAAAATTCCGTTCTATCAGGCATTATACTCGGCGTCCATGGACCACCCCCCCCCCCCCCTCCCTTGGCCTAAGACATCTTGTTAAAATGTAAGGGTTAGCATGATCGTTATAAGGCCCCCCCCCCCCCAAAAAAACTATATTATTGTAATGTCGTCCACTTGCTCTGTTAATAACACACTATTCCAGGAGGTAAATAGGCCCCTAGCAGGGGCGGATCCAGGAATTTGAAAAGGGGGTGGGTGGGTCCGAACTTACGACCGGGGGGGGGGGGGATAGCCACGCCGCCTCAGATAGCGCTCTTCATCAAAAACGTCTACGTCTCAGAAGGCCTAAAGTTTGCATTGAAAAACGGCATGCGTTCTCAAAAAGTGTGGGGGCTGGGGGGCGGGGCGGCCGGGCCGGCGCCCCCCCCCCCCCTGGATCTGCCCGTGGCCAAGTAATGAACTTTTAATGAAGAATGGATTATTCTTGCACGCAACATGTAGGGACTGGTTTCCTTTGGGGCTGTCATTAGCCGTAATGTTGATTTCTTACAATATGTGCGTTAATTACGTCACCTAACATTGCAAACGGAGAATAGACAAATTGATATAGAATTGACATATTGCAACAATATATCAGACAAGTAGTCAGCTTATTGCCTGGGTTACGGAATTCCGTCGCAAGCACTGTGAGGGTGAATGGTTTGCAGCCATATCTCTTATAATAGTGAATCGCATGTTTCAAAACAAACCACTCTCCCATTACTCCGTAAATGTATCAATCCGTTGATGATAACCTCTGCGTGTGATCTTCTAGCTGCCCCGTTATCAATATCAGGGGTATGACAGAGATAGAAGCAAAAACGGAAAAGGATTTTGCTTGAGGAATGAGGAAGGGGGGGGGGGGCGTATCTCTGTTCTCTGCGGCCGGGTGGGGGGTTGAAATGACCGGGAGTCCACCAATTTACGGCCAGTTGGGGGGGGGGGGGTCATCAGATGGCCTTGATTTGATTATCATTGGGGTGGGGGGGGGGGGGTCGGTCAGGACTTACATAACCTTTAAGGAAACCCGCGGCTGATCCAAGGGGGGTGGCGGGGGGGGGGGGGTAGGTTTTTTTCCACCCCCTTGAATCCGCCGCTGGTCTTGAACATGTGCTGGCCTCGACGAATCTGAGAAATCGACAGTGTTTTAGCCTAATCAGACAAATATGCCATAGAATTTTTACCAAATCGGTTCATAACATATCTACAGATGCTAGTCTTCTAAAATATAATGAGGGTTCAGCTTGGAAAGGTTTCCATGTGATGTGCCAGGTAAAAACATGTGGAAAATTGGTGTCTCTCAGTGCTCGTTCGTCCCGTTCAGTGAATAATTTGGAATTCCCCGCCCAACAGGATACAATGTCATGGTTTCTAAATATAGAGTTGCTCATTGTGAAGGGATTCCCATGGTTTGATCAATAGGAATCCAGCGTAAATCTATGTTTGCATACTATGACCACATGCATGTTGTTACAAAGTGGCTGTACCTCGATTTAGGTTCACGCATACTGCGAAGGAAGTACGTACTTCGTTTGACGGTCGTACTACGAACGACGGTGGTCCTCGACCTGGTAATGCGGGGCGTACCTGGGCCGAGAACACAATTAATTAATTATCCCTACAAAGCTATGGCAGCCCTATCGGATGTGAGCCAAAATCAGGAAGCGTAGATCGAGATAGCTTATTAACTCCGGTGATATATGTAGAGGAAGTTGAAATAAGTATCACACTTAAGTTGCGGCACCTGCCGGACGTATTACAAAGGGATCTTTTGACCAGAGGTGTAGGCCTGTACCTGGTAGATGCGTGCATCTTCGAAATATCGCAACCGATCGCCCATTGGATGGTTCATGGTGCAACCAAAGAATGCTTGGGGCGTGGAGGCACTGTGAGTGGTTACTCTTCTTCAATATACTGATATACCACTGGTAGGAAGACGAGCGATACAACGTACCACTCGTACCCATATACCAATGATTCGTTATCTCTAACGGAGGAAATGTTATGTTTTTACTTGTCAGAATATATATGGTTTCTCAAACAGTGACCAAGTTAGTATATGTATACAAGGGCGGATCCAAGGGAATCAGGGGAATGTCCAGGGAATCCGGCCCCCCCCCCCTTTTTTTTTGAGGAAAAATGCTGTTCTTCAATGCGAAGTTTAGGCCATTTGAGGCGTGGACCCCCTCCCCCCTTTTGAGGAAGAATGCTGTTCTTCAATGCAAAATTTAGGCCATTTGAGGCGTGGACCCCCCTTCCCCCTCCCCGATTTGTTTAAAGGAGGCGGCGTGGACCCTCCCCCGATTGCAATTCTGTTCAGAGCTCCCCCCCCCCCTGTCGCAAATTTGTTCAGAGCTTCCCCCCACGCCGGTCGCATGTTTGGACCCCCCCCCCCCTTTTTAAATGGCTGGATCCACCCCTGCGTGTTTAGCTCTTGATAGCTTGAGGTGTTGTTAATGTGACACAGTTTTTCATAAGTGTACCATAAGTACGAATAAAGACATAATGATAAACCACCCCATGTGCGTCTAATTTAAGACCCCTCTCTGCATCCCTCCCCGGAGGGGGGGGGGGTGGAGGGGGTGACACTTTATACAAATCTGGTGGGGGGGGGGGTCCGCGGGTACCTATGGATGCCTGAGAGAGCGGACAGTTGGATGAAAGAGATTACCCTATAGAACGGACATTTATGATTAAAACGATACCCATATGGAGCAGATATTTTAACACTTGCGACCATGGGTGTGGGGGGGGGGGGGCGGGGACTCTGAAAACGTGCTTTAACCTAGCGGGTTTGCCGTGAAAAAGGAGTAAACCGAGCGGGTTGCCGTGATAAAAAAAGTTAACCGAGCGGGTCATGGACAAATGGTCTCGCTGTTGCTGTACGAGAAGTATGATTGTGATGCCCTTGCCCTCGGGTTCCGCGCTCTCTCGGGATTGACTGAGCGGTATTTGGCTCTGAGAAGTGGCCGAGCGTGATATGATTGCGTGAGAGTTGGAGATTGACCGGCAGTGAGCAGTTGTGTATGATATATCAAGGGGAGACTGGTTCCTGTGTCCCTATAGCAGGGGGGGGGGGGGTACTACATTACTACAGTGGTGGGGGTGTGCCGCCCATTCCATAAGAGGGCATTTGGAAAGCGAGAGAAAAGTGCGCGATTGTGTGGTCATTTCGAGTTGGTTTTGGTTAAAAGAGGCACATAAAATAGATACTGACAGATATTTTGGGTTAAAAAGGATACTAAAATAGTCACGGACAAGAATTTAAAAGGCATCTAAAATACACCAACATTCATAACAATGTCTGGAGGTTAATTATTTTAACAGTTTCGACTAACTTACATATATCTAGTCAAGAAGTGCAATTTTGAAGAAAACAAAGTCGGTCTCAGATGGGCACATCGAGAGAAATCGTAGATTTCTGCTTCGGGGATGGAGAGAAATAGGGTTGATTTGGGCGGCACATAGGTTTATACCGAACTATATATAGCCACCCCCCCCCTCCGGGGGGTGGGGGGTGTATACGCTGACGAAAAGACCACACAAGAACGTCGCCAAACCGTCGCGACAGTACAAGGCAGAACTAGGGATCCCAGACAAGGAACGGCAAATCGATGCACTTAAGAAAAACAATAAAAATGTAGTCTGGTCCGTTTATTTATTATCATAAAATAAGACATCTGGATTAATTTAATATTAAGGGTTATGATACATATTCGAGAAACAAGATATAAATATTACACATTTGAGCAACATTAATAATCGTTGTGATTTATTAGATAACGGCTCGCATTTTTTATCTGGCGAAAACTTGGTTTTATTTCGCCCAACTCGGGTGTGGGACGTAACGTCTTAAATTACCAATACGTCGCTCATGCGGAATTCCAATAAAACTCTTCAACAATGAAGTTGTAGCAAATTCTGGATCTGACGCAAGACGTACGGGCATCCTGACTGACACGACCATCATTATTTAATGGGGCGAACATACAGTCAACAGTTATCCAATCAATAACACAAAATTAATTAATTCCATGTCAGTCGCACTAGCAGGTGGTTGTGATCAAGCAGATGAGCGCCTTATATATAAAGCCGGGCCATGCATGCTGCTCCACGGTACTACGAAGAACAAGTTTGTAGAGAGCAAGCTTCATCAACAAAGAACAGCGGATAACATGGGCTACAACCAAGCGTGGAGCCAGTCACAGTAACAGGACACGCACATCTAGAACCTTGTTTCATCCATCAACATCTTCGTCCGCCATTCATTAAACTCGAATTAATGTAACAATGTTACCCTGAACCGATATGCTTTCTGATTTCTCTTAAACAAGTTCTTGGAATGTTGTCGGCGGGGGCAAAGCGGATGAAAAGATGGACGCCAGTGGAAGCAATGTGATTTCACTGCTCCTCAACGTTGTTCCGTTATCTGAGTAACAGTAGTACCAGCTCTTATGCAGCACTCACGATTGCTTATTCGTGATGTCGGGTATGGTATATGGGTGCAAATAGTTGCGTCAATACTGCTCAGATATTGAGACAGAAGGTCGCAGTTCTGCTCAGCTATCAATACAAAAACGTTTTAAGGGTGTTCAGCCAAAGAGACACTGAACCTTCGGTTCTGGCGGAAACGATACTTCAACAGTGAGGTGCCATTGAGGCACAAACGTCTCCATATTGCTGCACCAGTGAGGCGCAACGTGTCAGTAACGCTCAGCTATCAAGACATGGGGGTCTGAAAGAGCCAGAGAAAAACTTCTCAATAATGCTCAGCCATTGAGACATAAATATTGCTCAGAAAAAGTCAACAAATTCGCCACTTGATATCGAAACAAGTCTTGAAACCCGTCTCAATATTGCTCTGCCATGATGGCCACGACCAGAGCCGACCACCCCGTGAACGGGTGACTCCCCTTACCAAGCCCTGTCTCGTCATCATACTGCTCCCATATGTACCCCGTGGCTCGGTACTGACGGTGGATGTTGTTAACCACGTTCTCCCGGAGTTCCGCGTACACCGTCCGCGCCACGTCATCGTAGGGACCGGACACTTCCGAATAGTGCTTCAGCGCCCCTAGCGCCAGGTAGTTGAGATTGATCCAGATGGCGCCTCTCCAGTAGGGCGGGTCGTGTTCCGTATTGTGTTTCCGGTACAGCGGGGAGCTCTTGCTGAGGGATCGCAGGCCGAAGTTAGTCCACAGTAGCGTCGGGTCGTGCAAATCTGTGAGGATTTTCCCCAGTTTCAATGAATCGGGCTCGACAAATTTCAACAAGAACGGAAATAAACTAACGTAGCCGAAATGCGAGTCGACGAATTGATACTGAGGCTCTTTCACGACGACGCGTTCCTTGTCCTTCGGGGGCATCGGCCTCTGGCCTGGCTGCGGTGGCTTGACCTTGGGCCTCTCCAACTTGGCCTTGTCTGTGTGGAATCCCCAGTCGCTATAACGTTCCGCCTTGGGCGACCAGTGGAGGTCGTCGAGCAAGGTGTTGTCGGTGAGCATCCGGTAGGTGGCCTCGTAGTCGTGGTGGGACTCGTTGAGGGAGCGCGCGATATCGGCCAGCACGCGCGACGCCAGGGCCATCCAACAGCGGAGATCCAGGTGGCGTTCCAGGTCCGTCGGGTGGGACGCACGTGGGTAGTCATCGAGACCGGACGTCAGCGTCTTGGGGTTGAGCTCCCGCTTCGTGGCTGGGTCCCTGCCTCTCCACATGTATGTGGCTCGTTCCCGGCCCACTTGAGTCGTGTTGAACCAGTTGTACCAAGCCTTGAGCCTCGGGAATAGCGGCACCAGGAATTCCTTAGCCTTGGGGTCCTGGCTCTGTATTAGCTCGGTGACGATGATCTGCAGGGGTAAGAATAAGGTCGGCGGGTTTGCGTTCTCGTTATGCTGGACCACGAACTCGTCCGGTACCTTGGCCCGAGCCTCCGCGCCTAGAATCTGTTCCCTGGGAATCCAACCTTCGACGTTCATTAAATCCAGCCAGTGACCGATGATATCCATAGATATCTTGCGGTTCCATCTGCTGATCAGCAAGTTGTGGAAGCCCTCGTCCCAGAGGAATCCTCTGGGGAAGAATGATCTGGAGGGTACGGCCGTGTACAGCGGCGCTGGCCAATACTCCAAAGCGCCTTCCTTCACGTAGCGAGACTTAACCAAGGAGGAACCGTAGAAATATCCGATGCCACCCAACATGTTACTGAGGGCGGCTTTGGCGAACCCGATCTGATGATCCGTGAAGCCTTTCTCATGCAGCTGGAAGACGCTTTCAAACTTGGCGTCGTAGCTCGCCAGGTGGGCGTTAATCTCGGTCTGGTACGCATCCCCCTGGAGAGAGTCCGGCCTGTCCGTGAAACTCCCGGATTCAAACTGCACCTCGAAGCGATACGGCAGCGTGGTAGTCACCTGGAAGACGATGAAGTTGGCTTCGCTGTCGGGTCCTTCTCGCGCTAGCAATTTCCCCTTCAGCCCCAGGTACTTCAACTGCTGGCCCTTTTCCCACTTATACAGATCAAAGCCCCGCGTCATGGTCTCCTTAAGCTCGTGGACGCCCCTGGCTCGCGACAGTAGGTAGTTGACCTTCATCCCTTTGCCGGCAGCGGCCTGGGGGAACACCATGCGGAAGTCGCCCAGCTCGTCAGTCCGACCTCTGACCCCGATCAGACGGTCCTTCTTCATCTCGGGACTAATCGTACCCTGTCCGTCCAGCGCCAGGTAGAAGAACAAGGACATGACAGCCTCTTCCGCGCCACCCTGAACAAAAAAAAACACGCCAAGCGATGAAGCAACCGAAGATCTCAAACCGTTAACAACAGGTCGTTTCCTGTTCCAAAAAACAGACCTTTGTGTTAGTGTATTCATTTGGCATAACGCAGCGAACGATAATTAAATAGAAGCAGCTCCAACATTATCACAGTTTAACAAGGTTCAATTAAGAGTTCGACATTTGATGCCCAATAAGCACACTGTACTTTTTTTCTTCTCTTGTCTCAAACGGTAAATGACAAGCAACCAAAAGGAGCTTTCCAAGAAAAGTTTGTTGAGCAGAGATATATAATATTATCACTAATAATATAATATAATAATTATCAATATTATCACCTAATCGCTGTTAAATGCTACAAAATAGTTCTAATGAAATTCTTACCCGTGGCTCCACCTGCACCCTGGCTGACCAGTCCCCACCATGCAGTCCCCCAGGACGCTTCACAAAGTCGACCGTCAAGCTGTAGTACTTGTCAGCTATCTGCTCTACACCAAAGTTGACTCCATCATGAGCAAACCAGCCATACATCGGAAGTCCATCGCTCTGTTCACACCAGTGGCGAATGGAAGGTGGCATGTCAGAAGTAAACTGGTTCATCCACATCAAGCCTGAAATAGCCATGACAAAATGCATGTAGAAATCTTGCTACACTGGCAATGGTACATTAACAGAATTTATAATTTCATTAAGAAACTAATTGTTTATGTTGAATCATCTTCTCTATAAGAAACTTATATGTGTTATCATATAAATAGTCAAAATTGTTAACACATCCTACTTGTTTCTATACCGATAATATATTTACAATAAGAATATCACTTTGATTTTAAAAAAATTAAGGAGCTTTCTCTGTGACATAATTGATGTGTGAAACCAATTACAACAGCTTATTTAGTGGAATAATGGGCAGGAGGGCAATGATTAGCAATAGACGGTATATCCTAAAAAATATATCTGCATTGTTTTTCTACAGCCCTTTCATCATATATACAAATATTTGCTTCGTATATTATTTATTCATTAGTAATGATAAAAATTATAAAAGTACCTTGAGGCTATTATATATATATATAGCTACCAGTCAACTTCTCACAGTTATTTTGTCACACCTATACAGTTAACTTTGGAAACTAATAAAGCCATTAGAATAACTAGTACTGATTAAATCTTTTTCACCAATCTCGAAAGTTTCAAAATCGAACAGCGGTCCAATGGGAAATTGGTGGCGTCAATGCCCATATTCCCTGTAGAACTTGATAAGCCAGAAATGTAGAGACAGATGTAAAATAACTGCTGCCATTGATAGGTCAACAGCAGCAGTTATTTTGTAACATATGCATGGTGTGACAAGACAACTGTGTGAGAAGTCAATTGGCTACTATATGTATATATATATAGATATTATATCTATAGTAATAGTGCTGCTACCAATGAGACAGAAATGGTGAAAATAGTACAGAAATGGTGAAAATGGTATAAAAAGAAGTTAAAAAAATGTCATATATTAATTCTGTTACAGTTTTCACCAAAATTAAATTTAATTGGTTTGTTTTCACTTTAAATATGTAAATACACATTATAAAAGTATAAATTAAGTATGAAATCACTGGTTCTTTATATATTATCATTATTCCAACTATAGCATTGTCTAGCCTGAAAACAAGACATTACTGTTGTAAAATAATTAGCAATAGACAACATTACCAATTGTCTTAAGACAGTGATATCTTGTTTTCAGGCTATACTCTGTCTAGCTACACATTCTATGATACAGCCAGATAGCCCAGTCTTCAGTATACAGAATTTAATTTGTGAAACTATATATATATATAAACTCATTTACCAGCAACTGGTGAGTTTGGACTTCTAGTCTTCATGCCAAAGTATAGACCGGATCTATATGTTCCCCAGAATCGTTCAGGATCCTGCAACGCTGATGTTGCCCCTTTTGAAATCATCTTCGGTACATTCAGAGGGGTGTGTACCATTTCTCGAAGGTGGGCATTGTACCAAACATACGTTATCGATGAAATGACAAGAAGCGGGAAAACAATGAGCAAAAATTTGGCTCCTCTATCCATTTTGCCATGAAGATACGGCCAAGATGGATCAGAATAATCCTTGCTGTAGTCATAACCAAAAGTTTGTTTGTTTTTGGATTTGCTCTTCGGCGTTTTGTCGTCTGCTTTGCCTTTTGATGGGGAGGCTTCGGTGGAAACTTTGACATCCGAACGATGTCGGACGTCACTCCGACCTTTTTTCCCAGGCATTTTGCAGCAAACTCATGCGCGTTTGTTAGGCTAGAAATAGACAATCTAACACTGTGATTAACCGAACAAAAAAGGTCGAAGTGCCAGCGAACAAGTACTGCAGACTGTAACCGGTGAAACTCCAAGAGCTGAACAGCTGCCGGTTGCAGGTACTCCCGGAAGTGAGTGTACAACGTTCCTTTACGACAGTTGCCACACTCCGCCGCAGAGTGGCGCTTTGTTGCTGGCGCCTGCTAATGTGTGCAAAATGATTCTAATGGCTAAACAAATTAATTCTTACTTTCGATTTAATATCCACCAACTTTGGTAGTTAGTTTGTGTAGTTAATTAAAAATGTTGATAGAATGCAAACGATGACAAGATTGGTGACCTAGACATTTCTTTGTGCGACAATGATCTGTGACGCCCACTACAATCGGCAGGGACTCTGTTCTGATATCCTGCTTTAACACAAAATATCACTTGTTGATCTTTAGATACGAATGATTACATTCCAAAATACATATACAGCTGAAGACAGTGCTCTTAGAAATCGTCCCTTACCTAGGCTACATGGTGACACATGATGCTTAGAAAGCTATCCTTTTGCAAAACGTGATCAATTTCTGTTGACGGTTCAACTTCTGTCTTCTAACCTGCTAACCTGCAAACTTCACTCAGTCTGTGGAACCAAATCCCCATCTGTTATTGGAGAATTGAAGCGAAACTGAAAGGCTTAGGAAAAATAACTTATTGACATAATGGCAAGTTGCAATAAGTTGTTAATATGCTTTTGCCTTTTAAGTGTAATATGTCAAATTTCTAGTATATATATAAAAGGATATATGCAAGAATATATTGTACAAGTTAATGGCAATGCATCTGTTGCTAATGTTACACAATTTTGGACAAGTACAGGGTTCTGGTAAGTATACAAATCATTATAATTAGTATCAATGTTGTATGTAGTTATATATATATATAAGTAATATGATAGACTGTACTTTTATAGGTGTAAATATATATGTATGGATCTACACCATAAGCTTAATATAAATAGATAAACTTCAAATTATAATCAATTAATAATTTATTTATGAATATTTAATGGAGGTAATTATAATGTGAGATATAGATAATATATATCTTTTTTATAATAGATAAAAAAGTTTCATCAAAATAAAATATCTCTGATATTATAATGTTGTATATATGTATCAAGCCTCATAAATATTAACAATATATATAAACAGGTATTCACATTGCTGTTTTTCTTTTTCATTGGTAATTAAGTCCTCCAGAACCTCATCAAAAGAGTTGTGACTGGTTTTTAAGTCCAGACATGATTCAAAATCTTGGCTACATTGGAGCACTTCCCTTTGAAGGCATTAAACAAGTGCGCATTCATTGGCTTCTTGATGCTATCCATATTGAAAGGTGAGTGTAATGAGGATTGTGTTATTGGCTTGACCACTGTCTAGTATACTAATTAAGCCTTAAGAATCCAGATCTGTAGAGGTGGGCCTAGCTAAGCCTAAGTATGGGTATATTACATACAAAATACAACTTATAATATTAGACATGCATTATACATGGACATGTAATACAGTTTCTCTTATGATAAGACAGTTGATATTTAACTTATCAGTCTTACCAGAACTATATCTCAAATTTACACATTTTTCACTTGAATTAAGACTGGATAACATTGCATCCAGCTATATTTATGAATGAAAAAGTCATGTGTACTATTCTCATTGACAGATTGGATCAAGGTGTCCCTGTTTACAACTTTTCTTGCTTGGACCATTTGATACTAAACCTATTCCACAATGGACTGAAGCCAGGTTTTGAAATCATGGGAAATCCTTCTACCTTCTTTGATAACTTTGAAAACACTACACAGGTCTATCTTTGGCGTGACCTAGTCTTCCAGATTGGTCAAAGATATGTAGGTCAGTTCGCCAAACCTCCTGAACTGATTTGAAAAATGGCAGCTGTTTTGGGCTAAAAACATTTTCAATATGTGTACTTAATGTTAGCTTTCATGACCACACACATTTTGGTACCTAAAGATGATAAATGGGTTATGCTTTCCGGACATAATTTTGATGGCCTTTTTCTGCAATGGTGTTGTTAATTACCAAATTTTTTATAAGTATTCACTGTCATATTTTCATGTCTAGTATCTTAAATTTGTATATGAATTAACGTTTGTAAGATACTACCTCACCTATGGTACCCTGCTCAATACTGTTGGAAATATTTTTTATGAACTGTTAATAATTTCATAACGATAGTACGCATCATATATGTGCAGCAGCTTTGTAAGTTTCGAACTGTACTGCGCTGTACAATAATCTATTAAACAATAAACCTAAGCATTTATCCCTTGCCTTGCAGATCGTTTTGGATTAGGATATGTTTCCCAATGGAACTTTGAATCCTGGAATGAACCAAGGCGTGGCCACTTTGACCTGCTCAACTTCACAAACACAGGTAACTCCATATGTCATGGTTAATACCATGTCATTGCTGATAAATAATTGTACAACACGTCATGTCAGACCGAGCATGAATCAACGCCTACACGTCATGTCAGACCGAGCATGAATCAACGCCTACACGTCATGTCAGACCGAGCATGAATCAACGCCTACACGCCATGTCAGACCGAGCATGAATCAACGCCTTATTAATAAGAAAACATTTATATCCGTCTGTATGTATAACCCTTTAATAATTAATGTATCTTTTTGAAAATATACCGGTATATAGTATTGTCTGACGGGTTAAACTCTCAATCATATCATATCTATGCTATGGTTGGTACTGGTGTGATAATAAATTAACGTTTACATTTGTCACGATCAGCATATGACATTGTAAATAATATTTTTGGGGATAATAAGAGCATTACCCAGAATGTTTGATGTCTACTTGTAGGCTTCAACAATTACTACGATGCCTGCTCTGAGGGACTGCGGAAGGTTAGTCCTTTGCTTCGTCTAGGCGCACCCGGTGGAGATTGCCATGACTACGATCCAACCAGATACTGCTGGTCACTTCTGGGGCACATACACAATGAAGTCAACTATTTTACGCACAAGAAGGACCTCAAGTTGGATTATATATCAATTCATAGAAAGGTAGTTGATGCCGGTTTATTGACTAATAGACCTAAAATTAATTATTAAAGTGGTGCGGTGCTTTCAGTTGTAAAGTATTGTTTAAGTTTTTTTTTAAATACGTGAATTGATGATAGTAACAATATATTATGTTAAGCAGCGTACTGACATTTTGTTTGTCCAAAGGTCTTTATTGTAAGACCATACATATTTGCTGAAAGAAAGTACAGGCTGCATGTTTAACTGCCTCTCGGACCACCCGAATAGCCTGGTGGTTAGCGCGCTCAGTTTTGTCCAGTGAGCCAGACCAGCCAGTATGCCAGAGCTTGGGAGTTCGCGCCCCTATGTGAGAATATCAATGTTCATGCATAGTAACAATCCCAGGTCCTTACACGAAATCCCGGGACAGATGGCTCCGTACGTTCTAGCCTTGACAATCCACGTTGTGGCAATAGGACCTGTGATACTCAACTAACCATTGTTTGCCTCTCTATTTGTGCATTTCCAGGGCGAGGAGCCGAATAATTCCAAGGCTATCATGAAGAAAGAGAGACAGTTCTTCAAAGATTTAAAACGAAATTTGCCAAAGTTTGTTGGTATCCCTGTAGTAAATGAGTAAGTATCATTTTTTGTCTTTCAACTTTAAAACCTTATTGATGTTTGTTGTATTGTATTATATTAAATATTTTAAGTGCCTTAGAAATTTGGTAACCCCAATTTCTGGACACCCTTTACCCCGATTCTCTCCGCCATTATAGTTTATAGATAACACTGTTATATGGCAATCATACCGTTTGGCTTTGGAAAAGAATGCCTGATATCAACAGCACAAACTGTTATGCTTCACGTCCCCCCGCCTGATGTAGACACATGTATGTCCTTTTCGCCCTCCAACCTAATGCGGTATGCCCTCCAAGCTGACGTCCGTGTCTGTGTCTGTACCCGTATCTTGCAGTGAGGCCGACCCCTTGGTAGGCTGGAGCAAGACAAAGTGGTGGCGCTCTGACGCCACATATGCGGCGATGGAGGCCAAGGTGAACAATCTGAAAGCACTCTCCCATTATGATAAGTACACAATTATACTTATAATTATCAAATCATACGTGGTTCGTTCGTGAATGTGTATCGCATTTACCAGTTGCAGATCTGCTTTGGACCCACAGCGCCAACTCATCCACGACGCGCGTTTGTTAGAGATTGTTGTAAATAATGTTAAATCTTTACCGTCTCTTGGAATTTCCGATTAAAAATGTTCTTTCTCTGATAAGCGTAATATGCTATCTAATAGTAACTTATATAATAGTTATTGTCGGTTTGTTGATTTTTTCAGATAATAATCCAGCATCAAGAAGTGTTTTTCAGGTCCGCTTCACCGCCCTTTACCTATGGCCTGCTTAGTAACGACAACGGCTTCATGAGCTACCAGCCCCACGTGTTCTCGCAACGCACTCTACTGGCCAGATTCCAAATCAACGACACCAGCGGAAGTCACGTGCAGTTCATCCACAAGCCCGCCTACACCGTCATGGGTCTGCTGGCGCTACTGGGAGAGCGACAACTCGACGCCACTGTCTACGGTAACCACTCCATGTCAATGTCTGCAGTAACCACTCCATGTCAATGTCTACAGTAACCACTCCATGTCAATGTCTATGGTAACACTCCATGTCAATGTCTACGGTAACCAATCCCTGCCAATGTCTACGGTAACACTCCATGTCAATGTCTACAGTAACCACTCCTTTCAATGTCTACAGTAACCACTCCATGTCAATGTCTACAGTAACCACTCCATGTCAATGTCTATGGTAACACTCCATGTCAATGTCTACGGTAACCACTCCATGTCAATGTCTACAGTAACCACTCCATGTCAATGTCTACAGTAACCACTCCATGTCAATATCTACAGTAACCACTCTATGTCAATGTCTACAGTAACCACTCCATGTCAATGTCTACAGTAACCACTCCATGTCAATGTCTACAGTAACCACTCCATGTCAATGTCCACGGTAACCAATCAATGTTATTATGAGTATTTTATCTACCCCATTGTGTGGTCCCATTGACGCGATATGACCAAAAGTGGTTAAAGCGTCCTAAATAACCAACCAACCATCTACACCATTACATTGACAAAGCCAAGGCTGTCCATATACGCCGGTACAAGAGTGTAACATGCACCACCAATAGGTGTTATGTCATTTAAAGAATCGTTGATCGATCTTGTGTTGAATGATTCTCTGACACGCAGGAATTTGGCCCAGAAACAGTCTATAACAGGTAACATGAAACGATTTGAGAAAACAAACCGGTTGTTGAATATCGCAACCATACAAAACAGGAATGCTAACGAGATATGTACATGTTTCTCAGGCGTTCCATTTTGTTCTAATTGTAATTAATGAGATACTCTTTTCATTGCAGACAAGTCAGGAATAATTCACACGAATGGCAGTAGTTTAGGCGTCTTGGCGACGCAACATATGCCATCACCAAGTCCACAGGACAGGTAATGTACACAGATAATAAACGTGTTATTTGCAGAGTGGAAGAGCAGTTTAAACCATATTACGTCGGCGTCTGTCCTTTCATTTCGTGGTAACCTAAATAGAAAATATTTTTCAGAAATTCATTTAATTGTGAAACACATGGTTAATGTACACTTTGTTAATGTAACACATGGATAATATACACTTGGTTGATGTACACTTGTTTAATGTACACATGGGTAATGTACAAATGGTTAACGTACACATAGCCACCCTTGTAATTTTAAACCGGCATTTTGCTTTGCATTTGTATATGGAAGTACATGTATGTTCTTTCTTTTATTTATTTTTCAAGTTTCATTATGGTGTACATTTGTATATGAAAGTATGTTCTTTCTTTGATTTTTGTACTTGTTGTAGATTAGAGAACCTCAAATTGTATAATATGTTTTAAAATAACCTAGCATGGGGTCCTTTTGCTGCAGCTGGCAGGTGTCCGTCCTCATTAGTAACAGCAATGACAGCCATCCTCATACGGGTCTTGATCGGGTGACCCTTCAACTCTCTGCAGTCCTGGACATGGCGCGAAATGGTAAGCACAAAACGTAACCCTTCGTGAATCCTTCACAAAGAGAAGTCCAATGAAGTGATAACAGGGGAGAAGATTACAAGCTATAATCTTATAATAACACCATAGATTTATCGGTGAAGATAATTAGAAGAAATATCTTTTTTCTACGTTAGATTCCAAAGCCATAGTCCACAAATTGGTTGTCCTCCCGCTTGTTCTGTTAGTGAAGATTGCGTTTCCCGGTAACACCGCCGCTGTCACGTATGTCTTGTATAAGTCATTTCGTATGCGAAGCTTTCATCATCTGAGGCACGTGTGAATCATACTCTTTCTAATCTATTTCTTTTAAACTTTCTGTTATTTCACAAATTGTGTGATTACACTTGTCGAACGTGGATAAATATGTACCTTTACATGTATGTTTGTGATCCCCGACCTTTTTCATTGCAGACGCGCGGTATGTGGTCCTGGCCCTAGACAACAAACACGGGAACCCATACGATATCTGGGTGGCCGCTGGCAAACCCCAGACACCAGACGTCAAGCTACTGCAACTCATGAGAGACAATCAGGTTGATCAAGTTAATATTTCTGAATTGTGTAACAGCAGAACAGTAATCAATAGACCGAGGTGTTTAATTTCATATTATTTTATATATTTTAACGATCTTTTCCAAGTGACATGTATTATTTTAACTCTGCTTTCCCGTGTTTTTCCTTTGCTCTATCGAGCGAGGGAATGCTTTCGCTATGAGTAATTATTGATGGGTTCTATACTGCAATGCAGAAGTAATGGTATTTGTCACCTTTACAAATAGATACACGCAGTGAAGCATATGATGTGGTAACAACCTGTACTACATAGTTAGGAAGATGACGTTTGGGATCACTGTTTGACGCTATTCGTGTTAGATATAATGTAACGTTTGCATCGAAATCGAGGTGTCTTTGTATTTAAACACTTACATACAAAGTTTGTAAGTGTTTGCTTGTTATATCAAGTTGCGTTAACAGAAATTTGAAATAGTTAAAATAAATAGTTAAAATAAATTGGTGTTTCAATGTACCATACTATATGTATTGGTATGTACTCATGGCCCCGTGGCCCCTTCAGTACAATAAATATTCTTATAAAATATACTATATATATCAAAGGGGTGAATGCTGTCGGGGTTGGGGCGCTGTGTTGAGCTATGGTGTTGGCCTTGACAGCAATGCTGAGCCACAATTGGATTTTGATTCTTGTCAATAACGTGACTTTGACGCGAGTTAATAACGTGACTTTGACGCGAGTTTATAACGTGACTGACGCTTGTCTCTCCAATGAAGGACCCGGTACGACTGGAAGGTCCGAGCGCCCTCAAAGTCAAGGACGACGTTGTCACGTGGTCCTTGCCGCTTCCACTTCCGGGAGTTGTTCTTCTGCACGTTTGTAGCAGAGCCAAGCGGCCTCCTGATCAGGTTATTATCGCTCACGCCAGGCAGGGAGGGAGGTCCGCCTCTCGTGGGGTGTTTGCATGCTTTAAGTTGGACGCTCCAAAATCTGAGATCGGAGCCGCCCCGATAGCTCAGTTGGTTAGAGCGCTCGCCTTGATCGTTCTCGCCACCTGAGAGCCTAACGGCACTTGGGTCGATGGTTCGAGCCCCGCTCGTCGCTCGTCCCAGGATAAAGATCCCATGTCCTTCTTCGCAAAGAGTAGGGGGTTACCCCCGTGGACATGGCTCCACCCTCCGTTCCTTCTCCCATTGACGCGACATGACCAAAAGTGGTTAAGGCGACCTTCAGCTGCATGAAGCCTATAATTTTCTTATTGCTGCCACCTGTTATCGGTAAAAGTCGTTTAAATTTTGCAATGCCTGCGGCTACGTTGTTTCCCTGAATGACTGTATTTTAAATGTATCGTTTTTTTCTCCGTCCAGTGTAAGGACTTTTGCAGGTTACTATTTTACAATATTTCAATCCAAGGTGCAACATTTCTTTGAGATAGATACTTTGATTAATTATGGACATATGAGACTCGAAGCTTACAACAGTCAGTTAATAGATTACGAATAATCCTAATGTTATTTATGTTGTATCTCGCCAGGTGTCGGCGGTCTGGTTTCAGAACATTACACACAACCAGGTGCTAGTCCTGTGGAGCGATTCCTGCGTCAACACAAAGTAAGCGGAGACCGGTATCCGGTCATTGTCTGGCACTGAACCAGCGTGTACTTCAGGCGGCATTGTCATGACGTGTGCCTAGTAGGGGCTTGAGACGCGGGCGCGGGGCGGGCGCGGGACGCGCGCGGGAAAGCTGGTGCGGGCGCGGGGCGGGCGCGGGGAAGTTGGTGCGGGCGCGGGGCGGGCGCGGGGAAGTTGGTGCGGGCGCGGGGCGGGCGCGGGGAAGTTGATGCGGGCAGATAAGTCGCGCCCGCGCAGATCTCTAGTGCCTATACATGTATATATAACGATCATGTCACTCGTAAAATTTTAGGATTTTTTGTATTTGTTTCAATCCTAAATATTGTGAAAGCGTTACTTTTTAAATAACTAGCCGCGCCGTTTGCTCCGCTCCGCCGCGGTCCACCGCAGACATGGTTACCATGCGGGATAAGCGATAAGCACCCAGCGACATAATTGACGCATCCAATACGGCTGCAACGGGTGCATAGGTGGGACAAACAGACGGACAGCTTCACTTTGTTGGTATAGATGTTTTTCAGAAATAAATAAAATTGAGACACACGTCTGAGCATAAGGATCTAGATGTAAGAAATGTAATTTATTGTCTCGTGATGGACTTCTCGATATAATCAGCGGTCTGTGTCTTCAGGTGTATCAAATCTTACGAGGTGGAGTTCAGCCCTTCGCCGCCCAAGGTCCCATATGTCCGGATCAACGCCAGAGATCGCATCTTCACCAGTTTCGTCTTCGCGCCGCTGTCTGTCTACCACAAAGGTAAGGCGGATACGCTGTCCTAGGTGGGTTGTTGCAGATCCCCACACTCTGTTAGTTTGTAATTCTGTGTGTGTTGCAGGTTGGTAAGAGATGTTTGGTTTTTCCTCGTACATCCTTTCATACCAGCAATTAGCGTAATGGCGGAGGGCCGGTGGAAGGGGGTCAGCTTCGTTTCATTTCGCTGTCGAATTCCGTAGATCGTGTAGTACGATGCTGCCTTCTCCTGGCCGGACAGTTTACAGTCACGCATGCGCAGAGGGCAGACGTTTGTTCTTGTTACGCATGGGTGATTCCGTCACCAGATAGCGCCACAGTTTCATGTGGCAAGTAAAGAAGGTGAACTGAATTTTTATTTTTATTCTTTAGAACTTGGCGGACGGTCTATGGTGACAGGCTCTTACAGAGTGCGTGCCGTAGACTACTGGGCCAGGCCTGGTCCATATTCCCTGGTAACACAGTACGGCAAGACCTAATCCAGCCACACTAGACTCCATGTAGCCACGACATATAGATGCGCGACATATCCAAGTCGGGAGCGGACCGCGTTTGATGTGTTGAAGTAGGGAAAACCCCAAGGAACACAGATCTGAGCAGTAACAAACTGAAACCTCAACTCTCATCCTTAAATGTAGATATGAGCAAATATTGTGTATCCATGTATGTGCATATATACATTATAACTACAGTCAAATTTGTCAGTGATATTAATAGTGAAGCCCTCCGAGTGAGCTGAAGGGGCGGCTTGCTAGTGACCTGTTAGATATTGTATTATTCGTTAAAACTTATTTATCTAACCACGTATATTGTATACCCATCAAGTTATTTCTGTACTCGATTTTCTACGACGTTTTCAGTATATTTGTAATAAAGTCATACTCTCTGATTACCCGGTGGATGGTCTAGATTTCTTCTTTTCTTTTATTAGCCTGCCGAATGAGGGGATTTCTGTGATCATGCTTCATAATCGCGGAATCCAGCTGAGCTAGCCCTTGGCCACGCTTAACACTATTATCATGACGTTGGATGTCTCATTATGCCACTTATATTACACACAGCGAACGCTGACGTCACTTAAAGGAAACCGCTAGCATAGCCTCTAACGATGCTCTACAGATTCATATAATATCCAAGTGTCAATCCTCCAAATTACAGCATTTTTCGTCCTGTCTGTAGCTCTTAATAAAATTTAGAAGTGACCGACAGCCACGGTTTCGCCGCTTAACCAGGCGGCAGCCCTTTTTGGAGGTGTGTCCGCGATTGACCAATCAGGAGACAATACTAAATTGTATTTAGACCGGAAATGACGCCTACAGTGTGAGCAAAACAAGAGCGCGTTATATAAGTGCGATTCTAACTACAATCATGTTTTTTTTTACAGAGACCATCGTTGCAAGAGATATATCAATATGTTAAGTCGCTGCTTTTCCATGAAACGCCAAGATCATGGTCCACTGCGCGTCTTGCAACTGCCGCAATTCATCTGTAAATCTTTCGTTTTACTCGTTTCCATTGAAGGGTGTCTCCACTGTGAAGAGTTCGTTCCCCGAGATAACTTCCAGTTGCATGAAGGACCACAATATACGTCATACGGCAAAAATGGCGCGCTGCTCGACGTTGATGGAGGCGGGTTGGCTTAATTTTTTTCTCCTTACCAGTCGGCCGAAACGAAGCGGTAACACTCGCCAAATTAATTATAAGGTATAAACTTTCGGTGCATATCGCGATTAGATTAGGTTGGACACCCGCTTTAATACATCCGGATTTCGCTATTACCCGATCAAAATCAAAATCTGTAGAAGGAAGAACGCGCGAGGCGAGAACGCGCGAGAAAGCGCGAGGCGAGGACTGTGCGTTCTCCCGATCTCGCCCCATATGTTGTACCAGACGAAAATGAGATATCGCGACTGGCACATATATTTATTCCACCATATTATCGTCAATCTTTGCCAATGGAGCCCCAGAAAGATCAAAGTAGTCGGAAAATCCACATGCGATAATATGGTGGGGAGCGCGTTGATATCGCGAGGGAACGCGACATAATGGTGAGGAGCGCGTTGATACCACGAGGTAACGCGATATAATGGTGAGGAGCGCGTTGATATCGCGAGGGAACGCGATATAATGGTGAGGAGCGCGCTGATATCGCAAAGTAACGCGATATAATGGTGTTGAGCGCGTTGATATCGCGAGAGAACGCGATATAATGGTGAGGAGCGCGTTGATATCGCGAGGGAACGCGATATAATGGTGAGGAGCGCGTTGATATCGCGAGGGAACGCGATATAATGGTGGGGAGCGCGTTGATATCGCGAGGGAACGCGATATAATGGTGGGGAGCGCGTTGATATCGCGAGGTAACGCGATATAATGGTGAGGAGCGCGCTGATATCGCAAAGTAACGCGATATAATGGTGGGGAGCGCGTTGATATCGCGAGGGAACGCGATATAATGGTGGGGAGCGCGTTGATATCGCGAGGGAACGCGATATAATGGTGAGGAGCGCGTTGATATCGCGAGAGAACGCGATATAATGGTGGGGAGCGCGTTGATATCGCGAGGGAACGCGATATAATGGTGGGGAGCGCGTTGATATCGCGAGGGAACGCGATATAATGGTGGGGAGCGCGTTGATATCGCGAGGTAACGCGATATAATGGTGAGGAGCGCGTTGATATCGCGAGGGAACGCGATATAATGGTGAGGAGCGCGCTGATATCGCAAAGTAACGCGATATAATGGTGTTGAGCGCGTTGATATCGCGAGAGAACGCAATACAATGGTGGGGAGCGCGTTGATATCGCGAGGTAACGCGATATAATGGTGAGGAGCGCGTTGATATCGCGAGGTAACGCGATATAATGGTGGGGAGCGCGATAAGATCATATGTTCATATATTCACCATATCAGAATGTGTAAAACTTGTGTGAGCTGACGTCTGTCTGCAGTGCTGTAGCGAAACCAGTGGGGTGTGACCACCGGTCGTGTTACCAGCCTACGGTCATTAGGTCCCCTCTGCTCCGTCTGCGTGAAACATGAACCCCATAAGTTACCCTTCCAAGCCGCCAAGAAGGTGTCGTTACTTGCTGTCGACTCGTCGATGTGTGCCTATATTTTTATGCGGTCGACCGTCACAAGTAGCCTGTGGGGCACGGCCGGCCTCACGCGTGCCAACCTTGCGCGGACGGACGGCTGTGGAAGAGACTAACCGTCACAATCTCGCACGATCACAAAGTCTGCCCGGGCTATTCCAAATCACAAGGACAAGTAAGTCATCAAAATCCTCGAGACTATGTATGCACCATTACAAAGCTTTGATAAATATATAAAGCTCTATACGTTGGGTATAATTTATGATCCATAATTATGGTACAGGATTAATCGTTATTCAAAACCTTACGCAAATATATTTCATTATATATTTTTGATATCCTTACTTCAAGTGTATCGATTGTCGATAACGAGAGAGCCAATCACAGTCGAGGGAGTTGTTTAACCCAATATCGCATTAGTCGGCGCATTTTTTATTTCGGTTGAGACATAACCGTGAAATGCGTACGGCCACTTTAAGCCGACACGTTGTGGAATCCGTAGTAGTCAGCTTATTTGGACATTAATATGTTTTCAATGTTTATTGCCAGTCATAATCCCGTAAATTTGTGGGTGTTCTTCCTATCGTGAGTGATCACCACGTGACCACGTGATCACCACGTGACCTAGTCGGTAGCCGTGTCGTTGATAGGACAGCCCAACAGGCTGGTTCGTGTCCCACATGTGCAAATGTTTGTACAGTATCAGGGAGTACTCGCGGGGGCCTGATTCCATCGGTCAAACGCCTGAGCGTGGGCGACTTGTCATCCACGCAAACCAATGTTTCCATATTAATTTCTCACGAATTACTCCAACTGTGCATTTAACCTCAATCATGCATTTCACTGGCGGGGCGTAAAATATGAAATGGACCAGTCAACTCGACGATAATTGCATTGAAGAACTCTATCCCCTTTTAGCAGTGCATAGGCCTTTGAACCCAACCCAATGTCAAAGCCCTCCCCTAAATTGTTCCGGATTGATGCTTGACCTTGGCTTAGGGTCAATCGATCTTGCATATTTCCACATAGCTCACGTATGACTCACGCTTACTGCTTAGTGCAAAAATCAATTTTGTGGACACGAAAGCCGCCAGAAACATATTCGTTTGGTTTCATTCCTTTCACACCCATATCAAGAACACTGCCCACCCCCGCCACCGGCCGTCATCCATACGGCCAACTTGCACAGATATAGAGGCACTGAGCCATTTGTTCCAGATGACACCGCCATGTCTCCGCCGTCGCGAGCCGAAAGAGCGAGTCGTGGGTTCCGGTGTGTAATCAAATTGATCCTGACGGTGGCAGCCATCTGTGGCCTGATCCTGTGGTACGGACAGGCCTACGTGGCCCGGGCAGCGATCGCCGTGACGTCATCCCGGCCAGACAGCATGGCGCCCCCTGCCGCCGCACAACACGCGCTGGCCGTTCACGTGAACGCATCGAAGGCACTGGGCAAAGTGGGGCACTTCTGGCGAAGCACTGGCCTCAGGTGAGAATAACAACAAACTTGGGTGCTTAAACCAGATGTCTACAACGTTCGATAAGCTTGACCACAAAATAATTCAGCCAGTAAGCGTACCACAATTAAGGGCTTCAACGAGTAAGCGAACCACAATCAAGGGTTTCAACAAGTAAGCGAACCACCACCAAAGGCTTCAAAGAGTAGGCGAGCCCCAATTAAGGGCTATAATGAGTAAGCAAATCACAATTAAGGGCTTCAACGAGTAAGCAAACCACAGTTAAAGGCTTCAACCAGTAAGCGCACAACGATTAAGGAACAACGAGTAAGCCTAAGCTACAATTCGAGTGTATATGAAAATGCGACACAAAAATATATATATATTAGGTAATTTATTATGAGTGCTTTTCTGGACAGCGTTTCCGGATGCATAAACTTTGGCCCGGGGTGTAACTATAATTATAATAATACTTACATTAACAGTGACACTTCCTTTTAATAAATATTCACGTATATTCCACAAGATTTTTTGTCGTAAGTTATGGGTTCGCTCAATGGTAACTGCATCTGGAGCAGGTTTTAGGCATCCGTACTTTATTTTCCCGGGGTATTTTGTGGCTCAGTTTAGCCTTCATGTATTTTGCACAAAAGTGGCCTAAACACCAGCATTCCATTGAACTAGAAGTTGTAACAATGACGCTATGAGCGTAAATTGTAGTAATAACATTATTATTATTATCAGTAATATAATAGTATTAATTAACTATAACGCTATTGTTATTAAAGAAAATGAAACTATTAGCCCTTGTACCTGACCCAAGCGTTTATTTGCTACCCATGCGTCAACCCTCCAAAGCGCAGATTTTTGTGACGCCCCAGTTGGTCGCAATACTTTTTTCAAGTGACCGCCTGTCGAGAAAGCGCAGCTTTCCCGGGCGCAGCCCTCTTTGTGGGCGTGGCTGGCGCTAGCCAATCAGAGAGCGAGACCCAAACCGGAAATAGCGAAACGGGCGATGTTTACCTAACTTTGCTCATATTTAACACACTGTAGAAGACCGCAGTTTATAGTCTAAGCACTTATATTAGGCGGATACAATCTGTTGAATTTGTAGTTGCTAATTCGAAAGTGGTTCTCGGGCCTCATTTCTAGAAGAGATGGTGTACTGTGCGGCTTGGAATTGTAACAATTCCAGCGCGAAGCGAGGCCACGGTATATCCTTTCACGCGTTTCCGCTCGCCCCTGGACAAGATAAACCCAAATTTAACCGCATATGGGCGCCACATGTGTTATCATCAATGACGTAACGCTCTGTGGCAAACTGGCGCGGCGCTTGAATTTACTTCTTCAAATTTATTTCATTGAACCCGTTGTTCTCTAAGACGTGTCGTGTTTTGCAAAGTTGCTTTCAGGACCAAAACATTACTAAGGCTTCACGATTATATTAACGTTTTTACCCGCTTTATGTATCGGTGACTACCGATGGACTTCAGCCCTCCGGAACCCCACTCGGATGCGTGTCCGTGGTTCCTTAGCGACGACCTGGGGCAGAACCTGGCTTACATCGGCGCCCTCCCTCGCGGCGGCATTCAGCAAGTCCGGATCCACTACCTGCTGGATCTAGTCACCGTAGACAGGTAGGCGATCTGGAACACAATCCTGCCCAGATATGCTAGATCGTATATTTAACGGCATATGACGCACTATATATATATATTCCAAAATGTTACGACCGGGGACCCCGCGGGGGTGGGGCGGTGGTCCCCTTTAAAATCTTATGACGGGCATTTGGGTGGGTAAGGGGTGCATCTGAACCCCCACTGGATACGCCACTGGACTCTATAAATTATAATAGTCCGTGATATATTCCTTTGCTTGGTGGACCCTGACCTACCCCCCCCCCCCCCCCTGTCCCCTTGTGCACGTCACTGAATACCCACCCACCTTGTCTTTCTTCGCGATGAGTAAGGGGTTGTTACCCCAGCCCCAGCTAGAGACACGGCTCCTTTGTAACTTGACCGCTGTCATTGTCGCGATATATACATTACAGAGGTTAAATGGACTGCGTAAACCAAGCAAGCAAAGTACCTGGATCTAAGTAGGGGATGTCTGTCTGTCTGTCTGTGTGTATCCTGTCTGTCTGATGTCACAACTTGCTGTACGATTATGGAAATAAAAAAAAGATACAAAAAAGTAGGGAATGAACGAGGGATGATCGTTGACCACTATAGGGGCGTGGCAAGGTGTATTTACGTTCCTCGGGAATGGGCTTTTCATTTCATCGTGAACCGGGAATGAGAAAAATAGTTCTTCGTGAGCTGGGAATGGGATATTAGCTGACTCTCGTGATCATGGATTTTATGTAATCGTGAACTGAGAATTTCAATATAAAATAACCGTGAATCGGGAAATCGCCAATTTATATCATGAATCCGGCCTTTGTTTATGTGCGGGGAGTTCTCATTTTTAATTCATCGTAACCTGGGAATAAATTAATTTCTTCTTCATGATCTGAGAACACGACCCCCCCCCCCCCCACCCCCTCACAACTATAACCCGCCCGTGCCTTTTCTTTATTTTGGGGTACTTAATTGACACCCGATCCTGATTAGAGTTGAAATGGGCCAGCCGACGTATGACTTTACGTGTCTGGATCTGCTCATGGAACGGCTGCGTAGCAACGGACTAGATCCCGGATTCGAACTGATGGGAAATCCTTCTGGATTCTTCAAGGACTTTGAGAATGACACTCAGGCGTCCCTGTGGAGAGATCTCGTCCAGCAGGTGGCGCTTAGATACATCGGTAGGGATTCATAGGGGAACAACGGTGGCCCCAAAACATTCATTCCATCATTTTCTCTGGTTGTAAATTCCAACTCAATGAGCATTTTTTCCCTGTTTCAACAAAGATTTTAGTCATAAATAAAGAATCCTATGAGAGTGACAATAACTTTTTACTTTATTTTTTAGTTAAACATCATTTATTTTGTGAGGGTCCCTGAAAAGGATGCTATCGAAAAGAAATCTACACTAACTTGCATTAAACCTAATGCGCATTTTTGTCGAAACCTCAATCTTTCAATTTTTAATTATCTATTTTTACCAGCTCGATATGGTGTCGAAGCCGTGTCCAGATGGAATTTCGAATCATGGAATGAGCCTAAAGAGGTCCACTTTGATGGATTGAATTTCACGCTGGCCGGTAAGTGTGAAAATCTTTCATTGGAACACGATTTGGAATCGCGGAACATACAATGGTAGAAAAAACGTTAAGCATACGGTAGAAACCTTCTGTCGTTTGAAACCGATTTAAGAATGGTGTTTTTTTTAGCTATATTTTTTTATTTATAATTATTCATAATTATTATTCTATTCATATTTATTTCTCAGGTTAAGCTAATTGACTCCGCAATTGAATCTCAAGGTTCCGCTAATGATGAATCGGTCGAAATATCCGATTTTTTGTATAACCGAGCCAATATTTGTCAAAAAAACAATGTGCATGGGACACAAAACTCTTCATTTTAAAATGGGTCTTTGCTCTAGCTCAATATGTTGAACAAATTTCGCTGGAATTGGATCGATCGTAACTCGATCGTGGCACATGATTGCTTATATAAACACCTTAATTGTGGCCTTCATTTATTAGGTTTCAATAACTACTATGACGCCTGCAGCGAGGGTCTGAGAGTGGCAGACGCCCGGCTGAGGCTAGGAGCTCCGGGGGGTAACTGCCACCGTTACCACCCCGAACGGTTCTGCTGGTCTCTCCTCGCACACATCCAGAGTGGCTTCAACTATTTCACCGGCCAGACAGGCGGGCGACTTGACTTCTTGTCAATACACAGGAAGGTAACTAGCTTAATCGAAAGAAATGAAGGGTCGATTAAATTTTATTGTCGCATCTCAGGCATCAAGGGGCACTCGCAGACCCCCCCCCCACCACCCCCTCCACCAGATTTGTATAATAGTGCTCCCCTATGTTATTATATGTCTCGGGGATTGACCACTTCTACCTACGCTTGAGGTAAAAAAAAGATTCATATTGAATTTGATATAAAAAGACTCCTACTGAATTTGATATAAAAAGACTCCTACTGAATTTGATATAAAAAGACTCATACTGAATTTGATATAAAGACTCATACTTAACTTGATATATATATAATGAATTAATGAATATAATAATAAATTTGATATAAGAGTAATTAATTTGGTATGACTAGTAGTGATCAATTTGATATAAAAACAAATTAATTCATCATAAAATCTAATAATTTGATATAGAAAGTACTTACTATAAAGAATAATAATTCATTTGATGTAAAAGCAATTTAATTTAATGCAAAAAGTACTGATAAATCACTTTGACATAAAAGTAATTACTTTGAGATAAAAAGTAATAATTAATTTGATATTATAAAGTGCTATATCTCATGGCAACATGCAACTGTCAAGCCAATGATGCTTTTGGCACTAACGCGTGCAGCGAATCCATGATCTGGATCGAGTCAGCGAACCGATGCCACCTTCACATAATCATATTGTATTTGACAGGGAAGCTCTCCGAACAACGTCGAATCCTTGCTGCGTGACGAAATTTATTTCTTGTGGGATCTGAAAAGGCATCTACCGAAACTTGCAACAGTACCCATTGTCAATAAGTAAGTATATGCTTACAGGTATGGATGTGTGATATGAAAATACTCCAAATAATGTTATAATTTGTTGTGTGTATATAGACGTTTATGGCTCGTCAATAATACGGAAGTGTCGTGGCGGGGATATAACTCGTTCGCGATTTCGGTGTTCAGTGTGCGTCCGTTCTCTTTGGTTTCTCTGAAGCAAGTCGCGCGGGAACTCGAGTGCGGGGCGAGGGCGGGAGCGCGAGCAAGTTCGCACATCTCGTGCAAAGGCTCATGGGAGTCGACACTCCAAAAATAAGTATCTCCATAAACACCGGAAAAACATTGCCTACCCGGCAACATCTATATAGAAAAAAGTCTGAGCCTGCGTCATAGAAACGTTTTAGTGATGTCAATCAAACTACGCATAAAACGGGGTTTCCGACCATTCGCGTCCCCGCTCAATGAACTTTGGGATCGTGATTGGAAGTGGGATAATTCGGTAGGGGTCGTGGATGCGTGTGTGTACAATGTGTTCAAATGGTTGTAGTTTGAGATCTTATTGTATCTGTTCTGAGACTGATAAACGATTGACTAACTTGGCGCTGACTATAAAGTGAACATTTCATGGCCCAACCAATCATGTAGAAACAAATAGTTTTTGAGGACATTACATTTGTTCTTTTCGGTTTTCTTTTCACTCCACAACACATACATCTTACTCGCTTCATGCTGTCGGTTAGCTATATGTCCTCGCCATTCCAGTGAAGCCGACCCTCTGATGGGCTGGACCAAGGTCAGAGATTGGCGGGCAGACGCCACGTATGCCGCCATCATAGTCAAGGTAGATTATGGCATCGCTGCTGTTAAAATTGTCTTTTAATTTTTTTAGCATAGACTAATAACGGTGTACATCTCAGATTCAATCTAGTCTAATCAGTATGCCTACAGGCCTCGCAGGAGGGAGGGGTGGTGGTGGGGGGGGGGGGGGGGTCAATAATCTGGATGACTAGCGGGCCATTAAAAATGCACTTTCGCATTAACATTTCCATAATTCATGTCTGGCACGTTTAATTACTATTATGTTCAGATGGTAATGAGATCTTTATCTTTTTTTCTGGTTGATACGCACAACTAATAGAGGATCGTTGAAAACATGTTGCGTTCTAGTGTACTATGTCATTGCTGCATGGGTATGCCTATTGCGGCCTTATCACCATTTTAACAGATTAAGATATGTTTGATATAGAACATGCACAACTTAAAGATTCTGATAAATGTAAAGACAACCTTTTGCCTGGATAATTTATTTCCAAAAAACAATGTGAGCTGCAGATCCAGGTGAAGCAATTGATGGTGCCTATAACTATTTAAGCGAGATAAAGTGCAGCCCCCATAGACCTGTAAATGTAATTCATGTCACCTACCTCTACATCCCACGTCTGTACAGTAGAATATTGTACTGCATCACCGGATATTCGCTGATCGCCACGAGGGACCTAGGAGCTGGCCCTTCGAGTACCAGCTGCTGAGTAATGACAACGGCTTCATGAGCTACCAACCCCACGTGTTCTCACAGCGCACCCTACTGGCCAGATTTCAAATCAACGACACCAGCGGAAGTCATGTGCACTTTATCCAGAAGCCCGCCTACAGCGTCATGGGCCTTCTGGCCCTGCTGGGAGAGCGACAACTCCACGTCAGTGTCTACGGTAACCACTCCATGTCAATGTCTACGGCAACCACTCCATGTCAATGTCTACGGTAACCACCCCATGTCAATGTCTACGGTAACCACTCCATGTCAATGTCTACGGTAACCACTCCATGTCAATGTCTACGGTAACCACTCCATATCAATGTCTACGGTAACCACTCCGTGTCAATGTCTACGGTAACTAATCCATGTCAATGTTTACGGTAACCACTCCATGTCAATGTCTACGGTAACCACTCCATGTCAATGTCTACGGTAACCACTCCATGTCAATGTCTACGGTAACCACTCCATGTCAATGTCTACGGTAACCAATCCATGTCAATGTCTACGGTAACCACTCCATATCAATGTCTACAGTAACCACTCCATTTCAATGCCTACAGTAACCACTCCATGTCCATGTCTACGGTAACCACTCCATGCCAATGTCTACAGTAACCACCCCATGTCAATGCCTACAGCAACCACTCCATGTCAATGTCTACGGTAACCACTCCATGTCAATGTCTACGGTAACCAATTCATGTCAATGTCTACGGTAACCACTCCATGTCAATATCTACAGTAACCACTCCATTTCAATGCCTACAGTAACCACTCCATGTCAATGTCTACGGTAACCACTCCATATCAATGTCTACAGTAACCACTCCATTTCAATGCCTACAGTAACCACTCCATGTCCGTGTCTACGGTAACCACCCCATGCCAATGTCTACAGTAACCACCCCTATGTCAATGCCTACAGTAACCACTTCATGTCCATGTCTACAGTAACCAATCCGTGTCAATGTCTACAGTAACCACTCCATGTCAATGTCTACAGTAACCACTCCATGTCAATGTCTACGGTAACCACTCCATATCAATGTCTACAGTAACCACTCCATGTTAATGTCTACGGTAACCACTCCATATCAATGTCTACTGTAACCACTCCATGTCAATGTCTACGGTAACCACTTCATGTCAATGTCTACGGTAACCACTCCATGTCAATGTCTACGGTCACCACTCCATGTCAATGTCTACGGTAACACTCCATGTCAATGTCTACAGTAACCACTCCATGTCAATGTCTACGGTAACCACTCCATGTCCATGTCTACGGTAACCACTCCATGTCCATGTCTACGGTAACCAACCACTCCATGTCAATGTCTACAGTAACCACTCCATGTCAATGTCTACGGTAACCACTCCATGGCAATGTCTACGGTAACCACTATCCATGCCAATGTCTACGGTAACCACTCCATGTCAATGTCTACGGTAACACTCCATGTCAATGTCTACGGTAACCACTCCATGTCAATGTCTACGGTAACCACTCCATGTCAATGTCTACAGTAACCACTCATGTCAATGTCTACAGTAACCACTCATGTCCATGTCTACGATAACCACTCATGTCAATAACCAATCCATGTCAATGTCTGTGGTAACTACTCCATGCCAATGTCTACAGTAACCACCCCATGCCTATGTCTACAGTAACCACTCCATGTCAATGTCCACAGTAACCACCCCATGTCAATGTCTACAGTAACGACTCCATGTCAATTAATGTCTACGGTAACCACTGCATGTAATTACTTAGTCCTGTTTATGGCCCCCAGGCTTGTCCCGCTCCCGAAGAGGCGGCCCGGATTTATAGAAAGAGCCGGACTTAAAGCCAGGGAGGGGGGGGGGGCACTCATAACGTCAGTAAGCAAGCAAGGAGTGTCGCCTTAATTCTGCATGGGGATCAAGAGACACATAATGGTGCTTAGCGCTTAGATGGTGCTATTACAATGCCTCCTTCATTACTTATACTAAACATGACTTCACCAAGATGTCTATGATATGTCTTTCAGATGTATCTAAGGCGAAGACAAAAGCTGGTCACCAAGTGGGAGTTCTGGGCACTCAATCTGATCTGTCTTCCGAAGCCACGCAACGACCCAGTGCTAACACCACCCAGCATCATCCAACTTTTGACACGATGCCACATAGAGAGTAAGGACATCGGCAACGAACGCTGCAATTAACTGGCGGTGACAAACATATATGCCTATTATTAAGGGGTTCCTCTTCAGTTCGACAATAGAGCCTTATCACACAATTATATGGTTCGGTCAAAACTTAAGGTGAATTTGGGTCTTGGAACAGTAGAATCAAGCATTCAGTGAACTGAAGGTACAAAGTTCAGGTAGTAACTCATAGAAGTAACTTGCAGGCCATAGTGTAGATATGTAACAACAGACAACCATGCTGATAATCAAGCATTTTAAGAGTACTTTTCCATGGTAAGTTGGTATACTCCTGGACCAAATAACCGTAAACGCAAGTTTTTTTATTTAATACGAAACCTAGATAGGTGATGAAACAAAAACCGGAGTTATATTATAATATTTCATTCATGCATTATAGGTGGTCGTTGTCCATTCTGCTGTATAACAGTGAAGATACGGTCACACGAGCCACCGCTGGATCCGCCAACATCTTGCTGCATGTTAACAGCATACCAAAGGCCATTCAGTCGACAAGTAAGGACAAACTAAACACGCTGTTGTCGGATAGTCAGATCTTTTTCGGTACTTAATTTTCTTTGCGTTGTGTGTGGGGCGCTGGCGGGCTTTGCGCCAGTTTCCGGTGATCCTCGATCCGAACGTCACTTGTTGCTGCTGAGGATCCAGAGAAGGAGGACGAAGAAAGAAAACTCCTTGGTCATCAAAAGACAGGCGCAGTCGACAGGGTCATTCAGCAGCTAGTCCCCGGCTTAGACTACCAGGCCATGTACTGCGAAATAATGAAAATTCACCCCTCCGTTTTCATGAACTATAGACTTTAGTCGTTTTACTAACTATAGTTATAATTAATGTCCACTTGCAGCCATAATGTATGTGGTATACAAACTGGACAACGAACATGGGAACCCGTATGTAACCTGGCTGTCACGTGGTTCACCCGCCACCCCGACCGCGGAGCAACTTCAAGAGATGCGGGACAACCAAGTATGACTTTCCACTGGATATAAGTCAGCTTATGTTAAAATATGCAAGATTATATAACGATTAGCTACGATAAAATGGAAAAATTTACAACGAACTAACTATTTTTCGAAAGTAAGGCTTTTCTTGCTTCACTCACTTCGGACCCCAATCACTTCTTTCTCTCATCAGGAGCCTGCGAGGACGGCTGGACCGCTGCCAGTCACGTGGTTAGCCCCAGGGGTGTTGGCGGTCGACCTCTTCTTGCCGCTCCCCGGGGTGGCACTGGTGCAGCTGTGTGCTCGGGGGTGGGACCCACCGGGACAGGTCGGTTAGCACCTCGTGCAGAGATACTTCGAAAACGGCGCCTTTATAGCGTATCAAAGTGTTTATTTCTTGAAGTTACTGTTACAATATAATGGGGGGGGGGGGGGGGGGAGCAAGGGGTATTTGCGTTCCTCGGGATTGGGCTTTCATTTCACCGTAAACTGGTACTGATGAAAATAATTCTTCGTGAACTGGTAATGGGGTATTAGCCGACCGCTCGCTTAGCTTGCCGGTGATGAGAATTGTTTTTGGATAATAGGGGTCTGGAACGGGGGTCCAGTATCCAATGTCTGTGTTCTAATTAAATACGTAGTGTCCAGTGTCGATTTTGTCGAATAACGGTGTGTTCCTGAAGGTTGAAAGGATCTGTGTCGGAATTTGAGTGCCAACTTCGAGCAAAGATCTTTGCTTTGAGTGTCGATTTGTCAAAAACTGCAATATCTCGCGCGCCATGAATGTGGAACCCAATATGATATAACGATTTTTCGCTACTGCTGCAAATATCGCCGTGTCGTGATAAATATCAAATCCGTCGAGTCTTGCAAGTTATAGGATCGGGTAATCTAATTAGTGGTTATTAAGACATTAGATTTACTGATTTTATATTTATTTAGTTTGAGTCAGAATTTTGTTATACTCCGCGGAGACTTAAATGTCGGTATTGTCCATTGCAGGTCGCGGGCACGACGGTACGAGAGGTTACCAGTGGTGTCGTTCTGATCACGTGGGACGACAATCTGATACAAACTAAGTACGTGGAGTATGTGGCATCTCACTCTGAATCCGAGTGTAAGAGGGATGTCTCATGACACATCGTAAAGGGCTTTAGGATAGAGACAATGGGGGAAGGGCTTTGAGATAGGGACAATGGAGAGAGGACCTTAGCTATGGATAGAGACCTAGCTTAGGATAGATAATGTGGGAAGAGCTCTAGGATAGAAACCATGGAGGGAGGGCATTAGGATAGGGACAGTGGGACACTGGCTTTGGGGACGGGCCTTAGAATAGGGACAATGAGCGGAGAGGATAGGGACAGTGGGGGAGGGGCCTTAGGATAGTGACAACGGGGGAAGGGTAGGAACAACTAGTGGGTAAAGGGCCTTAGACTACGGACAATGGGCGGGGGGAGGGGGATGATTAGAGTAGGGACAATAGGGGAGGTTCTTAGGATAGGTACAATCGGCACGGACGTCAATTGGGATTGTGGTGACCAAGGAGAGGGTGTCAGATATAATGTCGCGACCACTCTCTGTATATTCTATATGGATAGCACGAAATTAAAATGTTTACCTTAACGCGATCACGATGTAAAGTGACCTCGGCTATCTGCGGAATCAACTTACTTCATATTTTGATCCGACCATCTCCTTACTGCAGATGCATCAACACCTACCAAGTGGAACATTCATGGGGGCTTCTACCGTTCATGAGGATAAACCACGAGGACACGATATTCAACAGCTTCGTGTACGCACCAGTCAAACGCTTTTATCAAGTCTCTACTGGTAAGTACTACATATTTTCTTTACAGCCACCGTCGGTGGATCGTTGGTTCGAGCCCATTTCCTTCGCCCATTGATTCGATATGACCAGAATTGGTTAAAGCGTCCTGACTATACAACCAACAGGCAGAAACATGTGTAAGGGGGGATTGAAACAAGTGTGGCCACTTTAATTTCACGTCAATATGCACATTATGCAGTATAGGCCACTTTTAGAGCGGTTACTCAGCAATTATCTTCCCATCGGGGTTTCAGATTTCTTTTTCTAATTTAATTTTCAAAATTAAATCTGCAGACGTCGACATGTAGGAGATCCAAACAATTGCATGGTGCTTTTTCGTGCCAGTATTCATGCAGTCTCACTGACGCAGCAAAAAATTATTTCAAATGTTCATATAATTATCTTAGCGTTCTAATCGTGTGTATAGCTCATTGGTACCGATCCTTACCAATTTTAATGGGATCGTAAGTCATAAATGATGTTGTTCTGTATTGTCATTACGTCCATGGGAGACACGATTGTTTCCGCTTCACGCTGTAATTGTGCGGTCACCCCTCGGTATTCTGCTTTATTTGTCGCTTACTTTTATCGTTTTCGGTGTATTCGGATTTTGGTTTTTGAGCGGCTCTGGCGTGCTCGGTGCCGTCAAGTCATTCATGATGAACAGGTTGCATAAACACTCTTCTATCGCACGATCTCTATCACCACAGACATGGCAGTGCAAGGAACATACAGAGTGCGTGCTGTTGACTTCTGGGGGAGATCAGGAGACTATTCCCCGAGGGTCAGCTACAACGCGCATCACTAGCGTGGTGGAGTCTCACCACATTGGTGAGACTGCGAGGGACGCGTTGCCGCCAAATGTGAAGCCAAAAGTTGCAAGACATTATGTCTATCAAACACATGACATAGTAGTGACTAGTGTTCGATGTAGTAGGTTCAGTTGCATAATAATTATGAAGACTATTTCGTCCACTTATCGAACCAGTGTCAAACACCGCTGTTGAATAGTAACATGCAGGCTTAATTTACGAGTTTTTTTTTCTTGTCTAGTGTCAGAAGATAACCGTATGCAATATGCTGGGCTTGGTTAAGCGGACGGTTATGCCTACGATTAAATACGACTGCCCATCGTATCAGATCCAAGGTCTCGATGTCGACATTTCCGGGCTGAGCGTCGTCGACTGCGATCACACCGGCCGCGGTCAGGGGCATCGGGGATACGTGGCACACCGAGCGGATAAAGACACAGACACGGCCCAGTAATATGCCCCCCTCCCCCCCTGTAGTATGTTAGCGAGTCGTCTTACCAGGGCGTAAAACCTTAGTATTACATCACTAGCTGCTATAATCAAACTAACAAGCATGTATGTATGTATACATAGTGAAAAAACAACTCGGTGGGAAAGTTGAAAAACTTGTATTCAAATCTGTAATCAAATAAACAATGCATATCTCTGTGTTTACAAAGAGTGTGAGCAATTTACTTGGTATTGCAAAACTCGGAATGGTCCCATTCGTTAATTGATCCCACGTGTAGGTACCCGACCCACGTCATACTATTAATAGCTCTGGTCAATGATGACGTCAGCGTGATTCACCAACTATCGTCAGTGTATCAGAAAGATACACTACGATAACGTAACTTCAATATGTGTATTTAACCAACGTTCACAACATAATCCCGATAACAGAATAAGATAACAAAAACAAGCTAGCACAAGTTACCACATGACAAGCAATTCATCGGGGTTCCAGAAATCATACAGGAAGTCTTGAGTTTGTGTTTTGAGCCTTTATATGTTCCATACTTTGATTTCGAATGAGATATAAATCGCTTTAAATTGGCTAATTATGTTTGAAGTTTTGTTAACAAACGTCAAGAAAGATAGTAAGCAAACAATAAATGAGATTAAAATTCAGAAGTTGCCAAAAGAGAAATATTTACAAATACCCAAGACTAGGCATTCCAATGGTGGTTGTCACAAGATTTGTCAACCTTTCGTAAAGTTTTACCAAAGGTACACATACCAAAGGTCAGACCCATCCTAGCTCTTCACATTTCTAACAGTCCGTGCCAGTACAACCCACCCAGAGACACGTACCAGGTGTTGAGAATATACGAACAGGTATCACTTCGTTTCTGCAATCTCGTCGGTAACTCCACAACAGAGTTTCTTCATGATAGGGTAATCGCGGTGAGATTCAGCGGTTATCTCCAACACGGTCGTTCAGGCAAAGCCTGCCTATAATGACTAGCACGCTTATACCTCCATCTTCCAGCACGATGGTTCTATATATAAACAGGCTGACAACAGTCAAAGCACCACAAAATGATTCAGCTTTAGTAAATATAACTAACACCCAGTACATGACTTGGGTCCGATATACTCCTGCTGATAGACCTGCTGTTCTAACGCGGCGCCAAGGACACGTCAGCGTCAGGGGTGCTTTCATTGGTTCATGGCAGTGGCTTTCCATTGTCACCATGGCAACGACACTGGGAGTGTGGATCATTCACGCGCGAATTCCCAGCTTCAAGGTCACGAGGGTGCGTCAACGGCGACTTCCGGTGCGGTGATTGGCTGGGTTCCTGTCACTTCCGGTGCGGTTGGTGACTGGATCCCTGTTACTTCCGGTGCGGTTGATGTCTGGTTCCCTGTCGCTTCATACGCCATTGATGGCTGGTTCCCTGCCATTTCATGTTCATCTGATGCCTGGTTCCCTGTCGCTTCAAGCGCCATTGACGGCTGGCTCCCCGCCATGTCACGCGGTGCCAATGACTGGTTCTCCGCCACTTCGCGTGACGTCGTGTCGACTGCTCCCTGCAGCAAGTTACTCACCCGTGACGGCTCATTGACCGCCTCTCCCTCCCCTCCCAGGTCCATTTCTACCTCCCCCTCCTCCTCCTCTCCCTCCTTCCCCTCACCAGGCACCCCGGAGCCCTCACTGTGACTGGGTGGGACATGGGACAGGCCCTCTGCGGTCTCCATTACCATGTCTTCCCGTTCGCCCTCCACCTCTCCCTCCCTCTCCCCCTCGGGGTCGCCATCCTCCTCCTCCTGCCCATTATCACCCTCCCCAACAACCTCGCCACTCTCCCCCTTCTCTGCCACCTCGCGACCCTCCCCCACCTCCTCCTCTACCTCGCCGTCCTCCCCCACCTCCTCCTCTTCCTCGACGTCCTCCCCCACCTCCGTGATGGCAAGGGGCTCGCTGTACTGGGTCACGCTGTACTGGAACAGGGTGGGCTGTGGGGTGGGGTGGAAGCAAACACCACGTCAATATGTAGCCGTCTGGCGAAAACACCACAATATGTTGTTGCACGGGTATAACTGTCACAATAACACAACGAAACCATAATCCACGAAAGGCAAGCAAGACTTGCTCACCATCGTTATTATACGATATTTGCTTTATTATATGATATTTTCTTTATTATATGATACCTTCTTATCATTTTCTTTATTATATGATATTCTCTAAGAATTTAACTTTCTTAAGGGATACAAATGAGTGGCCGTGGTGAATACGGACGTTTACGGCAAAAAAAGACAAGAAACTGGACAACAGGGTTGGCATGTTCAGCTCAACCCCATGTTAAACCAGAGCCCATAACTCTGGCTGGGCTAAAACCGACTTATGGGTTAAACTTAATTATAACCGGGCTAACGTATTTTTTATTTATATTTCATCAACCACATGCACCAATAATGACAAAGATTAATGAAAATACAGTCGAATTGTCCGGAAGTTTGTCTGACCTGTTTGCTGCCCATGTTCTGCATCATGAAGGTCCATTTACTGGTCAGAAGCGCCATGCTGTCCTTCACCTACACAGATCGCACACGGTACAACAAGAAAATAAGTGTAACCTGGGTAATATTCAGGGGGATAGGGAATCATTTCAGTGTTTTCATTTCGTTACCGAATTCCGTATGTCACATTGTATCATGCTGACCTCTACTGGCCGAGGCTGGGGGATAATTTCAGTGTTTTCATTTCGTTACCGAATTCCGTATGTCACATTGTATCATGCTGACCTCTACTGGCCGAGGCTGGGGGATAATTTCAGTGTTTTCATTTCGTTACCGAATTCCGTATGTCACATTGTATCATGCTGACCTCTACTGGCCGAGGCTGGGGGATCATTTCAGTGTTTTCATTTCGTTACCGAATTCCGTATGTCACATTGTATCATGCTGACCTCTACTGGCCGAGGCTGGGGGATCATTTCAGTGTTTTCATTTCGTTACCGAATTCCGTATGTCACATTATATCATGCTGACATCTACTGGCCGAGTCTGGGGGATCATTTCAGAGTGTTCATTTCGTTACCGAATTCCGTAAATCACATTGTATCACGCTGACCTCTACTGGCCGAGGCATTCAAGTCACCCTTGCGCGGATGTACTTTTCTTTAACTTTTTAACTTGATGTGTGTTTAACGCATGTGTGATCCCTGCACCAGGCGGCTCCACTGTAATGTTTCTGCGGCATTCGGCATTAAAATGACAGTCATGATCATCCCCCCATTATTTATGTCGTCCCATCAAACAGGGTGGCGTGCCAATTATTGGACCACCTTTAAGCAGAACAAAATGACGAGCACTTCTACTTGTCTTTGATTACAGAGTATGCGGTAGTGACTATTGCAATGTGAAAGGTCAACAAACATATATACAGTTCAGGGAATCACTATAATACGGCAACCTTCAGCTTTTTAAAAACCAATGTCTTCGGGTGGCTGAGGAACACGTCATAACATATTCTATATTCGCTCAATGTTCTTAAAAACCTATACAAAACATAAATAATTATTTCCTAGTTAAATTTCTTAATGCAATATGACTTGCATATGCTGTGCTTTGCTGCAGATTTATTTGTTTCAAATGCGTATGAATGATACTCGCAGCTGGTAATAAACTTATGATGATTAGTGGACGAAGTAGAGGACTGTGGATGCGGTAGCTATATGCATAATTTGCGCAGACTGACCAGGCTTCGGTCCAGGCTATTGAGGGACTCTCGCACGTTGCTCATGTTGGTCTTCATCATCTTCATCAGCGTCCGCAGGTCATTCTGCCGAGAAACAACGATCAGAACTAGGCCAAAGTACAAAATCATTCTGCCGGGAACCAACGATCGCAACTAGGCCAAAGTACAGTCATTCTGCCGGGAAACAACGATCACAAGGCCAAAATAGTCATTCTGCCGGGGAACAACGATCACAACTAGGCCAAAGTACAAAGTCAGTCTACAAGGAAACCAACTTACAACTAGGCCAAAGTACCATACCCCCCCCCCACCCAACCGGGCGCGTCCTGAATAAAGTCGTGTCGCCATTTGCCCAGGTATCCTCCCCGCCGAGGGTCATGGTGTCTGCCTCTCCTCACCCCCTCCCCCAACCTCGGTCATTGTGTCTGCCTCTCCTTCCCTCCCCCCATCCCTGGGTCATTATGTCTGCCCCCATCCCCTCCCCTCCCTCTTACCTTCTCCCAGCTCCGTGGCGTCTCGTTGCCCACACATCTGTCAATGAGGTGGACAACACTGGAGAGGCGGTAGAAGTCACAATCCTGCTTCACACCCCCCTCCCCCCCACCCTCGGTCATTGGGTCTGCCTCCCCTCCTGTCCCCTCCCCTCCCCCCCTCCCTCTCACCTTCTCCCAGCTCCGTGGCGTCTCGTTGCCCAGACATCTGTCAATGAGGTGGACAACACTGGAGAGGCGGTAGCAGTCACAATCCTGCTTCACACCCCCCCCTGCCCCCCCCCCCACCTCGGTCATGGTGTCTGCCTCCCCTCCCCTCCCTCTCACCTTCTCCCAGCTCCGTGGCGTCTCGTTGCCCACACATCTGTCAATGAGGTGGACAACACTGGAGAGGCGGTAGAAGTCACAATCCTGCTTCACATCCAGGCTGCGCACCACGTCGAACAGACGGGTCACCTGCAAACAGACAATAGAATAATATCTTAGATTTATACTACATGCGTCGCGAAATGGACCTAGATCTCATTAATCTAGAGGGAATTCAGGGTCAGTTTGCCCCCTGTGTATGTACAAAGGTGATTCGAAACGCTAATCCATTTATTCATCATTACGATATAAAATCATCAGATAATTTTTCCGTTTTTATTATAATATTTCATTACAGGATATACCTGATAACTGTATAGAGACGGCACATAGATGAGTGAACAAAAACGACGAAACAAACGCACAAAACAGACATTTAAAAAAATCAGGTACACGGTGCGGTTTGTCATATAGTGCAATACGAAATCAGCAGAAGGAAAGTAAGGATCAATCTGTTAAAACAACAGTACCACCTGTCAATGAATCCCTAGGCAGACAAGAAACGCCGCAGGACATGCGTGCTAACCTTGAAGTCGAGGAGATCCGTGTCCAGCGGCAGAGTTCCCAGACACAACTTGGCCACCAGGGAGTAGCACAGCGCCCTCTGGAGATCCATGACTCTCCCAACAGGCGGCAGCATCTCCGCCAGCTGCGCCAGGTTGTGGTGGTGGGTGCTGAGCTGCGGCAACAGTCGGCACAGCGGGAGCAACATCTACACGGGGGAAACGAACCTAAACTCTTAACAATGTTCACATGATGACCTGTGGGGTCACATATTTTGCTGATAAATATCTGATCCGTTTGACCGGATATACGGAAAAGGTAGAAAAAATCTAAGAAAAAAGGGAAATCTGAAAAATAGATTATTTATTAATGGGGTCAACACAGGTACTGCGTCCACGTATAGAGTTGTGATTACCCTATCAGTACGCAAGAAGTATTATTACAATAAGAGATAAGTCTGTTAGGTCAAGAAGCAAGAGATATTTCTCATGGCGTCGAGAGTAAGTAAGCCACATTGTGTGGATGAGCATAAACAAGTATCCATGTGGCACAGAATGATGAGGTTTTGATGGTTATTATTATGGTGAGGAGTAGTTGGTGAAGACTCGAACCTCCGACTCCCATTCCTCCTCTGGACAGACGTTCAACAGGGCTGAGAGACACACCTCAAAGTCATACTGCAGCACGTTACTGTAAAGACACGACATATCGGGGCTTTCGGACATAGCTGTGTATAGGCAGGCTGCAGTAGGGGTATGGAAGAGGGGTCCAGTGTCCAGGGTCGATTTTGCAAAATTCTCTGTGTCGAATTTCGATTTTTCACGGAACTCCGTGCCGCTTTTTGGCTAAGTTCAGTGTCGTTTAAAAAAAATAATATGCCAGATACTAGAGGGTCACATTTAAAAACATGAAGAAAACTTGCAGCGAAAAACATCAATATTTTTCCAGGCCCTATTTGACCCACTTACCATGTCAGCTGTTTGTCGAGGGATACCTTGAAAAGCATCACCACAATGAGAAGCAGCTCCGACGTGGAGTAGTAACTTGGTCTGCCGCAGAAACAAAGAAACAAAACCACGCGTTCATCTCGTTAAATTCGAGATTGCTGACACTATACTTTCGTTGATTTTATGCAATTAATAAGTCACATGACTGTCGCTTGAAATAACTTCACTATGTCAACCAATAGCAGACATTGGACGAGCCGAGCCGCGCATAGTTGGCGGGAAGGGTTTCAGACAGAGGTCTACAAGCAGGTGCATTGGAATCGCTGTAAGCCCATATACAGCGGGCTATGGCAGTGGCTGGGCTATGGTTGTACAATCAATTCCCGATGGGAGCTAGTCACGTTTTAAAGAAAGTTATTCTAGGAATATCCGACTATTAGTTCAGACAGCCCCGCCGGTCAAATAGTAACTTTAAATATAACTGTTATTAGCACAAACGAGACACGTGACGTTCAGGGACAGAGATACATACATAAATCCATTATATCTTCTTTCTGTACAAGTAGACTTCCTTAATTAAAATTTACTCGAGGCGAAATGACAATATCAGGATGTATAATAAAGATATATTCGATTTACACGGGGTTTGGTTTCGGGAGATTTGATTTTATCAACCCAACTGCAGGCCAACCCCCCGGTTAAACCCATCTACAGCCCACCGCCATCAACCCACATACAAAGCACCTGCCTAAACATACCTGCATGCCACCGCCTCCGTCAGAATGCTTAGCATTCTCTGCAGGTTGGCGGTCGAGAAGCCCTGACCACGTGGTCGGGCGGCCACATCGAATGCCCCCGGCGACCGCCGCACGGTGGCAGCACCGGTGTCTCCCGCTCGTGGCGCCCGCCGGGAGGTGGCACCACCGGCCGTAGCGTCATCGTGACCGTAACATTGGTTCTCTTTGTCGTTGTCCAATCTGCATGGAGACAAAGTGACACAGGATTGTAAATGTGCAGATTCACATCTTAAATCACCACATACATACATAGACTAAATGGTATTTATATACTTATATATATACATATTTCACAGTTATAACAATTATAGTGTCCTAATCAGCCCTGTCGCAAATGAAAACATATTTACGTGCGTAGGAAATAACATATTTACGTGCATAGGAAATAACATATTTACATTGTTAATAATGTCAATTCACATAAAAATCGTGTCAGCAGAGCACATAGCAGGATAATATTTTGTTTAATGATATATTATACATGATATCAATTTAATATCTGATTTGATATTTTTTTACCGACACAAATAAATCGGATCAAAACTGCATTTGATGCCCAAGAGATACTCCCATGAAGCTCGCTGCCCCGGAGAAGTTTGCGCGTGGCAGCGAGGGGGGCTCCGTAAAGACCACTTACATCAGGTCATCAGGTGTGAAGGAGGCCAGCTCGGAGTCCGGGCACAGGTCTTCCCAGCATGCACCTGAACAAATATGACAAACCCGGAAGGTGAGCATCGACATGTTGCTCAACGATCGATAAGGAAGTTATAGATCACGGGGCAACGCGACAACGTTCCAACAGATATACATAGGAACCACGTGTATGAAGCTTAGCACAGGAACCACGTGTATGAAGCTTACCACAGAAACCACGTGTATGAAGCTTACCATCAGAACCACGTGTATGAAGCTTACCATACGAACCACGTGTATGAAGCTTACCACAGAAACCACGTGTATGAAGCTTACCATCAGAACCACATTTATGAAGCTTACCATACAAACCACGTGTATGAAGCTTACCATCAGAACCACGTGTATGAAGCTTACTAGAGGAACCACGTGTATGAAGCTTACCACAGGAACCACGTGTATGAAGCTTAGCACAAGAACCAAGTGCATAAAGCTTATCACAGGAACCACGTGCATGAAGCTTACCACAAAAACCACGTGTATGAAGCTTACCACAGGAACCACGTGTATAAAGCGTGCCACATAAACCAGGTGCCTGAAGCTTACAACAGGAACCATATGAAGTTTAGCACAGGAACCACGTGCATGAAGCTTACCACAGGAGCCACGTGTATGAAGCTTACCACAAGAGCCTCCTGCATGCGGCATATCAGAGGCTCACCATAGTTAATGAAGATCCTGGCTACGTCCCGAGGACCGGGCACCCAGCGGCAGTAGCTCCTGGCGAGCGGACCGTGGATGATGTGGTGCAGGTTCTTGTGGCAGCAGTCAGCCAGGATCCCGTTCCCCGCCACAGACACTGCCATACCAACATAGAACAACTAGTCAGGGATAAACGATTCCTGCGGATGATTCCACCAGAAGAGATTCCGCATTGTTCGCATATTATTCATGAAAAATGCACTGATAAGAACGTAGATCGTACGGAAAATTTATATAAGTATTGAAATATTACATAAATCACGAACGCGATCTACTCGTAAAAGGCCTGAAAACGTACTTGACACGTGACAATTATGAGAATTGTGACATATATTTACACATGTTCAATGTTGATTGTTACTTGGCTCACTAGTACTTGTGCTAATTGCTGTTATTTGATTCACTAGTACTTGTGCCAATGTTCATTGCTGTTATTTGATTAACTGATACTTGTGCTAATGTTCATTGCTGTTATTTAATTCACTAGTACCTGTGCTGATGTTCATTGGTTATTTGATTCACTAGTACTTGTGCTAATGTTCATTGTTATTTGAATCGCTACTCCTTGTGCTAATTAATGTCAATTGCTGTTATTTGATTCACTTGTACTTGCGCTAATGTCCATTGCTGAGTCTTATTTGATTCACTAGTACTTGTGCCAATGTCCAATGCTGAGTCTTATTTGATTCACTAGTACTTGTGCTAATGCTTAATGTAATTTGATTTACTAGTACGCTAATGCTTAATGCTGATTATTATTTGACTCACTAGTACATGTGCCGATGCTCATTATTAACAGATATATGATCCACTAGTACTTGTGCTAATGTCAATTGTTGTTCATCCATTTCATTGCAGAATGTCATTGCAGCCATGTGCTCTCAATTGGCGGGAACTATAAGTATATATATATAAATTTAAGGGCATGGCGTGTGATATTCATACTGACTGTAGAGGTAGAGCCAAGACAGAACGGCGTCCGGACACGAGATCTTTTCGAAACACAGGGCCATGACGTCGCTCTTCAAAAACTCAGCCAGATCGTCTGGAAAACAACAGGTCATTATCTCGGTAAAGACATTTGGAGATTCTGACAAAACGTTTGTGCATCCATGGGCTAAATTATTTGTAACGGCAAAATTGGTATGATAAAATACTGTCCCACTTGTTACTGAGGGTCTTTTCGCTAAGACTGTCTTACCCGGAGAGAAGTTACTGAGGGTCTTATCGCTAAGATTGTCTTACCCGGAGAGAAGTTACAGAGGGTCTTATCGCTAAGAATACATTACTCGGAGAGAAGTTACTGAGGGTCTTATCGCTAAGAATGTCTTACCCGGAGAGAAGCTACAGAGGGTCTTATCGCTAAGAACGTCTTACCCGGAGAGAAGTTACAGAGGGTCTTATCGCTAAGACTGTCTTACCCGGAGAGAACTTACTGAGGGTCTTATCGCTAAGACTGTCTTACCCGGAGAGAAGCTACAGAGGGTCTTATCGCTAAGAACGTCTTACCCGGAGAGAAGTTACAGAGGGTCTTATCGCTAAGACTGTCTTACCCGGAGAGAAGTTACTGAGGGTTTTATCGCTAAGACTGTCTTACCCGGAGAGAGGTTACAGAGGGTCTTATCGCTAAGACTGTCTTACCCGGAGAGAAGTTACAGAGGGTCTTAATGCTAAGACTGTCTAACCCGGAGAGAGGTTACTGAGGGTCTTATCGCTAAGACTGTCTTACCCGGAGAGAAGTTACAGAGTACCTTGTCGCTAAAACTGTTTTACCCAGAAAGACGTTACTGAGGGCCTTATCGCTAAGTCTGTCTTACCCGGAGAGAAGTTACAGAGGGCCGTGTCGCTAAAACTGTTTTACCCAGAAAGACGTTACTGAGGGTCTTATCGGTAAGAATATATTACTCGGAGAGAAGTTACAGAGGGTCTTATAGCTAAGACTGTCTTATCAGGAGAGAAGTTACTGAGGGTCTTATCGCTAAGACTGTCTTACCCGGAGAGAAGTTACTGAGGGTCTTATCGCTAAGACTGTCTTACTCGGAGAGAAGTTACTGAGGGTCTTGTCGCTAAGAGTGTCTTACCCGGAGAGAAGTTACAGAGGGTCTTGTCGCTAAGACTGTCTTACCCGGAGAGAAGTTTCTGAGGGTCTTATCGCTAAGGCTGTCTTACTCGGAAAGAAGTTACTGAGGGTCTTATCGCTAAGACGGTCTTACCCGGAGAGAAGTTACTGAGGGTCTTATCGCTAAGACTGTCTTACTCGGAGAGAAGTTACTGAGGGTCTTATCGCTAAGACTGTCTTACCCGGAGAGAAGTTACAGAGAGTCTTATCGCTAAGACTGTCTTACCCGGAGAGAAGTTACTGAGGGTCTTATCGCTAAGACTGTCTTACTCGGAGAGAAGTTACTAAGGGTCTTATCGCTAAGACTGTCTTACCCGGAGAGAAGTTACTGAGGATCTTGTCGCTAAGACTGTCTTACCCGGAGAGAAGTTACTGAGGGTCTTATCGCTAAGACTGTCTTACCCGGAGAGAAGTTACCGAGGGCCTTGTCGCTAAAACTGTTTTACCCAGAAAGACGTTACTGAGGGTCTCATCGCTAAGACTGTCTTACCCGGAGAGAAGTTACTGAGGGTCTTATCGCTAAGACTGTCTTACCCGGAGAGAAGTTACCGAGGGCCTTGTCGCTAAAACTGTTTTACCCAGAAAGACGTTACTGAGGGTCTCATCGCTAAGACTGTCTTACCCGGAGAGAAGTTACTGAGGGTCTTATCGCTAAGACTGTCTTACCCGGAGAGAAGTTACCGAGGGCCTTGTCGCTAAAACTGTTTTACCCAGAAAGACGTTACTGAGGGTCTTATCGGTAAGAATATATTAGTCGGAGAGAAGTTACAGAGGGTCTTATAGCTAAGACTGTCTTATCAGGAGAGAAGTTACTGAGGGTCTTATCGCTAAGACTGTCTTACCCGAAGAGAAGTTACTGAGGGTCTTATCGCTAAGACTGTCTTACCCGGAGAGAAGTTACTGAGGGTCTTATCGCTAAGACTGTCTTACCCGGAGAGAAGTTACAGAGGGTCTTATCGCTAAGACTGTCTTACCCGGAGAGAAGTTACTGAGGGTCTTATCGCTAAGACTGTCTTACCCGGAGAGAAGTTACTGAGGGTCTTATCGCTAAGACTGTCTTACCCGGAGAGAAGTTACTGAGGGTCTTATCGCTAAGACTGTCTTACTCGGAGAGAAGTTACTGAGGGTCTTATCGCTAAGACTGTCTTACCCGGAGAGAAGTTACAGAGGGTCTTATCGCTAAGACTGTCTTACCCGGAGAGACGTTACTGAGGGTCTTATCGCTAAGACTGTCTTACCAGGAGAGAAGTTACAGAGGGTCTTATCGCTAAGAATATATTACTCGGAGAGAAGTTACTGAGGGTCTTATCGCTAAGACTGTCTTACCCGGAGAGACGTTACTGAGGGCCTTGTCGCTAAGACTGTCTTACCCAGAAAGACGTTACTGAGGGCCTTATCGCTAAGACTGTCTTACCCGGAGAGAGGTTACAGAGGGCCTTGTCGCTAAGACTGTCTTACCCAGAAAGACGTTACTGAGGGTCTTATCGCTAAGACTGTCTTACCCGGAGAGAAGTTACTGAGGGTCTTACCAGGAGAGAAGTTACAGAGGTTCTTATCGCTAAGACTGTCTTACCCGGAGAAAAGTTACTGAGGATCTTACCACTAAGACTGTCTTACCCGGAGAGAAGTTACTGAGGATCGTATCGCTAAGACTGTCTTACCCGGAGAGAAGTTACTGAGGGTCTTATCGCTAAGACTGTCTTACCCGGAGAGAAGTTATTGAGACTTTTATCGATGAAACTTGTCCCGGGGATGAAACCAAAGGCGCGCAAGGTCAGGGTGCGGGGGTCAGAGGTCAGCTGGAGGTAGCGTCCCTTGTCGAACACGGCCTCCCCAGGCGCCTCGTCAGTGATACACCGCTCCTCCACTTGAAGCTGAACACAAGAGTAAGCAGAAAAAAATGTCAGCTCTCCGTAATGACCAGTTTCTTTGCTGGGTGGCATCAGTCCGTCTGCGAAAGACGACGGGTTTTGCAGCTTTGTTTTGGTTTTGGTAATACGATTTGCGTCGCGGCATTTGCGCTTGTCACTGAAGAAACCTATCTGTGACAGACAGAGCTTCCCGCATCGATGACCTGTCGATAGATCTTGGTTTGTACTCGCGGAGGGGGGGGGAGCCTAGATTGGCGTGTCAAGTCCAGTTTCAAGTTTAGTTTCTTTAGAGGATAATAAAAACATTTGTTTTTGTAATTATTGCATTGAGACAAAATACTGCATCGATTACCCGGGTTACTACAGCCAAGGGCTGAATACCAAGTGGAGGAACCAAGTGCCCCCGGAGTGACAACTAAAAGGTTGATCTGCACTCAACGTGGTAGGACTGCGCGTCTTCATGACCTTGACTATACCATACAAGGACAAACCTTTTGTAGCTGCAGTCGGTGTTCGGGGAGAAGTTCCTCTTCCGTGCCATCTACAAGGAGACCACGTGTTAGACAGATCGCTCGCCTGGCCTCGTTCACAGTGCGTGCCACGTTCCCGCCCTGGGGCCGTATTCATAATCCCCTTGTAACTCACGCATGAAAAGTGCATTTTCATCTTAGTCTCACCAGCTCGTTGTGGTGGTGTTCATGATTAACGAATCCTTTAAAATATAATTTTTGCACCATTTCTTAATTCAGAAAATCAACTTTTTGGGTGACTACTTATGTATTTTGAACCCGATAATCGCTCGACAATTCTTCCACTTGGCGCTAAGTCTAGTGGCGTAGCCTAAGTGGTGATTATGAATACGGCCCCTGGTCTTTACTTGCTTACTATACCAAGCCTTGATAAACACTCATAGCAGAACTAGTCCATCGCGCAACAGTTTAGGCATGGACGCTAAACCAAAATTACATGCCTGACTAAGGAGACCACCTCAAGTCATGTTTTTGCAATATATCGGTTTTAACATGATGCAGCTTCCTTACGTTGAAATTAACATCTCACCAACAATGCAATGCGGATTTTTTACACCAGATCTAAATTTATTAAACATTTAAAAAGCTTACCTAATTCTGGTTCGGCGTTCAACAATTTGTTGAAACCTCCTTCGCGCAAGCCCTCCTGAATAATATAAAGTGTTTCTGTTAAACTAAAGACCTGTAAAACACTCATAAAGCAGTTACTGGGGCAGAATCATGTAAATACGGAAAGGCTGTGACGGTTAACGACGGAGACGTCCAGTCGATAACTCACCGCACAATAGTTAAAAGTCAGCTCCGCGCAGGCCGCGTTAAACGTCTAGCGATTCCTCACATACATAAACAGCATCTCATATGGTGGGTCACAACAGATTTCGCGCTGAGGAAGGGACATCAATTTATTCACAGATTCACAAAGGACATCAATTTATTCACAGATTTACAAAGGAGACATAAAGAGATCCAAAACTTACCCGCAGTTCCACATCCATTGCATTTAAACGAATTTTCTCTTCTTTCTGAAGATGCCGAGCAATAGTTTGTGTAATAGTTTGTGTTTTAGTGTAATATCTAACAATGTGGGGCTTCGACAGTTGCGCATACATAAAACAATAATAACAATAAAACAAAAACCCTATTTATCCAGATATATCGTTTTCTTACAAATACATAAAATCATGCGACGCTCTAAATTTTCGACGAATAGGATAGGCGTTTAGAATAACTGTCATGTATTATTTCTTTGATGATTTCAATCATAATGCAGAAGAAACTGGCTTCAAGACTACAGAGATGCAGTTAATAATTAATTATTAATTAAAACAATATCTGCTCCCCTACATCTACAGGAGTCGAGGTCGAGGAGGTAGCGCATGATGGGTTGCCATATTCTCATAAATATATTATTTCATAAGTTGCGTTATATTTGAAAATTCCTGAAAATTCCTACACCTCGTCTAAACATTTTACATTATATTCTTAGCACCTTGAAAACAAGAACTATCAACAGGGTTTATCAGCCGTTTTTGCCATACAAAGACACATATAACTGTAGGCATGCAACACCGTCAAACACTGACCCGAGCTAGACCCTCCGACAACAGTCTGCTGAGGACAGAGTTGAAGACATCCGGGTCTTCCGCTCGCGAAAACCGATCCTCCACGTGGTCCGACTGCCATGGCAACCATTCAAAAACAGGGACAAAAAAACAATTGTCAAACAAAAGTACCTTATTGGATAGCCATCATAGGGAATGAAGCAGCAGGGGTTGGAGTGATGAACAAAGCAGCGTTTACAAATAGAGACTGACACGCTAGCCTTACGGCGGTATATGTAATAAATCATGTGGCAACAACATTTACCCGAACATTTGATGTAAATTAGTTATGACGTTACATGAAATGCATGATTACTTATATGATAGCAAGAGCTAAATAGGCATAGCGCGGAAAACGAACAAGACCATCTTGTGTACGTCACCTCTTGAGCCCGACTTCTCACCTGGGCATCATTCTCCTTGTCAAATCTAAGAAAATAAAATATTACTGGTGAAGCCATGGAAGCCATATATCCCCAAGCGTCTTATGGCATGTCGATGTTCTCGCTTGCCACGTTCATCACAATGGTCAGTCAGTGTCATACAGGCCTAAACCAGTGGGCGCATTATGCACACATAAAATGCGTTTTAGGTTAATTGTATATCCAGGACGGATTAACTAATTCTGGTCTTATCTTCAAATTGCCAATAAGATATGTTTAAAATAATTCTGGTCTTATCGCGTCAATGGGAGAACGGAGGGTAGAGCAGGGATAACCTCCTACTCTTGTCGAAGGACATGCGATCACACAGACATGACCACAGCGGAACTTAAAGAGACCCGATCCACGTGCCGTTAGGCTCTCAGGTGGCTAGAATACGAGCGTTCTAACCCACTGAGCTATCGGGACGGCCCTAATCGTTTTCCGATATTATCCACTTATATTATATCTGTATTATTTATCACAAATTCACCACCGCTTTTTGGGTTTAAATACGTGTACGAAGGAACGATACGATATTCACTTATCTTGGGCATCGTTATATTATATCATCATGCTGGAGCCTGTTGATGGTAGATGAACTAGAACCAGAGTATTAATAGCTTTAAGGCTACTTACTCCTGCGTCGCCTTCATCTGCAGGATGCTGGCCGCACTGGGCAACTCCTCATCGCTGTCACTCTCCATCATGTCCGGTCGCCGAGAGAGGGCGCTACCACCACCTGTAGTACAAAAAAATAACACTTGTGCTTAGATGGCTACTGGGTGTAAAATAAAGAAGGAACGCAAGCCATATCGCGTCAATGGCATAGAAAAGTCAGGTCACCGCGGGGTACCCCCCCCCCACCCCCTATCTTCCAATTCCTGCTCAAGTCATACGCGGGATCTTCATCGTGGACAAAGTGGCCATTCGTGCTACGAAATATCTTGCGCGATATTTAGCACGGCAGAAGTCACGTGACAAAGCCGATGACATTTACCTACCATATCATTGAAATGACCTAACGGGAAGAAGGAACTTGCAAGGAAATATCGCCCAGGACGTCTCACATAACGCCGCAATACACAAAAAAAGAAGACTTGTTCATGAAGCCTGTGTTGATGGAAAAAGATAATGTTACCCCTTAAGAGACTTGCAGAAGGTTTATGAACATAACCATCAAGCCTGTGTTTAAGAAGTAAAGTCAATATAATCACGACATGGAGAACTGTCACGGATATGGCTATCCATTAATGAGGAAATCTACCAGATCCAGAACCTCACGTTAGTGGATATAAGCACCGGAAAAAGGGTCTACAGACATGGGTCAAGGGAAGGGAGGTTTTTTTGTGTTAGGTTCTCACCTGTAATAAAAGTGGAGAGTGACGGTTCAGGGTAACGGGCTGGCACTGGTCCAGAGGCGACGCGGCTCAACCGGTCTCCAAGAACGTCCAACAACTCCTCACATGCATCATCATCATCTTCATCTTCATCATCAACATCATCATGTACATCATCTATGTCTTCCAAAATGTTCCCGTTCCCGTTCCTGGATCCCAACCGGGCGTCGGACTCCGGTCTGGGTAAGCCTAGATCCCGGAAGGCTTGGCTCCCCTTGTGGAAGGACCACTTCTCTTCGTCGCTGTAGACTGACCCGGCGCTGGAGTCGTCGCCATCTGCCTCGTGGCCGCCGCCGCCGCCGCACTCCCAGCTCTGTCGCGAGTCTGCGCTCAGCTTGGAGCTCTCTCTGGACCCGCAAGGGGACGTCGGATCCTTGGAGCGCTCGTCACCTGACCTCGACCGTGACCTTGACGCCGGCGACCGATGGCGCAGGTCCGAGTGTCCGCACGACGCGGTACTCACGCTCGTGCACTCCCCGTCATTGTCATTGTCAGACCGGAAGTAGCTGAGCGCCGCCTGGGGGCTATTCACCGAGTTGGTGCCATCCTCGGCGTTGCTATGGTAACGCCCACCGCCACCAGTGTCGTCACTGCCACTGAGGCGCCCACACACGTCGTCACGCACACCTTGAGAGGCGTTGTTATCATCCGCCAGGTCCTTCACGGGATCCCGATGGCCGTCAGTGGGGATGATGACCCGATGCACCAGCTCCGGAGACCCAGCACTCGCGACGGGGACACCATCCCGGGAACCCGATGGCGTAACGTCCGACAACTCCTCGCCGGCGCCAGATCTTGAAATCGAGCCTTGAGAGTACTCATCTTGCTCCAAGGTTTCAGCCTCACTTGGGGACACATCTTCGACGTAATGGTCGTAAAACTGAGTCAAATCCTCTCTGGCTTTTCCCCCATTTTCTGGTCTCGCTGTGCCACTCACATCGTCATCATCCGATATATCCTCATAATGATAAACATCGCTCTCAGTCTCTCGCATGTGTGGGGCGGACTCCGCCCCTGTGGACACATCCGGCCCGTCAGACACGTCTTCGTACTGGTCAATACCCCCGTCTGTCTCTACAGGAGGTAGGCTGCTTACCGTAGTAGATACGCCGTCGTCGGATATCTCTTCATAATTTTCAATACGTGGTCCGTCCGATTGGCTAGCCTCCTCCGCCGTTGACACATCCTGAACGTCCGATATGATTTCGTACTGGGCAAGAGAGTTGGGTTCTTCTTGAACACGCTGGCTTGTTCCTTCTCCGGGAGTCAAATCTTCTAGATAGCTTTTGTACAAGTCAACAAGATTCGAAGCGTCAGAAATGTCTGAATGGGACTCTTTTTCAACCGCGTCAGGTTCGCTGTCACAAACCTGGCCATTTTTGCTATCTTTTTCCTCTTCATCAGACAGGTCCTCAACTAATTCCTTGTAGAGTTGAGACAGAGTGGCTGGCTCTCCGCCCTCCTCCCCATCGGCCTGGCGGGCGTCGCCATAGACCTCGACACCGTGGGGTGGGGTCAGATCATCATAGCCTGGTAACTTCTCAATAAAGGCACCCAGCTCATCCTCGCAGTCGGTTTCCTCCTGTTCCGCCCCGGTGTTCACGACCTCCTCTGGTGAGCCGAGATTCTCATGCTCCTCGGGTGACACGGTTGCGCAATCATCTGCACGTCGGACATTGCACGCGGCCGTTGCCTCCACCGTCGACGGCCAGTCAGCCACTGTAGTAGTAGCACCACCAGCCCCTGACAGACCCCCCGCCATGACCACGTGTGCGAGATCCCCACCACCCTCGATGGCCAACACCTGATGATGGCCGTCATCATGGGTTTCTCCTACCGTCTCAAAGTTCTCCTCATCGCGTGATTCCGCTGCTTGGGACGTAACACTGACCCCTGTGCGATGTATCGCTATGTCGCGAAAGCCCGCGTTATCTACAAGCGGCACATAACGGTTCACTGTCTCACCTCCCACCGCCGCATCACTACCCGGCTCCCCTGCGGTTAGACCGCCGTAGGTTACGTCAGCTCCTACGTCAGCTCCTACGTCGTTCACGAGGAGTTCATCGACGTCGTCGTTCCCTGAATTCCGGGCATTACCCCTATTAGGGACGCCCTTAACAGGTGAAACCAGACTAGACTCTAGACTAGAGATATCTATGTCTATCATATCCAGATTGCGGGCGGAGTCATCCGGGGACAGCCCATCCGTCATCCTGGCGAGTTGTTCATCCAGCTGCTGTATGATATCGCAGGTTGTATCGTGGGCGGCTGCAGTTCGGACACCATCGCTGCGGGTAAGGGGCGCTGCATTAGCTGAACCCAGCGGCAAGGAGGCTTCCAGGTTCATACCGCTTGAGTCATGACTAGAATTTGGCATGTGTGTACATCCTCTGTTGTGTGTCTCAACAGCATGTGAGTCGCCATGGGACGGGATTTCCGAGGTGCTAGTTACGCCGGTCTGGTTACCGCTGACCTCCAAGTCACCGCCTTTATTCCGCGGCCCGTCAGTTCCAGCCTCACGGGTAACCACAGGAGGAGATGGGATCTGTAGCTCATTGGTCGCATCAGCCAAAGCGAGCGCGGTATCGGAAGCGGGATCGGTAGGGCCGGCACCAGTCTCACTGGGACCGGGATAGGTACCGACGGAAGCTTGGGCGTTTGCAGCTAACGTGTGGCGGGCCGCGACGGATACTTTGAAAGCGTCATTTAACTTTGTCTTGAACTTTTTCCTGACCGCCGGCAACAGCGTCAACCGTATCGGGTTCTTCTTCAGATTCTGACATTTACGGCTCTCATCTGACGTTTTGGTGGAGACTACGTCGGCAGCGCTTGGCGTAGCGCTCTTCCCGACCGGCGGAAGGTCAAGAGAGGGGTCATTTCCGGGGAGAGGCTCCTCTGCGACCGACTGTGACTGCGGCGGCGGCGGTACCGCGGCGTCCGGACTAATAGGCACGGGGACGATGTACTGACCCCGCCGCGGTGGGGGTCGCACTTCCGGTCGAGAGTGTCCGGTCGCTCGCGGCGCCTGGGCAACAGCGCGCGACAGCCCTGGTCGCGTGGCATTCTCGGTCGCGTCGGCTGGCATCGACCGGTACAAAAGGGATCTAAGTTCAGCGCTAGGTGGCTCCGCCACTTGAGCTGTGGCAGCGGCGAGCAATCGTGTGTGGGTACCCCATGATGGGGGATGCGGCGGCGGCAGTGGGGGTGGTAGGGGTGGTAGCGCCGGTGGCGGGAGCGGGCGCGGCGCATTGGGGTAATAGTACGGGGCGGTAGTACCACGTGCGCCGGGCAACGGCATGGTGACGTGCCTGAATGGTTGGTAGGGGTAATATTGGCCCTGGCGACCGTTGCCCCAGGTAACCTGCGGGGAACTGATGGAAGGAGGCGGCACGGACGCATTGACGTGGAAAGCACCGGGCGGTGGTTGTTGTTGTTGAGGCGGCTGTTGTGGCATCGACGAGGACAAGGGGCCCCTTCCAACATAAGCGGCACTCGGCGTCGCCCTGACGCTGTGCTGCTGCTGATGCTGTTGCTGGAGCTGATGCTGCTGCTGGAGCTGATGCTGCTGCTGCTGCTGGAGCTGATGCTGCTGCTGCTGCTGGAGCTGATGCTGCTGCTGGAGCTGATGCTGCTGCTGCGGCTGCTGCTGCTGCTGCAGCTGCGGCTGCGGCTGCTGCTGCTGCTGGTGACTCAAGGCGAAGGCTGCCGTTGCCATTGGCGTCGCCTCCAGCGGCCCGGGGAACCCCAGAGAGCTGGGGGTGAGGCCTCCGCCGAGCTGCCCCGGATTGCCACCCACGCTCATCGCCGGGGGTGCTCCTAGGCCGGACACGCCCCTCCACGTTGCCATAGTAACACCGGGGACCCCACCTCTGGGCCCACCGCCGGCAGCGGCGGCGGCGGCGGCGGCGGCGACGTCTGCAAGGATATCGCCCTGGATCCCGACGGGTGGAGTCCAGGGCGGGCGGGTTGCATCCATGGAGCGGCCTGCCCCGGGGCCATCCGGGTGCTGGCCAGATCCAGACACGCACTGAACAACTCTGACGACCCGCCGCCTATCGCTGTTCCCTCGTTCGCCTGTAGTGGATATGTCGTGATTAAGGCCACCATTAAACGGCAAAACACTAAGAGCGGTATACGTTAATTCACATCGTTAGATTCGAAAGTGGTTAACAGACTAGAGCTTCTATTTACGTTTGGTGCGCGTTAAGCGATATATTACATATTAATTAACATATATTATATCTTTATCTGGATATTACGTTAGCCGGCGGCGAAGACGTGCCTCACTCCACAGTGGGAAGCGTACCTTGTACAAGGCGCTCACATTAATAACACAACCATTACCAAAAGACCAACAACACATTTACGACATCAAACACAATCATTCCGACAGCCCATACCCATATAAAGAAAGCACCAACAGCATCGTTGTGGAATGACATAAGAAGCTAACAGCGTTTAATAGCCAGGAGGACTCTCGTTAAAAAAACGTCGCATTGGCGTCAATTACTCCATTACGCCTACATAACATGAGCCAGGCCACGACATCCGGGTGTCTAGTGTCTGATCACACGGTATACCAGTAATCTATCTGCATCTAAATGCACTTGCATCTGGCTTCCTGCCCCACATTTCCAAAGGTTCTAAAGGTTTTATGCATGAAAACCGAATGTACACTTCTCACAATGTACGCTTTATAAGTTTGAAGAGTTGTGTTTAAGAGGAATGTTGTGCGAACATATCAGAAGCACACACCATGCGTAGCAAAATGCAATAGGCCTTGGAGGGACACAAGTTATATTATGTATTGTGTCTTCTTCATTGCCATCTTGATAGATGTAGCTTCTCTACAATGTAGAGCAAGAACCACAGCACACAACAGCCGCCAAACACACAGGCCAGAAGAAAGCATTATACACTTAGCGACGGAGCAGATCATATATACACATATAGATTAGGCAAGCGCGTAATGCGGCCTTCCGAAACAGACCTGCATAAATACTTCCTCGGCGGTCTTGAAATAGATCTATCTTTGATGATGTTGATTTAATGAAATAGACCTAATAAGCACGCCATGTTCATCGCATGCATGAATGGGAAAACCGCAAACAGTCGCATTCAAATATATACTCAGTGAGTAAATATCTTTAATATATTAGATATTGAGTAGTACTCACTACAGAAGGCGTTCCAAAAGGACAAAACGTGGCTCTGAAATGAGACGTCGGTTACCGTTCGGCCGCCCACCGTACGACCTTACGGCTTACCCTAAGATACACCACCTTACAGGAAGCATTGCTTACCGCTATCTCCAAGTCGCCCTGGTCCCACCACCACCGGACACAAGCTATGACCCCACCGACTCAAGGACGACTGGTCCAATTGGCGAACGGTCCTGGTCACTATACGAGCGATCGGTCGGTCTGCCATTTCCTCATCTTGGGACGTGGGGATATTAGTAGGGGCCTCTCCACGCTGATTCGCTCCGTTAGCAAGATGGATACCTCCATTATTATTTACTCGCCGCGTATCCGCACCGCGGGGACTGTTAGGGACGGTAATGAGGACCCCACGACATAAACTCAGCAAGCTCCGTACAGCCGGCTGGCCCTGTGCCACGACCCCTGTCTCCGCATCCTCACTGGGCGGTGGCACCACGGACGTGCGGGTGCTTGCACCATCACCACCACCACCAACAGTAAGAATGGTATGGCTTACGCCTGGGTCCTCCGCCTTACTATCCAATGGTCTCCCAGCTTCACGGCCCTCGGTTCTCCGAGGCGTGTGGCCAGATGGCTCTGGGGGTGTCGACGGTGCAGTCGGCGGTGGCGCGGGGGTGATGGTGGACCCCGACGAGACAACCGCCTTAGTGTCGACATCCAGCGTACCCTTAGTGTCGACATCCAGCGTGCCCTTAGTATCGACATCCAGCGTGCCCTTAGTGTCGACATTCAGCGTGCCCTTAGTATCGACATCCAGCGTGCCCTTAGTGTCGACATCCAGCGTGCCCTTAGTGTCGACATCCAGCGTGCCCTTAGTGTCGACATTCAGCGTGCCCTTAGTATCGACATCCAGCGTGCCCTTAGTGTCGACATCCAGCGTGCCCTTAGTGTCGACATCCAGCGTGCCCTTAGTATCGACATCCAGCGTGCCCTTAGTGTCGACATTCAGCGTGCCCTTAGTATCGACATCCAGCGTGCCCTTAGTGTCGACATCCAGCGTGCCCTTAGTGTCGACATCCAGCGTGCCCTTAGTGTCGACATTCAGCGTGCCCTTAGTATCGACATCCAGCGTGCCCTTAGTGTCGACATCCAGCGTGCCCTTAGTGTCGACATCCAGCGTGCCCTTAGTGTCGACATCCAGCGTGCCCTCACCGTCCTTAGCAGTGGTGCCGTCTACTCGATTGCCTGGCGCGACACTGGTTGAAGCACCGTCACCCTTACTGTCTATATCCATCATGCCCTCGCAGTCCTTAGCAGTGGTGCCGTCTACTCGACTGCCTAGCGCGGCACTGGTTGAAGCACAGTCACCCTTACTGTCGACATCCATCGTGCCCTCGCAGTCCATAGCAGTGGTGCCGTCTACTCGACTGCCTAGCGCGACACTGGTTGAAGCACTGTCTACAGGCGCTGCTGCTGCAGTTTTGGCGAAGCTCGGCTTTCCCATTATCTGATCATCAAGCCCTACAACCTGTGCGAAGGTTTTCGGAATAGTTTCCACGTCTCCTGGCGGTGAAACGCCTTCGATGGATTCCTTTATCCACACGTTACTGTTCTCATCTATCATCGGAATGCCCGAACGCTCGCACCGTTCCAGGTCACCTTTACCAAGATCCGTAGATTTGCTTTCTACTTGGCGGAACAGCGGCTCTTTCGGCGTTCCTGTGTGGCTAAATTCGAATTTGTGAATCTTCGCGTCCAGTAACGTTGGCCCTGTAAGTTCCTGCGATACCACTGCAGAGGGCGCGGTACACGCTGTGGGTATTTGGGCGTCACTTTGCGAGGGCGTGAGCGACGATTTGGCTGTCGCGGTTGTGGTCTTCAGTGAAGGTACCGCAAGTTGTTTGGGTGTTCCCTGAGGTTCTAACGAGTGCGCCACTGACGACGTGGCTATCGGTTTGATCTTCAATAGAGGAAACTCGGGAGACCGTTTGGTCGTTTTTGCCTTTCTGCGCGAGAGTGGGAGCGGCGACTTAGCTATTGTTTCAGTTTCCGACGCAATAAATGGAGCCCATTTGGTTTCTAGTGCACTACTTAGCGAGTCCTTCACAGCCTTGGCAACAACAACCGAGGACTGATTGTTTTCACGGGCGCCACGCGGGCGCGGGGATTTACCTCGGGCAGAGGTCACGTGTGCACCCAGAGACAGTTTCAACTTCTTTTTCTTGCTCTTTTTCTTCTTCTTTCTCACGCCGCCTAACCGCTTTAAAGGCAATAAGGATTGTCGGCGACTTGCGCGCTTCTTGCGGCCTGTCTTCTGGCCGGCAGCCTCCGGCGCGGCCGCTGGGGACGAGTTAAATGCTTTACACGCTTTTTCGCCATCTAATGACGTCGCCGAAGACGAAACCATCGTCGCTTGGGCAGTAGACAGGGACGTCACCCGCCGAATTTTTTTCGAGCCTTTCTTCGTCTTTCTTTTCTTTCTCACGCCGGCAAATTCCTTTGGCGGAGATGGTGTGCGAATATCAGTCTGACTCGTTTGTTTGCGCCGAGAGCGACCTCGCCTTGAACGGCATCGGGCATTGCGAACATGGTTTAAAGTGCTGGAAGCTGCTGGAGAATCACCACAATCTGCGGACATTTCTGACCATCGGGCAGGCTCGGGGGAGGACCACCACGAAGATGTATGTTCAGTTGTGGCAGCACTAGACGCCCCCGGGATGTCCCAGGTATACATCCACGTCTGGTTGTCGCTACTGCTCAAGCCGGCCCTACTGTTCCACGGAGGACCGGTACTTCCCGTCCTCTCGTTGGAGGGCATGCTTCCTGGGGGGCGATTCCCACTCTGATCGGTCGTCCAGTCATCGCGAAGGGCGTTCCAGTTATTGCACGCAATGGGTGCATTGGTCTCATCATGTCGGCGGTAGACACATGGATACCTTTGGGCCTGAGCGCCTTGTTGATCCCTGGGCGGCGTGGTACCCCAGGGCACCGCACGGGGGCGCGCGGGTCGACCGCCGCCGCCGCCGCCGCGGCTGCCGTCGCTGCGGCGGGCCATGGCTTGGCAGGCCGGGTGGGGGCACACTCCGGGGCGGATTGCCTCATCGCCACCCCGGCAGGGGTCGCTTGAGGCCGTGGGGGCGACGCCCCGTAACGCCTGGCTCTGCCGGGGCGGGGAGAACACCGACACGGCGGCTGGTACCGGACTATTGTGTCTGGGCGTGGCCCGCGGGAATGTACGAGGAGGGGTGTGGGTCTGAGAGGTGGCTGTGGTCCCGACGCGTCCGCCGGCCCCCCAACCTCCTGGCATCCGGACACCCCTCCTTGGTGTCCCTGGACCAAGACTGCCCTTTGACGTCTCTGGAGTAACCTTCCGCGGTGACGTCACTACACCAAAACTAGACTTGTCGACACTCCCTTTTGACGTTCCTGAAGGAACGCTTTCCTCTGACGTCACTGAACCAACACTCGTCTTTGATGCCACTGGGGCAACAGTACCCTTTGGTGTCACTGGGGCAACAGTACCCTTTGGTGTCACTGGGGCAACAGTACCCTTTGGTGTCACTGGGGCAACAATACCCTTTGGCGTCACTGGGGCAACACTCGACTTTGACGTCACTGGAGCAACAATTGTCTTTGGTGTCACTGGGGCAACAGTACCCTTTGATGTCATTTGGACAAGACTTGTCTTTGACGTCACTGGGGCAACACTCGTCTTTGATGTCATTGGGGCAACACTTGTCTTTGATGTCATTGGGGCAACACCCGTCGATGTCACGAGGGCAACACTTGCCTTTGATGTCATTGGGGCAACAGTACCCTTTGATATCACGGGGGCAACACACGTCTTTGACGTCACTGGAGCAACACTTGTCTTTGATGTAACTGGGGCAACAGTATCCTTTGATGTCACTGGAGCAACAGTACCCTTTGATATCACGGGGGCAACACTCGTCTTTGACGTCACTGGAGCAACAATTGTCTTTGATGTCACTGGGACAACAGTACCCTTTGACGTCACTGGGGTAACAGTACCCTTCGACGTCACTGGGGCAACAGTACCCTTTGACGTCATTGGGGCAACAGTTCCCTTTGATGTCATTGCGGCAACAGTACCCTTTGACATCACTGGGCCAACACTCCGGTTTAATCTCACTGGGGCAACAGTACCCTTTGATGTCACTGGGGTAACATTACACTTTGATATCACTGGGGCAACAGTACCCTTTGATGTCACTGGAGCAACAGTACCCTTTGACGTCACTGGGGTAACAGTACCCTTTGATGTCACTGGAGCAACAGTACCCTTTGATCTTACTGGAGTGACATTTGTCTGTGACGTCACTGGGGCAACACTCCTGTTTAATGTCACTGGCACTTGGGCAACAGTACCCTTTGACGTCACTGGACCAACACTCCCCTTTGATGTTACTCGAGCGACACTTGACGATGCAGTATGAGACTTCCCTCTCTGTGGACAGGTATTACTGTTCGACCACACAGAACCAACGTTTCTTCTGGACGCCATGGAACGCTGCTGTGCCCCCCATATCGGCGCCATTGAACGCTGCTGTGTACCCCATATCGGAGCCATTGAACGCTGCTCTGTACCCCATATCGGCGCCATTGAACGCTGCTCTGTACCGCATATCGGCGTCATTGAACGTTGGTCGTCCTCCCACCTTGGCTGAACAGTACCATAATTTCCAAAGCCTCCTGATGACCTATGCAGGGCACGTCCCGACAAATGCTGCGATGCGTAGCGCGGTGCCACATTTCTAGGGTTGGAGTTATGCCCCCGCGGGCCCGGCATTCTGGGTCGGGCCTGCATGGCCGTCACTGGTAGGGCTTAATCTCCGCTACTGCGTCTATCCGCAGCTTTACGATGAGCAGTGACTTGACAAACGGCTTGATAAACTGTCTCTCTGCGCTCAGACACGCGCCATACACACAGCCCTGCCTGACTTCTCCGCTAACGTCATCGTTATGCTCCGCGTTGTGTTGTTAAGGTTGTTCACTCGATACACATGTATGCGATGCTTGACTGCATGCCCTGTGTGTGGGCGTCCGTACGGCCACTTCCGCGATAGTCCAACACAGTGGGGCACGTACGCTCCCGCAAATCCCGTCGCCGCTGGCCTCAAAGTTGTGTCCGTCGCGCCACCCTAGCAGCCATGACAGTGGACGAGTGTATGTAATATGTCGGTGATGCGCAAGCTAGGACTTTGCAAGGTGCGCCCATGGACCACTAAACTAAAGGTAGCGAGCGGCCGGCACGCGGTTGGGGCGACGCTCAAAGTACGGCACTTGACAGCGGTTAATCAAGTGGCTGGGGTCCAAACTGTAATCTGGCATCGTCCCACAACCCCTCCACCGCTAACGAGCGACTGGTGTGATGATCACCACGGCGTGGTACGGGTTAAGGAAGGGGGTCGGGGGTGGGGGGGGGGGGGGTTATATACTACAAGAGTGTCTACAGGGATTCTACAGGGCTGGCGGCAATCACGCGCCGATAAGGCCTTAAAGTTCTGAAAACAAATACAACATCAATGAAATCCCACACAACTAGAAGAAAACAGCACATAAAAAGGATTAAAGCAAAGAAATAGAGAATAAAGAAGGATGTGAAAGAAGCCAAACTACTTGTCCATGTAACTACATGCATAAATAGGTTTTATTCAGATTATTTATCTCGCTATTTTGTGTTCTGTTCATTCGGCACCTATCCATCTATAAATGTACCAGACACATTATTAGAATTTGCTTGCGTTTTCAGCCAAAATAGGTACGCGTCACATCTATTGTCTGTATCTGCTTGTTTAAATATGTCTTCTTATTCTTTATTAGTTCTTGAAAATGCGAGTGTTTTATTCATGCAATTAAGGCATCAATACCAAATTTCTATTTGTAAGATCATAATATTTGGCATACTAAGATACCTAACTGTTGTACATAAACCGGTAGCAGATATACAATGTATTGGTAGAATAACCACTCAAATAAAATAAAATTTTACACTCAAGTTGCAATGTTTTCCTTAGTGAATAATAGCTTGGTGGTTGCAACACAAAAAACAATGGCTGACACTCTAGTTATATATATAGCAACATGTGAGTATTTTGCATAGTTAGCCAGCTTTATTGGTTATTGTGACTATGGGATATCTACTCCCATGATAAAAAAATACAAATCAATGTTTTACTGTTACAAATCAATATATTAAATCGATATTTATATTATATATATCTTGTTTTACTGTTACAAATCAATATATTAAATCGATATTTATATTATATATATCTTGTTTTACTGTTACAAATCAATATATTAAATCGATATTTATATTGATCTGCAATGTTTCAAATATTTTTAGCATTAAAATACTTCTATAATTGTTGTTATATTTTGAGGTATATTTCTTCCAATAAAAGGTACCAAGCAACTGAATAAAGATTGAGGTATTACCACAAGCATTCCACAGATTTACCTTATTTATTTAAAAAATAAATTACAAAAACTAAGGCTAAGAACAAGTACTATAAACTGTTAATTTAATCCTGCAACTGGTATTAGGGATGTGTGTCAAGAATCTGTAAATAACTCATTAGGTGTGACTGTGAAGGTGTGCTACAGCTATAAAAACAGCAGTTGGGTGATATCAAGTCAACATGGCACGTCATTTTGCAGGGGGGGGGGGGGGGGTAGGGGTGTGTAAGGGGTTATCTCTTGGTGTAGGTGGGATTACTAAACTCAAAACCACATAACTTGTATACTTTGTATAATACCTTGCATATTATGACTTGCAGTATTGTAGGGTAAGGTGAAGGTCTTCAGTATAAGGTTTCCATATATATCTATACACATTGTTATATTCCATTTCGGCCCATAAAAGGAGCTAATAGTCCTGTGATGCTGATTTGATGTCTGTTCCCTCCAGAAAGCCCATAGCCATCTGGGTGAATTAACATAATGTAAATGAAGCTTGGCCTGTCTGATACTATTGACCAATTCAAATTGGTATCATTGACTCAGATTACAATGGCAGGGCATGGGTAAAGATGCAACATTGGAAGGTGTAACTTGATCGGTTTAGTTGCATACTACACACCAATTAAAGAAAAAAAGAAACTACATACTGGGTAGGCGATTTATACATATTTAGAAAGGTTATGAGAGATAACAAAGTAGGAGATAGGGTGCACTGGTAGGTCTGACATGTATTACTTTATAAATATGGTAAATGTAAACAACATTGACATGCACCATATATATGTATCAAACTATTCTAACCAATGGAATTCAGCCCACATCAAACATCAAGCTAGACCATTGAAAATACACAAGTATGCATATACATACAAGCTGTTTATAAGCTTCCCTATAATAATCAAATCAATCACAAAAGGTAACCATCTGAAGCAGTACTTACTTGATCAAAATTAGTTGCAAAAAAAAATCCATGAAAATATAATGAAATAGTCTCACCAATTTCCTTATACATACATTGCAACTATTTGAATTAGATCGATGCCAACACCAAATTGCACAGTAATACTACAGCTATAGATAATAAAATAACTTACTTGGTCATGTAATAATGCTTATATTCCTTTAAAAGGTGAATACCTGGAATTAAATACATATTGAATATTAATCAGTTGTTGAGTACATATGTACACATCATAAAAAAACTTGCGGTAGAGAACTATTTCTGTAGTAGAGAAAGTAAGATTGGAGAGGTAGAAGGGAAAAGATAATGAGGAGTTCAAAGTGTATAAGTTAGCTGCAAATTTAATAGACCTAAACTAATCTACAACAGGTATGCGTTGCATAATACCCCACACCAGAGAAACTTCTATATATTTTACAGCTTCTAATGTAATCTCTACCGATAACCCATCCTTCTCCTCTGCTGGAGCGAAATGTTCCTTTAGACTTTGAAGCTGAGCAACCGCACCTGGCGGTGTCGAGAATATGCTATGCCGAAAGAGGTAGCCGAGGTGCTGCTGCCGACACTTATTCTGATAGTGAAACCATATGATTCAGATTTAACATTTTAGGTTCCTTTAACTCTAAGATAGCCTAAGGTCTTTGGCTATCTTAGGACCTAGGTTTGAGGACCTTCCCCTGGCTTGTACAGGACGATTGCCGCATTGGTAAAGTTGCATATTAAGCTAACCATGGCAACGGGTGCACCAAAATAAATGAAGTATCATTTGATCAAGAGATGCAGGGAAATGGCCATTTAGACCTGAATCAGCCCCTAGCTTTTGTTGTCACATATACTAAAGTCAAATTCATAAATGCTGTAGACTGATGTTTCGGCCTATATTTAACTCCTAAAGTCAGTCATAAATGCTGTAGACATATACGTTTCGGCCCATATTTTCTACAAATTGGTCGCAAACTCTCTGAAATTCACTGACATGAGAAAGTAACACTGTGCGATTTTAATGATACCAAATGTATGTGTGTACTGCGTGGTTATCCTTTTTTAAGATACAAAGAATATTTCTCAATGCTGACACTCCATTGACAGCAGACATCTTGTCGCAAATAGACTAAATCACAGACAATGAAAGGTTCTATAGTTGTCATGGCGTATGTGGCTGGTGCAAATATAGAGTATGTATTATTCAAAGCATGTTCGGTGCCATGGCAACTGCGTCATCTTATGACATATGCTTTAGTATGTTTACGAAACTGTGTTTGCTGCCAATGGAGTGTTAGCATTAAGAAATATTGGTTGTATCTTAAAAAAGGATAACCGTGCAGTATATACGTAAGTGTGGTATCATTAAAATTGCACAGTATTGCTTTGTCACGTCAGTGAATTTCAGAGCGATCGCAGCAAATTCATGGAAGACATGGACCGAATGTGAGTCTATGGCACTTAAATTATGACTGACTTTATATCGCTCTAAAAATCACTGACGTGAGAATACCAGGCAATTTTAATGATTGCCTCTAATTGTCACTCTATGTGAAATATCACTCTACAGCATTTAAAGCCTAGCTTTGACATCAAAACTTATACAATTCTTACTAAAGGTTTTGATTAGTTGCATATCATTTCCCTGTAAGTCTTAGCAGTCATTAGGAAGTAAATATTCTTTGATAGAAAGATAGTGACGAACCCTTTCTGAATCCTTAAATGTCATACTCACTATATGGTAAATATCCCCAACAGAAATGACACAATCAAAAAGCATGTGACCTTCAACATCGCAATTATTATATGTTTAAATTTCATTTGGAGTAAAGACAATTGTTTTACTGAGGACAGTCTGAAAATTATTAAAGAACATGTCAAGAGAGACTCCTTATTCAGGACCTAGATAATGGTGGTCTCAAGATGACTCAAGATTCACTTTCAAGTTGCGTTTGCATGTAAATTGATGAACAATAAAACTCCACAAACAATTCCATCTGGAGCGTTATGCCTTTATATAATTACTCTTACATATGTCTTGGGTTATTAGTGTTTAAAGTAGAGTCTCATTTGGCCAGCTAAGAGGTGTGCCGAATAAATTCCCATCATTTTATGAAATGAATTACTTAAGATTGTGGGTGGACAACTGTCTGGGTGATGACAATGTAACAAATAATACAATTTCCTCATCTGCTCAAATATTATGGAATAATGATTTATTATTATACCAAGGTATGCCACTGTATATAAAGCATTGGATAAAATGTGGAATCAATTTTGTTAGTGACATTGTTAAGGGATCCGGATCACTTGACTACGTTAAATTATATCAGAAGGTAACCGACTGTCCGCTAACTCATTTCGAGTTAATTGTCGTGGGGGCAGGATTGCGGTCTATTGAAGGAAAGTCAACTTTAATGTCATTGGATAGTTCAACTGTTTTTTTTTCAAATAAGATGTTGAGTTCTATATTGAAGAATCAGAATATCAACCAGCTCCGAAAAAATTTGGAAGCTTGCCTGGTCATTAAGGAAACGCAGTTGATTTCGCTGCAATGGAAAATACTCCATAACATTTATCTAACTAATAGTCAGCTACACAGAAGGAAAACGTCTCAGTCAAATCTATGTAACGTATGCAACTAGCCAGACACCACCAGATATTATTTTTATTGCAATAGACAAATCTTGGTCGTAAAGTAAAGTAAACAATCTTAGCGTGAGCACTCGTTGCCAGGCAGCATTTGTTTATTTCCGGCGAGCGGCGGAGCATTCAAAACGAAGCGAGAGGTGAAATAAATTATCTAGATTACAAGAAAATACATTACCAAGCAAAGAAATGAAAGTGAGACGAAAGTCCAAAAAGCTTTAGGAACGTTAGGCACTGTATATTTATTCTGTTATGAACTTCAACTTGAGCCACCGGTCCGCGATTTCTGCCGATTTCTTGTTTTCGGCCGTGTCAGCGGCATGGCTCTAGCTCCGTTTACGGGCGTGGTAAGAGAGCCTGAGAGGTACCAGGCCCTAACGCATCCGTCTAGGGGTTTATAGTTTGTTTTGGTCATTGGCAGATAATTGGTGCTGGATATATTAAGCTTAGGTGTTTATAGTTTGCTATGAACATGTAAGGCCTTAGGTTTGTGTTCTTATACGCATAATCGACATTCAAAAATAGCAAAACAGCTCGATATCAACTTTTAAAATCAATTTTCCAATTTTAGGCAGTTTAGATCTTGGCCTTGCGTCTAATCGGTCAAGTCTCTTTTCCTGTTTATTCGTCAATATTATTCGCATAGCTCACTAAAATGTCAGTTTCACTAAGTTACGTTAGTATACAGACACCTTTCCAATTACCGTAGATTTAATTTTACACTTTGCCATATTTCAGCTTCATAATCTATTTTTCCTAAGAAGTTTCGATTTCAACAGTTCGAGTTAGAGTGGGCGTCTCTCTCTAGAGGGAGCTGCGCTCGCCTCCCAGTGAAATGCATGAAGCTTAGCTAGCGCCCTCTACTACAAGAACTATAATTCTAGTCAACGGCTATATACCGAAAACTAAAGTTTACCTATCAAGCTCTTTCCCGCCTAAACTAAAGAGGTCAAAATACAAATAAGAATCAGTCCTTGAATGATCCAAAATTTCTTTTGTCTATATTCCACGCACGCCATACTGCCAAATATGGAGTCTTTTAGCTGCTTAGCCTTGCCCGTGATATCAATTAACCACAGGTTTTCAACTTGGCACAGTGGTAATTAAACGTCATCAGTTTTTGCGCTTCGCAATGTTGTGTTAGGCTATATAAGTAGCAGTGCCGCGACAGAGTTCCGCGGTGTCCTGGGATTGAAACGTTTGCCATATCACAGCCAAAACGGTAATGTTTATTAGGTTCATGAATTTATAGAATGAAACAATTGAGTTTTCTTTGCAAATTGTGATAGATCTAGATTTGGCGGGAAAAGCTCGACAAGCAGCTTTAAGTTGAATATAGTGCCAGCCACTAAAAATTAATCGCCTTTCAGTGAAGTTTTAACTCGAACATGTGGCTTTAGCTACCTCTACATCAAACAAATAGGCCGAACTTCACACTCCCGAGGTTATTTACTAAAAAATGCAACCATGTGACCACCGCCCATGATATTAGCCCTTTGGCCTAATGTGTTCACTGATCAGTCTGAATGCAGGAGCCGTCCAGCTGATCGACGGCCGACTGCCGGCCGCTGACACGACATACTGCATGTAATGGCGGGGGGGGGGGGGGGGCTTTTTCACCGCCAAAATCAAACAATTAAACCGTTGCCGCATCTACATCGCCCGGATCTGACAACTATAGACATCCATGTTGTGCTGTCTTGCCGCGTGTCACATCCCTGCGGGCCGATATCATAATTATCACGCTAACACAAGAGTATCTGACAAACAGACTTTTATTTCGCCACGCCCCCCTTTTTATACAGTAGCCCCCTAGCGGTTACATTCACTTTTACACCATCCGCCTAGCGACTGCTATCAAGTCATAACGCGCGCGTACATTACACATGTGATGACTAGCAAGTAATAATAATATAGTACCAAATTTACCTTTTCAGCCATAAGCGCAGAATGAATAGGAAATAATTAAGGGCGTCAAAACGAAACTCATGGGATCATCAGACAAATGAGTATCACGTTTGTAGAGTAGTAGGTTTTAGAATGAAATTTCACCATCATTTCTCAAAAGCTGGAGAGGTGTGGGGGGGAGGCGGGGCGTACGTCGGAACTTCAGTATGGGAACGGAACGGTGCATAACAAGGCACGGAAAAGCGTTAACAGTACTTAACAGCTTTGGCCTCTTTGCTGGTTATGGGACTTGTCACACCCTCCGAACCTAGATCTACTCATCAAAACAATATTTATTGCGTGATTAGGAGGATATAAAACAAATCTGGGGACACATTCATGATCCTGGACCGTTTTGGGTTCTCACATACGTATGTGGTTGTCAATTTTGACCTACCTTGTCAATTGCCACTCGACCCCGTATATACAAGCCCGCATACCGGTGTCTGGGGCGCAAAACTTCGGCGCTAGCCGTTATCAGGCATGCACCACCGGCCGGGTTTGCAAGTCTCTCAGACATTTTTCAGTGCCGGATATCGAGTCTCTGCATAGACACAAATGCCTACAATATATATTTTCAAAATACATCTAATAAAATAGCGTACTCCATCATTGTTTACTCCCCTTGATCAGTTTTTTCTCCGCAACAAGTCCTAAGATTGTGACGTTCTTTCACAATCCAGAATGTGTCTGCCGCCAATTAACACGTACTACGTACGTACTATGATCGGTAAATCTACGTAGAATTGTAGATTAAATCTATTCCCGATAACGTCACTCACGCGGTGGCCCCACCGCTCGCCAGATTCGGGTTTTTCATGAGTGAAGAGCTGTCATCTTATGGAGTCCCTTGGAGACAACGATAGTATTATATCGCATATCCATTAAATTTGTTTTCAGTAAAGCGCTGTAACGCCTCGCTATAAAAAGCAGCTTGAGCGTTGTCCCATCCTCCCCACACCATATGCATTCTGATCGTTGTGCAAGGCGGTACAGGAAACGAGTCATTATGGTTGAAGTCGAATAAAATTGGTTGAAATGTCATCATGGCAGTACGCGATCGAAGTGGACCATCAGTTTTCTTGCTTGTTATAAATGCTTGTATTCCGTCATGTGTTATAACAAATGAGGTACAGTTGTCACGTGTTGAGAGAAAATGATGTATATTTTATTACGTGATATAAACAAATGAATGATTCCTTTTGCGATGGTGTTGATACATTTAATTGACTGCGTCCATTCATCCAACTGAGCCTCACATTTATAATCCCCTTTGTCGAATTGAAAAGTCAAATACCTAAAATTGCTTTACGGTGAACATTGTTTATAAAATGACAGATACATTTTACACAATATGCAGCCATGGCAGACTCAGCGCAAGAGCTTAACTTAGAACCGAGAAATAGCGAATCACTTGTCAAGTCGACATATATGAAGTACAGTGCTGCGTGATCCTGCATTTTGTCAGTGACGCTACTGTAACATACCGGTACCAGCACTAAGCAAATTCCTTATGGCACAGTCCTGTATTTGTTAATTATTATCAATAATACTATTGACATAAATTACAAAGGAATAAGACGGAAACAATCACTAACAGCAGTGTCTTTCCCATCACGTTCATACTTGTATGGTACTTAGTCATTAATCAACACTCACTTACACACATAAAACAGATGTAAGACCTTCCAGTTATTAATCAACACTCGCTCACACACATAAAACAGATGTAAGACCTTCCAGTTACATACACTTACATTTGTAACAAGACATGGCAAACATTTCCCGTGGTATATATCCTATCAAATGATGGCATAAGTTAGTTTCGGCCCACTTTGATATGCAGGCTCACAACACAGATAAACTGCCCTATAATATAATGAAGGAATTAGAGGTAAAATATGACATGAGACTGTCTTATCCAATGAAAAAAAAAAGGAATTATCAAGCATTTGTGACAGTTTTCAATTATCGAAAGTCCTTTATTTTCCGGGGTATATATGATCTTATATTTTGTCCTTAACCAATAAACATTGAAAAAAAACCCACACACATAACAAATAGAGCTGTAAGCGCAATGTTTGCCTCAAAGCCTGTGGTTGTGCGGCGAAGAAAGTCATCAACCGCCATCTTGGAAGAAGGGACAGTCTGACAGCAGATGTGTTAGAGAGACTGCTCTTGGAAGAAGGAACAGTCGGACAGCAGATGTGTTAGAGAGACTGCTCTTGGAAGAAGGAACAGTCGGACAGCAGATGTGTTAGAGAGACTGCTCTTGGAAGAAGGAACAGTCGGACAGCAGATGTGTTAGAGAGACTGCTCTTGGAAGAAGGAACAGTCGGACAGCAGATGTGTTAGAGAGACTGCTCTTGGAAGAAGGAACAGTCGGACAGCAGATGTGTTAGAGAGACTGCTCTTGGAAGAAGGAACAGTCGGACAGCAGATGTGTTAGAGAGACTGCTCTTGGAAGAAGGAACAGTCGGACAGCAGATGCAGCGCACTCGTGTAATCCAGAGCGTCGCGGAGCAGATTGCGGAACTCTCGCGAGAGATTGCGATGTTGCTTGTTCCCTGTTTCCGCGTAGGTCTTGCCGCGCACCAGCTTGTCGGCCAGGTAGTGGATCCAGAGGACATTGGTGAAGGGCTGGAAGCTACGCCATTCGTTTCTAAGCACCGGGAAAGAAAGGCAGAACAGACATCAACAACCATTTGGAGTTTGAACGCCCAAAAGGTCAACAACTAGGCCACGCATAATTACAGATTTAATGATGTTTTCTTTATTTAGACCACGTTTGCAACACATATAAGCTGCGCCTGCCCAAAAAAAAATTCAATGGTTATGAAGATTGTTTTATGACGAGGAAATGAGAGATAATTAAAATCGGAAGTTCTAGAGCGTATGTCTGGGTCTGGTTGGCGGCAAAACCCATTTTACCACATCACATATGCTTATCTGTCTCACATAAGATAGAAACTTAAGCATGCTGAACAGGCCCCTAGATCTCGTAATATATTTTAGGAAAATACTAGCCAAACGATTCTAAAGTGCCACGAGATCTACCGCTGCAACGCGTGTCACCTAGTGGACCTCGGGATATACTGACCCATTCTCCATCTTCATGAGTCGGTAGATGTCAAACTGATAATCTCCTTCGTTCTCGAACAATGTCGGATCGGCCGCCAGGTCCGTATAGACGCTGCAGCCGTCTGAAGAAATAAACATTAATTTTGTAAAAGAACAAAAAACATATGAATTGTAGAACGTAAGAATTACAGAAGTGTATGAAAGCAGACCAGCTTCTGGGCTGGAAACAACAGACCAATCCAGGCTGTCAGTCATTTAATGACGTCACTGTTGGTTTTATCCAATCATGTGGTGAAAAAAAGTCTTCCACGTGCGTTATGTCGGACAAATTAGTCGGACAAACAAAGCAGCATGTCACTTTGTTGCCAGTCTCAGAGATAATTACTTCTCACTTCTACCTACCATCAGATACGATTTTCAATTTCATACTCACGATTAAGGAAAAAGGACTCAAGCGTCGTTTAGTGACAAAGTATGGATCGGGTCATTACTGCAAGCAGGATCCTGTCTACATTAGTACATGTAGTTACTATTCGTTATTGCTATGCAACTGCACATAATCCTATTTCTAAATAATTTAGCAATACACACAACACGAACCTTTCTGAAGTCTGGAGAGGGTGAAATCGATAACGGCGACCTTGACCCCATGAGTCTCCAGTTTGAGGTCATGTCCGTCTATCGTGTACGAGATGTACTCCTCATCCGTGCCCTTGACCAGCACGTTGCCCCAGTGAAGGTCACGGTGTTCGAACTGTAGCGCCGACTCGGCGATGGCCAGCGAGTACGTCACTTGACAGAGAATGCTTCTAGCCTGAAGCATGGTCGTCAACTGGGGAGGTGGCAAAAATGAAATAAATTGGTGCTTTAATTAGGTAAAGTTAATTGGCGTTTTAAGCCATGGAGGCGCCGGCAAGGAGTCGGAGAGATCTTGTATTGATAACGACATACTTCGTTTATAACAGTGATTAAAGGCTGTCAATGAAATGAAAAAAAAATGAGACACAGGCTACTTTGTGCGCATGAACCTCGCATGAAGGATATAAATCGGCACACTACAGAGCGATTTCTCCCGTATGCAAATTTAAACATTAAACTTAAACTGAAATTTTTGCATAGAAGTGAGGGTCATGCCCACACGTCACATTCACATACACTGCATGGTCTTAGCTATACCTGACCATTACTCAAAGGCAGCAATCAAGCAGCAATGTAACAATACCGTTTACACGTTACATTGAAAATTATATTCCGGCGCCGTAAAAAAGTTCAGTTATTGCTTACAATTTGTTAGTCCCAGTCACACTTCGCAACCAGTGAAACGAGGAACTTGAAAAGTAGCCGCGATGTTGAGTGGATTAGATTGACAGGAACAGGTTCTCGGTAAAAGCGCATCAGCTTTGCTCTTAAATAGTTGTATTCAGCATTTACACAATACATGAGTAAATTAAAGAAGGTGTAATTCGTTTTCACGCGCTTACTTGTACACTTTCAAGATCTTGTCCGGCATTTTCAAACTCGAATACCAAAAAAAATTGATCCTTGGGGAATGCATCTGAAGCAAGAAATAAATTGACATACATATCCGGTACATCAGCGTGTCCTGATGGGCAATACAATTTACCTTTATTGCATTAAGCACATGGTATAAAACAAAATAAAACAAAACGAAATTGGTACAACACAGAAATCAGCAAAACAGAGAAGCTTGTACCCAACACGTGGACACAATGAAAAGAAATATTGTCATATTTCAATTCTGAGATAAACATCAGGGCTTACTTTAAAATAGGCAATATTCGGATTCAAATCACATCAATTAACGTAAGTATGCATGGATATGAAAGTACCCCGGTAACCTATTTACCTGGTCGGTCATTTTCTGAGCGTTTTCTCTTATGGTAGAGATCCCATTGCTTGAGTAAGAAGTCTGGGTAGCAACCTTTCACCAGACTTACACTGCAAGTAATGGATGGGGGTAGACAGGTTCAATCCAAGGTTTCACTCCAACAGGAGTCCCGAAACTGGCCCACCAGTGACGCGTAAACCGAATACAAATCAGGGACCTGGTTCGAATCCTCGAGCTGTGGAAACGCAGCACTGTGCGCTACCACTCTGCTTCATATTCAATATTTATTGACACAAATGTTTCCGGCCACTTTTGTGCATAGGCTCACAACTAGGTCCCGTCGGTCTGTAGTTCAGTCTGCTTACCAGCTGCGTCGGGGAGACTGCCTCAGAACCCATGATGGAACCATATGGCATTTACATTGGTAAGAGATAGCGGCCTTTAAATATAGCACACAACACGAGTAGCTAATGGTTGCTTTCTCCCGGTACGTACGTACAAACATACCAGGGGCCGTATTCATAATCGCCTCTTAGGATACACCACTAGACTTAGCGCTAAGTGGAAGATTTGTCGACCGATTATCGAGTTCAAAATACATAATTAGTCACCCAAGAAGTGGATTTTCTGAATTAACAAAGTGCTAAAATTATATTGAAGAGGATTTCTTAACCATGAGCCCCAAAACAAAGCAATTAATATACATTTTAGCAAAACTGCTAGACAAATATGCGAGAAAAGATTGTAATCCCGAGCATCAAACAGAGATCACACCCGTGTCTTTTGCCATGTTAACCGACAACTTAAAAGGGCTACGGCAGGCCAAGAAAGCCCTCGGGGAAATGGGATGAAGAATTAAAACAGCAAAAGACCCTAGAGCTCGTACCCGCGACCAGTTGGTTTGCAATACAATACGCAACCCCTCGACGGTCATGGCTACCGACGCGACTATTTTGATCAGAGTACAATAATACTCCAACGTTGAGAAGATCTTGAGACATCCATTGAAGAGTGAATACGTTAACTAGACGTTTCTTTTCTAAAATCGTGGTGAGGTAGTAGCGAGTACTCACCCTTGAACTTCAACAAAGTTTTCTGTAAAACAGACATCGCTATCTCGAAGACCGCTCAGCTCTCTGCAAAAGCAATTCACATAAATGGACGTCAGCGTAGTTACCGACAGAGAGGTGCCTTCATTACACATCCGGGTCCGGCTATGCGACCTTTGTGCAGGGACCCAGCGCAACTATTACTTGCTAAAAGTAACCAACACATCGGCCGGTCACACTGCACATTCCATTATACACATGCTTCTTTGCCTACTCGAAAATCAGCGATTCTGATACGTACGCGTCCTGCGTCATTTGTCGCATACAAATTTCAAATGACGCATTTCATTGAGCTGTGAGGGGACAGGGTGCGCATTGTACATATATAGTGAGCAGAATATGCAATATTTTATCTAAATTAATGTCTCATTATTTTTCGGATGTCCCATAATTTTAAGGAGCTCTGGGACACTGGGACTCACCCACTGGCCTACCTATCACTGGGAAATATCAGTGCAATCCATTATGTAATGGTGCATTATGTATGATATAATGTTTATTGCATATCTTAAGACCGACGGCGCCTGGCATATATGTCAAAATAAAAATACCAACAATGGTGATGACGCAAACAACAAAGGCATAATTATGTTGGCAACATGGTCATCTCACTAATTGCACTCTTGATGAATAAATAGTTAACACACGCATAATTCGCACTTACTTTGATATGACTATTTCTGATAGAATTTCTTCAAATGATTTCTGCTTCTCGTCATTGACTAACTGAGAACCTTCGACGGGAATGACCTAGAACGAAACACCACAATGTGATAAATCCTTCCATGTTATCATGATATCAGATTTGTTTTTTTATTAACGTTTAAACCACGTCATGATTAAAGCTATGCTAAGAGTTGTTTCCAGCCAAAATCATGCCAGGATCTTATCTTTAAATTTTAAGGCCTGATCAGTGCAAGAATTTTGTATTCTTATGACTAAGTTATCACTAAAATTTAACATGGAGTCTGTTTAGCATCCCTAAAATGTGGCAATATACCAATACACAATTTGTGACGTACGTCACAAAGCTTACAACTTCCGGTAAGCTTTCAAACCAAAACTTTTCTCTCCAGCTTTCCAGTTACATTTTTAAGCCAATGTTGCAGTTTTCTTAAATGTAAATGGTAATCGTTCATTTCAATGTACTATGCCGCTTTTTGTAAATTGGTGGGAAATAAATGTTCGAATATCTTTGACATAACTAAATAAATGACGACTGTCAAAGAAACTAAGGAGACCTCTCTAATTTAATTTACCTTTTTGGCGATTACGTCAACACGTTGGCTCTAGATGGTTGTATATTCAGGACGCTTTAACCAATTCTGGTCATATCGCGTCTATTATAGAATGAAAGGAAAATGGGAGCCATATCCTTGGGGTACTCTTCACGAAGAATAACTTGGGATCTTTATTCTGCGACCAGACAAAAATGACCACAGCGGATCCACGGGCCGTCAGGCTCTCCGTTGGGCTTAGAAGGCATACACATGTGCAACAAGATATCGCCTTTTACTAGTAGCTTAAGTAGCTCACCTTTAAGGCAACGGATGTTCCGTTACGCACTGCCCTGTATACCTCACCATAGACCCCTTCCCCAATCTTGACAAAGTCTTTTCTCATTCTGCAAAAAAATAAACACAGCAAGTGAGTCTCTGATCTCTGGCTCCACTCCTAATCATAGGTGCATCGGTTGTTATTACACAAAAGTACTAGTACATATATTATTGGCATGAGATTCCACATCAACAATTCGGTTCCGTCTTCCGCATATGTATTATCCATACGTACCGTGGCGGAATGCACTCTGCAAAGGTCATTGGTTTCGTCTGTCCACATTGCAGTAGGACGTTGTCTCGCGACGACACGAGAACCCCGGATGGCCGTAATCTCACGGGAGTCAGCATATCCTGCACCCCAGTATAATACGCATATAGATGAAAACCCCAATCAAAAAAGCAAGAAAACATTACACAATGCAGAGAAAAAAGAAATAAATTTTTGTTCGTGTGTTTTAGGCCACGTTTGTGTACATGAAGGCGGAAGCCCGAGCCAAGAAACCTCCCGGAACGATGAGATATAAGAGTTGAAAGAAACATGCCTCAGATTGAGGTGCCAGGGCGCGAACCCACGACCAGTTGATAAGCAGCTCAGTTTGCTTAGCAACCGAGAAACACCAAACACCTCCAGAGATAACAAATGATACCCATATAATACTATTATTCATAGCTCGCCTGAGAAAATCATCTCACCCGCATTGACCGACAGCTGATGTTGAGATCATTCCGGAGAAGTAGACGATTGACTGGGCTGTCTTCCGGAAGGCATTCATCCGGAACCTCGGAATCACACGTGTGGTACGACGATCCATCCGGAAATTCCCGCACCTTCGCGTCCGCGGTTTCACCGATGACATCACCGATGACGTGATCACACGATTCATATTCCGTTCGCGATACACGAGGTCCATGGTTCGAGTCCTCGAGGCTGGCAACCGAATCCTGGTCCGCCTCTTCCAGGATGTCGCTCAGCTCTTCCAGGTCGGACAGTCCATCGTCGTCCTCGTCGGAATCTTCCGCCTCCTGCTCCTCTCTTCCTCCTCCTGCATCCTGCTCGACGCTGTCCGCGCCGGGAAGGTCCGTGTGGCACTCCGTGGCGGCTGCACCGCTCGTTTGTGAGGTGTAGCTCTGCTCAAACAGGCTCCTCGAGGCGTCGTTTATCAACAGCGGTACAAAACAGTCCACCAAGGCCTTGTGGAGAGCTGCAGGGTTATAGGGATTGGTGTTTTAGCCCACCTTTATGTACATATATAAAATCATATATTTTATTCCACTTTTACGTATATGCCGGGCCAGGTAAACCTCCAGTCTCGAACAATGAAAGGGGCAGACGATGGCAATGTATGCCGTTGGATTTCACCAGCAAGGTATACGATTTGCTTTTGCACACACAAATATCGATAGAAACCAAGTTTTTTTAATAGGAAAATATAGAAGTGGTCAAATAATACATGAAAATGTAGGGATGTTGGGAGGTATGTACTCACTGTCCTGGCTGTGTGTGACCCGACCCTTGTGCTGGTTCGGCCGCCGTGTCCTCAGCGCAGGCAATGCCACGTCACACTCAGCAGCTAGCCTCTCTACGCCGAGGGACAGCTGCGCAAGACTGTGCGACAGGTCTTCGTCTCCAGTTGCTTCCAGATTCGCACCCACCCCTAGAGCCTGTATGCTATCTTCAGCCCTGTCGTCACCGATTAGCGATAACTCCTGACCGTGTATTGAGTGGCAAAGACGATGTTGGGATGCCCCACAATTGTTAACCTGCGGCGTACTAGTAAGGGCAACTGCGGAGGTCTTTCCGGTTAAGTTGGTTTTCCTCGGTGAGGGCAGATCCATTGCACTCGGCGTCCCTATCACATCCTCGGCCTCAGCTGTGTCACTAATAATGAGACTATATTTATCGAATTGACTGAAGTTAAACATCGAGTTGTTGTCGTGGTGACTTGACTCACTTGATTGGCTGAGGTCCCACGACTTAGAGTTAACCATTTTCTCTTGGTGTCTGGTCACCACTCTCTTAGGGGGTTCAATGCCTACATCCTCTTGAGGCTGTAGACATTGAGTGTTTTTTTTTGACGTTTTGCCGGTGTCTTTGCGCGTTTGCTTCTTGACCTTTACGAGGACCTTGCGCTTCGCAGTTCTCTTGGTGGCGACTTTCAGATCATCCTCCTCCCTCTCTGCATAATTTACGTCAGCCAGGGCTCTCCTGGGTTTAGTTTCAGCAGAGTGAAACATTCCACCATTGTCTGAAGTTAGCTGTAAAGTTGAGCAAACGAAGGTCATGGCTAGGGATATCATATCTATTGGCAAGCAAGAAGCCAGCTTAAAGCACCCAAATAGAGCATGTACGTTAACATCCAAGTGGCGCGCATAATCCTCCAGAAAATGACGCGTACATGGTGTCATCTGGAACCATTGACGTCGCGTCATAGAAACGTGTATTCATTTAATAAAACGTTAAATTCAATTGCACAACATTTACAGTACAAGTAGGTCTGTTACATGTGCAAACACAATGTAAAAGTCTGATGTGCTACAAACGAGAACGCCCTGTATTTCAAGAGGAAACATGTGGCAGACTATACTGTTTCTTACTGCATGTTACTGCATGTATCCAGTCCACAGCATGTATCAATATATATATATCTTATTGATCGATTGAGTACTGCATGTTAATGCATGTATCCAGTATACAGCATGTATCAATGTATATATACATTATTGATTGAGACATTACCGTAACAGGTGTCACATTTTCCTTGGCCTCTTTGTTTTGTTCCTGTTTTCTGCGCTTTCTGTAAACAAACATCCGGTTCGACATTTATGTACAACTCTGCATGAATAAGAGTATTATAGATCTGACTGGTCAAGCAGAACGACCATTTCATTAAATTTTCACCTAATCTGAGCCCAAAAAAACATTTCGTTGAGGCACCAAAGTGAGGATACAACAGCAAACCTGAATGCCATCAGAAAATGTATTGTGCCTGGGATACCAAACTCACTTTGAAGGAGCTTTCCGCTGTGGGGCGACCACATCCTCCTGGTTGAAAGAGAGGTCATAGGGGTTGGAGTCGTTGGAGCTGCAACTATTGAATGGGTTCTTCCTGCTGTCATCTGAAGACCATGGATCGACAGAGACGATTCGTTGACGGTGGCGTCCGTAGGTAGCTACAGACCGTTTCTGCCTTGGCATCTTGAGCTCATCTAAGAAGCGTCACACCTAAAGTAAAGTAAACATAATAAGAATAAATATAAACACCAAATGTTAAGGTTAATTTGTATCATATGAAACATGCTCAATCATGAATATTTACTCTCACAGTTACTGAGTATCAAAAATAAATTGAGGTGCCTTGCTCTAACTTAGATCACATGATTCTAATACAAGGCAGTTATTCTGATATGGTATGCCAGAAGGTGGGTCCCACTGTCCTAGACCTACCCAAACTTATATGGGATATAAGGGACATTTGCAGGCCAATGAAATGTGACATTCAAAATTTGGTGAGAGTAAAAGATGCAGGATGTGTACAGACCCCTTAACTGCCCAAATTTTACTTTTTATGCTATTTGGCCCAACTTTTGACACAAATGTACCATAATTTCTGGTGTATAAGTCACATGTCTATTTCCTTGCATCTGAAGGGTGCGCATATACAGACTTTTTGGCTGCTCTTGTGACCTCCAGCCCCACCCCCCTATCCCTGCCAACGTTTCTGCCTACCATGGAACCAACCATGTTTTTGCGGAATGGCAGTTAGTGGCAGAAGCCTTTGTTTTGGTGGATATCCTGTGGGCTGATAAATTCGCGAGTAGCGCTTGGGGAATGCAATCTTTGTGTGTAACTATTTATAAATGTGTCTTGGACATGAACATGTGACATATATGTGGGGCCTTCATCACATTTTTGTGGAATCCAAAAATGGTTGACATGTCTTCCTGCTATCGGACAACATGCCATGCTCGGAACTCTATGGTCCTCCATTGATCCGCAACCCCCTCCCTCTAACCTAACCTACCAAACCATTGCACTGTGCTTTTATCAGCTTTTCTGACACAAACAATATTTCTTCATGCTAATGCTGCATTGCCAGCAGACACACTTTCTCAAATATACTAAAACCCACATCATAAAATAATTTAGTTGCCATGGCACTGTACATGCCCAGAACAATAAGCACTCTATAGTTGCACTATAAAATATAGGCCGAAACAGCAGTAAAAGAGGGGATGGTATGGGCAGACAGGCCATTAATGATGCCACCTTTTCTGATGCATTGAGGCAGGGTATTAGCCAGAGACCCGCCTGCCCGCCGGATGGGTGGGCAGTTTCAATTTTGGCAGGCAGATTTTCAGTTTGGCGGGCACCCAGACGCTGTTTACCTGCCCAAAGGGTCTTTTTGCGAAGAAGTTTAGAAGAAAATCTAATTTATATGCCATCGAGAACTACTTTTATCTATAGAATTGTAAATTGCGAGCTAAAAATGCGACCTGATCGGTTTGCGCCATGTTGTGTGTGTAAACTGAACACTTTTTTTTTGCCAGCCAAAATTTTGGCGGGCAAAAAAAAAAGTGTAAAAAGAAAATTCTGGCTAATACCCTGCATTGAGGTAAGAGCTTTTATGATATCATGACACATTGGTCCTTTGCGTCGATTTGTAGCCACTTCGGAAGTTTTCAGCATTTACTTCAGGCTTTTGTACCTGCCCTAGTCAAAATATTAGAAACAAACAGCCTGATCAGCAGCTTCAACTGAGGATGTACAGATTATTGGCATTAACTTTGGCGCAAGTGCCCCCAGGCAAGCCCGCTTCTGTAGGGGCACAACGGTAACAATGTTAAAATCCTTCGACGTTAGTAGGGAATCGACTGTAGCTTTTATTATAATGTGGGTGCGTACAATAATAGTGCTTACATATTCTATATACCTTGTTCTATCTTCTGACATCAAGAAAGTGTGTCAACACTAGAATGTTGCAGTCATATTTTCGCGAACAAATGTTGGAGCATGCAACTTTTCCCTACCAACTGCCATGTGTATGCAGCACCACCTGGCAAAGCCACCATTTGTAACCTGGATCCCAAACTTTGTAACAGTCAATAGGCTCTTCCACAGCCCCACCTCCGCTTGCTGAGTGAGCTGGCTACGCAGCGAGGGGCTGTGGAGGAGACTATAACAGTCAATTACCCATGACAGAGGGCGCTGCTGTTGTCCTTAAGTTCAAAGTGAGCGACTGACAAGGCCCTCTAGCGGAGAGTCATATGCTAATGGAGAGAGGAACCAAGTCGCTTTCACAGGTACCAGCATCCGCCAAAAACAAATATGGCGGATGGCTGGTCAAGAACAGTTGTATGCTCCAACATTTCTTTGCAAAAATATAACCGAAACAACCTAGCATTGACACACTTTATTGATGTCAGATGATAGAACAAGGTATATAGAATATATAAACACTATGATTGTTCGAGCACACATTATAATAAAGTTACTTTCGATTCCTTACTTATTCAAAGGATTTTAACATTGTTACTTTTGTGCCCCTAGAGAAGCGGGCTTGCGCCAAGCATTAACTCTGTCCTGTTTTTTCGCTCTAAAGTCAGGGGGTGGGGGTGGTATTAGCTGATTAGGCAGAGGGGATTTGGGATTAAGCGGAGGCTGAAGGGAGAACCGATCAAACGGTTATTGTATTGCTTCAGGCCAATTGGCTGGATACAGTGATTTAGGAGAGAGCGGAGCCCGGGCGGGGCACATACAAATTGATGATAATAAACGCTGTACCATCCTCCTTTTTTTCGTTCATATTTCTGGTCTCACCAAACATTAACGAAGTCAAACGACTGCAGTTTGCCTTCTGACACAATGTTCTATTGGCCACATGGAATGATTTTTCTAGCGTGATTCACCCAGGCATACGATGATTTATAAGGAAAGAATATGACTTTTATAAGTTTCGTTACAGGGCTACCCTCTGTCTCTGGGAGGGGGTAGTCCCATTACGTGCCAGTTTTAACAGGCAACAACGCCACAAGGTTGGCGAGTCTGCGGCCAAATCAACCACAGGCGCCTCAATCGTGGGTGGGTGGGGAGGGAGAGGGGGGGGGGGCCGGCTTCACACATACCCCCAGACCCCACCCACCCACGATTGAGGCGCCTGTGAATCAACACAACAGAACAGGTCAACAGCCAAAGAAATTAAGCCGATCAGGAGACAAGACAGTGCTTGGCCTAGCCCACACTCACGCCTAAGACACCACAATTTACATACATGTATAAACTTACCATCTAATAAAACACGTTTTTGGTTTGATCACCCTTGGCCTATCAAAGAAAAAACCCTTACACAACAACTCTACAACTCGAACGTGCCGCCGTTTGAAACAGAGAATGCAAGCGCTTCCGCTATTGGCTGAATTTCGAGCGGTCGAGCACTGGTTCCCTGTGGTCATACGCTGGTTCCCCGGTTATCACTGAGGTTTAAATGGGTAAAAAAACAAAAAGCTTGTGCCGAATGACGGGAATCAAAGTGTTGGTCAGTTTCTGAGGAATTGCTGGTGCTATGTGTCCAATAAACTTTTACGAATATATAAAATAAAGAGCTCGCAGCCCAAGGATGAAAAAAAAACAACACGAAAATGTTCGGCAAACAAGCTGGTTTTCTGTAGATAAAACACCAAAAAATAGCAAGACTCCTCGATAACAAACAAGAGTATAATGCGCTCATACTGCATAAATCAGCATCCGAAATCGGCTAACAATACATATATATATGTGCATATATAATATAGAAAAGGGTACAGTAATGTATTTGATATCAACTGTGTATGTCAGATTTGTTGAGTAAGGTGACAAGTAAGCTTATGTGAATTATGCTTGGGCCTCAAAATATAGAAATTATAGGAGGAATTTTGCTAAATACAGGGGCCTTTTTATGGGTATATGAAAAGTATTGGAATTTGTTCTGTAATTTGGCAGTTTAACACACAGGTTCATTCATGAACTGTTGCATCTGCCACATAAAGAAAACCGTGCCAACAATTTCCTCCAAAGATATCTTGACCTTGTCTAGTCGATTGATGGATGGATGTGATTTAACTTCATCCAGGATGTATTCTACATCCTGGATGGGTCATTGAACCATAACTGACATAAGGTCACTTTAACTTTAACGACATTGAAACGATATATATGCTTAAAGACATCTAAGGTAACAGAATTAACAGCCATCCAGCACTTAACATAGTCCTTGGTGAGGCCATCTATTTGAGCGTACAGCGCAAATCTAACACATACAAACAACCTTTAATTATTTGTTGAAATAATATGACCAGTGGTACTCAAAATATAGGAAAATAGGAATGTAGCTCAAATAAACGAGTTTTATAGGATCCTATAAGAGCGCTGGGAGGCATAGAATTATTCAATGGCTATCTTACATATGAAACACAAACAAAACTATTCGCAGTATTATAATACAGGGTTTATTTAATGGTGAAAGCAATACATGATCTGTGAAGCAACGAAGTAAAACTAAGGTGTATCGTGCAGTTGTATCGCACATATCAGAGCATCGAAAATAGCATATACAACGTCTAAATAAATTATTTAAGACACTTAAGCATTGAAACGCTGAACGGTAGGCAGCATATCTTAATTCCAAAGTGGCTCGAAAAAATAGAATATGACTAAGCAATGACATGGCTTCTACTCACTTTATTAGATATGCAGCTTGCCTGCTCATTTTTTTTTATCTCACAACCGAACAGACCAGTTGTTGTAACGACATTCCAGTCCAGTGTCCAAAAAGAAAAAGATATCAGTATTTCTGGGCAACACCCAAATAACCTGTAGCAGAGTACCATTAAAGGTCCTGCCACTCAGCTCTTATATTTCAAATCTTCCCAGCTAAAGCTATTACAGAATATCGTTTGGCTTATTGCTATCAGTAAGCAACAATGAAAATGAACTCATACAAACATAAATGACTAGCAACTTTACTAAACCGGTGAAAATTAAAGCCTATGCTACCATGACACTTGTTGCAATAGAAACCTGGATACCAAGATACTGTAACTATACAGAAGTTGTATAAAATATTCGCAGGTCCACACTTGCGCAGGGACTACCGGTGGCAAACATTAGCGTCATATCCATGTAAGGTGATCCAAATATTAAAAGAAGGATAAAATAGGGACAGCCTGCAGATGATATAGAACTGAGGTCACACCAACTAGGCGACATAATACCGGAACACTCTGTACACAACCTGATCAATGTTCAGCCTTTCGCACATTCTCTCATTAAAAGAGAATACGAATAGCGGAAAGCGTACATACGTTCTGTACGGTACAGCATTACGTGAGGACACTGGTGACTAGTGACGAGGACGAACAACAATTGACTGCAGGAATTATTCAGTACCAATAACCTGTTGTTTTGTGTCAAATAATTTAATTACACAGTATACCTACAATGGCCAGATACACCATATACAGTGACTAACAACACCATTGTGACACGTCCCACAGTGGACAGCGTCTAGTCGATTCTGTACAGTATTTCACGGTACATAAAATGATACGTCAACTGTACATTTTGCAAGTAGAACTGTTGCTGCAGATTGCAGAGCCGATACCAACGAACGAGTACCCTAGTCAAAGAATATGAGTGTCGACAGAACTTCGGGGTTATGTAATTGTTCTAATGAGGCGAAATAACAACGGATTGTGGGTAAGTAGATATGTCTAGCAATGGAACGAACGCGCCAAAGAAAACGAGTGGATACAAATAGCGGGAACACGTTTAATGGAAAGTAGTTGCAAATGATATGTGCATTAACCGATAATGGGACCTAGTCACTTACACATATATTTAACTGGGGTTAACCAGGCTGTCCAGTACACCCTCATGAAAAAGAACTACAAAAGTAGGAATGGAAATACAGAAAAAGTAGGACAAAAGTAGGAACATAGAAGCAAAAAGTATGACTCAATAGCATATGTAGCAGCATTATTCCGGATAAACAAATGATAAAAAGTTATTTTACTAAGAAAATGCATTTTTAGAACATTTCTTATACGCTGCTCAGCTTACCTGTATTTTCATTATTAGAACTTGACAGAAACTAGTGTTGATTTAAAGATATATCAGGACGCAAAAACAAAATACCTCTGACTTTTGCAATAATAAAAGCGATATGCACACTTTTACAGCAATTCACGACATTTTGAAATTGCGCCTGGTGAAACAAATACCAAAAGGTAGGAAAATGTAGGTATTTTGAAGAAAAAGTAGGAAAAATAGGATGGAGACAAAAAAGTAGGATCACTGGACAGCCTGGTTAACGGCTAAATGTTCACCAAATACGTCGGGCGTTGAAAAGGATTAAAGCAAATCCACCATATAAACGAGAAAAATAATCGTCTTCGATGCAATTGCGATTATTGCTTTCGTCCTAATCTAGAATATGACGTATTTAGATTTATTTCACGTAGAAAAGTATGATCAAGTACATGTGTATGTTCGCCACATGATCTGTATGAGTACTCTAAAGCAGACATAAGAAAGTTATTGTGCAATTGAAAAAAAAGGGAAATAAACAAAATCACAAAGTTTTACATCGGTTTAGACTGGCACAGGAGTGTACATTCAACGTTATGATCAGCAAGACAAATATCTTTATAAGCACCGCGAACGACGAACATAACACACAAGTCTCCACAAACGGTCTTGCTAATGAGATCAAATTCTGACACGCGACAGAAGATGCGTAATCATGAATTTGGGAAACATTTCAATTCGATTTACGGTACCTAGGCTGAATATTTTAAAGCTGAGAAAACTCATACACCCTTACACTCATAAAATTGATAATTTAACCAATAACTATACATTTAGGGTCACGAAGGGCCCAATTATTAATACCACTATTTACGTGATAAACAATTGGTAAGGTAGACGACGATATCAATTCGTTTGACATTGAGACTCCTTTCTGGATCAACGTACACTGCATAACGGAAATTATGCGAATAAACACAGTAATCACACTTGTAAGTCGTTTGCCAACACGTTTGGCACCCGATTATCAAATGAATGTGAAAACAGGTTCACGTACAGGGAGTAACAGAAATGATATGATTCGGATTCCAACTGGTTTAATCTGACTAAAGCATTTCGATATCTTCCGAGTGCATGGGATGATAAATATACGATAAGTCATTTAACTCGCTGACCGACATCTGATCATATGACACATTTATTCGTTTTGTAAAAAGCAAGATGGGTAACGCAATTGTCAGATAAGATGAGAAAACAACTCAAAGGGATCAAACGTAAGATTTGGCATTTGATAAATACTTAGCAACGACATAAATTAACGCGATACAGTAAAACTACAGCTGATATTGATAAGGTAGTGTAAATTCTAAATTCAAAAGTGAAATATCCATGTGGACAATAAATTAGCCCCCGAACTCACACAAGCATATACACACACGATGTCAAACCAAAACTTGAAATAAAAATCAACCTCAAGTCTAAAATAATTTAAAATCACCTTCATAAATTAAAAAATATGTGTAAATACCTTATCAATGCACCGGCTTCCATAAATAAATTAACGCATTTAAATACAAATACATGGGAACAAATTCGTCGAATTTACGTTTCATGATACATCCGCGTCAAACGAACGAATTGACCATGTATCATTTTTACGGCTGCGGGTTGTTGAAGCAAGACGGCAATCTGGGCCAGTTTCTTGCGCCACCATGAACCCTCAGTGCCAACCACTGCTCCATTTTGGGCATTTTGTAATGAAACTCCTCTCCGTCGCTGTCTCCTGCTTTCCCATTGGTGGCATGCGGCTCTTGCTGTGACCTTCGCGACCGGTGATTGGTCGAGGCCGAGGTCACGCGTGAGGACTCTGCGGACCGATCCTCGCTGCTGGCCGTGGCCGTATCGTTTTCGCTCGTCACGGTGGTCTCGCTCTCACTGAGCGTCGTGGCCGTGGGTTCGCAGGCTATTGTACGCCACGACGAGTCGGGGCTGCTCGTTCCCACGCTAATCGGAGACTCTGGCAGACAAAAACGATATATCTATAAACATAACATTACGCTACATTACACCCAGTTCAAACAATGCTTCTTTCATAATTTGCAAATATACTGTGGCACAGGATAGCGAGCATAAGTAAGCAATTATAATTGGTGGTTTTGATCTAAGTCAGGTAAGACCAGACCGCAAACAAACTAAGGATACATCTAGTAAACAGTGACTTTTTCAATACATTCAAAACCATATTAGATGACAAATGATAACTAAATGTTCAGTTACCAATAGACCATTTGACAATAATATTAAAAATGCATATTTTTCCGTTTCTCTGACATCACTGTAACTGCATCAGATGGAACCATCGCACAGCAGGCAAAAGAAGCACTGGTAGAGTTAGTTATTAATCTTTTTGTAGCGGGGGTCAGCTCTGGGCTTATCTGATCGGGACGGAGCGGAGGACACAAAAACCCTCGCAGAACATGCACACATGCATCATAATGACATGACATGGTTAGCTAACTTTCCATACTGAGAATAACACACCATGTGTCACAGGCTGGGAATAACACACCATGTGTCACAGGCTGGGAATAACACACCATGCGTCACAGGCTGGGAATAACACCATGTGTCACGGGCTGGGAATAACACACTCAGTGTCACAGGCTGGGAATAACACACCATGTGTCACAGGCTGGGAATAACACACCATGTGTCACGGGCTGGGAATAACACACCATGTGTCACAGGCTGGGAATAACACAAAACGTGTAACATGCTGGGAATAACACACCATGTGTCACAGGCTGGGAATAACACACCATGTGTCACAGGCTGGGAATAACACAAAACGTGTAACATGCTGGAATTAATACACATGTAACAGGCCGTGAATGACACCAACACGTGTAACAGGCTGGAATGACACAGCGAGTGTCATAGGTGGGGTTTAACACATTGCATGTCACATGTCAAGTAAGGTACTTTGGAATAACAGAAAGCATCACATACCAGGAATGACAGGATAACTAGCTGCCACAGGTTTCACGTGTTATATGCCTGGAATAACACGGCACCTATCGTGTGTCAAAAGTCGTGTTACACACCGGGTATAACACATGTGTTAAAGGCCAGTCCTAACATTTGACAGGGGAATGAATCTTTATTTTCTTGGCACACAACATACGTGTCCTAGGCCGCAAAGAACACGGCGGGAATAACATTCACATGCCAGGAACACCAGCATGCGGCAGACATAGGGCAGTAACACGGGCAAGGCAAAGGTACCGAGAGGAAGAAAAACTCAACCCAGAAGCGCAAGCCTACTGTGATCAACGTGTAGTCGCTGGGCTTTGCCATCCTTCAGGAAAATACCGCGTGATGAAACTGGGCGAAAGAGCGTACAAACTACCATTATACCTTGACACCTGTCGTTCTTCCATGTTACCACAGAACCATCGATACACCATATCTTACTCACGCCTAGAATTTATTACATTTATCGTAATCCCGCGAGATGAAACTGGACGGAAGAGAGGTTAACAACCAAGTGTCAGGTGGATGCTGAAAATGAAGGGTGACACCTAACCTCTTCCACAGGGTGCACACAAAAAACGCTGGGCTGACGGCTAAGGCCAGCACATCCTGCAGTTACTCTGCCTAAAGACGCATAGTGCTGGCCGAAACACATCTGGTTTGTGGGGGATTTGCGAAACGGCCTCTACACTAACTACACTGATGACCTCTGCAAGGGTGCATTTAATCTATAGTGTACACATGTTACAGGTAAACGCATATTCGGCCTTCCACAAATAACTTCTCACACACCAGCAGTGAAATGTCAATTTAAATGGCAGTTGATGATGGAAAGCGTCAAGAGAATCCCCATACAAGTTTCACAGTACGCATACAAAGGGAACGTGAGACGCACTGGCTACCTTCAGTGTGACCAAACCCATCTCGCACTCTCCGACTGGCTACTGTCGTAAAGCTTCGCGTTGTCACCTCTCAGAGTGAGATTTGACCAGGGATAGTTGATACCCAATTTATTTACTGTGTTATTTACAAAGACGTCGGGCTTATACAACCAATATTTTGACCTGTCCCGATTCTGAAATTCAACTATCCCAGGCAGTCGGTTATGGCTCTCCCTGTATGGCTGGGTACAGCTCGACACATACCTCGAGCGTCCAGGGAGGTGGCGGCGGGGACGACGTGGCGCCGCTCGCGACTGGAGCGGCTCACGGAGCGACCACGTGGTTGCCTCTCCAGCAGTCCCACAATGCCCTTCAGGTACTTGAAGATGTCGAGGGAGAGGATGGAGTGACGCACCTCGTCGTTCTGGAGGCATGTGGCCAGCCAGGTCTGCACGAAGTCGAAGTCCAAGTGCAGCTGCTGCGCCCCCAGCACACTGAAAAACGCCCCCAACGTTATATTGTATGTTATATAGAGAGACATATTCACATTTACCGGGTAATATGCAACGATGTGTTTTTATTTGAGATGTTTTTGCTCTGGCACATAAGAGTGAACCATGTCGTTTTTTGGACCACATGTAGGGATGTTGGTGGGTAATTTGTACTGAAACACGCCCACAACGTTATATATCATATGTTATACAGAGAGAGAAATATTCACATTTACCAGGTAATATGCACCGGCGGGATTTTTTTTGCTTTAGCACAAGAGAGTAAACCATTTGTTTTTTTGGCATACATGTTGCGAAGTTGGAGGGTAACTTGTGGGGGGCAATAAATTTGAAAATATACCTGAAGCGAACTTTCTGCTTGAGAATAAAATCGGTCCAGGCTTCGCACATGGCGGTGACAGCCATGGAGACGGCCCCTAGCTGTGAGGTGGCCCTCAGCTTGCTCACGCCTGCCACCACAGGTTCGATCAAGGTGTCCAGGGCATGCGCCACGTAATCGTTGTGGCGAGTCGGCGCTTCTGAGGAGTGTGACAAAACAATGCAAAACACTGAAGTACCAGAACAACCTAAAAAAAAGATAATAATAGAAAGATTTTGTATCAAAAATAAAACATTTTTTATCAGAAAAAACATTATTGTATCAGAAAATGAAACATTTTTTATCAGAAAATGAAAATTTTTTTATCCGAAAATAAATAATTTTTTATCAATAAATAAAACAGTTTTGTATCAGAAAATATCAAGATTTTTTATCCGTAAATAAAACATTTTTGTATCAGAAAATATCAAGATTTTGTATCAGAAAATATCAAGATTTTGTATCAGAAAAGATCAAGATTTTTTATCAGAGAATATCAAGATTTTTTATCAGAAAATATCAAGATTTTTTATCAGAAAATATCAAGATTTTTTATCAGGAAATATCAAGATTTTTTATCAGAACATATCAAGATTTTTTATCAGAAAATATCAAGATTCAAAAAATAAAACACGAAAGCTGACATTAGTCGTGATAAGATATACGTAAAGATGCCCACACTTTAGGAATTCTATCGTGAACATTTAAAATTTTAATGAAACAGTTCCTGTACAAACATATGTCGCGTATTATTGCGTTTTAGTTAATAATCACCTTGGTGAATTTTCCGCCGCCAAGGTTTACCAACGGGCATCTCATCTTCAAAGAACTCTTGAGCATGTGCACTAAACTTTTCGGTGAATTGCTTCACCATGGCGCCGGATAATGTCTAAGAGATGACAGAGGTAGGAACGAAATGAATAGACTCATCACAATAGATTAACATGTCCATACAAACAAGCTATTTTTTCGATGCTATATATCTTGACCAATGTCTGAAAGTGGCGTTAACTGCATTTTCATTGCGTAATAGTACTAATAGTTAATATTATGCTTCCACAAAAAACAATAACAAATAAATGTCTACATGAATCTTTAGTTGTGTTCTCCGGGCATAAAACTGTAACAGTTCACGTCAAGAGATCAAATTGGTGTTTTCATCCTCTGTCTACAGTCGGGAGTGAATCCTCCCCGGACGATTAAATTCGGTTGTTTAAATCACGCGTGAGTTGTAGATGCATAAGGTCAGGTTGCAACCTAAGGGTGTTTGATTTACATGAAGCCAAAACCGGTTTGCCGAATTGACTGGTTTCATGGTTTCGGTTCCGCGAAACTTTCAGTTTAATCAACACATACACTATAGTTAATCATAAATGTAATGAATATAGACTTTTCGACAAAAGTATGACACTCATTCATTAACGGACAGTCCAATCACGGGTAAAAAATGAAACAGACGGCATATTTAGGCTGGCATAACTTCATAAGCACATGGCCACTGCCTAAATATATACTAAAACTGTAAACAGATGAAACGATGCGTTCGCCTTTAGGTGGGCAAATCGTGGAAACTGGTTTAAAAAACGGTTTCAGTTTCCCTCGGTTTCAGGTAAATCGAAAGTACCCTAAGTGTTTGGTCTGAACGGTTTGCTTTACCTGTAGTTGGCCGTCCACGTTCGCAATCATGTTTACAACAGAACCATGAACTTCGTTGTCAGCAGGATTATCCGGGTTTTCACGGGAGACATCTTGTTGCGATTTGTAAATCCTGACGGACTGTCGAACCTCGTCAGCCAGCATCTGGAATGAGAGGATTCAAGGTGACTCTCAGACATAGATTTCCTCTCATAACGACCTCGTTAGGTTATGATATCGTCGTAAGTATTCAAGTTTGGCGTTCATGTATTGGTGTTTATGCCATCTTTGTGCGCATACCCAGCCGAGCCGACGCAAGATTATTATTAGATTATTATTAGATTATTATTAGATTATTATTATTAGTACTTATTGAATTAGATTAACAAATGGACACAGCCAGATAACAATATACACCTGTATTCATCATATGAAGGGCATCAAAGTAGTCAATGATGACGTTAATCAACATTCAATGGCTCCTATACTTTTATGTTTATTTATTTAATTATTTACTTTTGACTGTTCTCTTCTCGCTTTCTTTCTTTGTTAGCTTGCTGGCAAATCAATTTCAACTCTAACCACGTTCACCATATACGAGCGAATAAGCCTTTGGCTTCTGCTCTTGCCACTATAAATGTATTGTAAAGATGTACTAAATGAATGTAATTTGTGTGTTCTTTTGGCAATAAACTGATTATTAATGATGTGACATAATACACACATTTTGTATTATACATAGGTGTATCTCGATATATAGCTGGATCAGTATTGCAATTTCCTTACGTTTATACACACTGAGCACACTGTCTCCTACTAGGCCTGACAGCATATCCCACAGCCGTACATGTACACACTTAACCTGTGGCACGTGGCATCGCCAGGGCCGGGCGTTCACCTACCCTGAGGTCGCTGTGGCCTGACATCATATCCCACAGCCGTACGGTTACGTGGTCCCTAAGCACTGGTTTGAAAAAAGCAGTAGCTCTCGGATCTTTGACAATTTGCACAGAAATGACATTGATTGGAGCTACAAAAAATGCGCTGGATATAGATAACGCACTGCTGCATCTGTAAGGTGCATCCCTACTGGATTACATCGCACACTTGTTGGATTATTTGACTTTTTTTTCTTGTTTACCTTTCTGCACGTTTGGAAGTTCTTCCATTGCTGCCAGCACCACATATTTACACTCTTGGATACTCGCCGCCTGCGAACTAAACAGCTCACATGGAGAGACGAAATTCACAAGTGCGGCCACTGTTCTTCAAACAGGAGGACCTCACAATAAAGGCTAACGGACAACCCGTGCCAGGTACTTATGACGTATGCGAAGCTATTCGGAAATGTATCGGACCGGGCAAAGTAGAGGGTGCTCAGGCGCCAGACCCAGCATCAAAGGGAGCTTGGCGTGTTTATTTCAAATCCCTTGAAGCCCGAGCCGAGATGCTGGTCCGACGTGAGCTGCGGATTAACGGCGAAACAGTACCGTTATATGACATTAACCCTCTCGTTGCCAGACAGCATACGCCCGAGGAGAAACGGGAGAAAATAACTGTGAAGTTTCTACCAATATCTGTTAGTAGCGATGAACTTGTGAAAACGCTTCAACAAAAAGGCGTAAAACTCGTCACGGATTTTCGCTATTCGAAAGCCAGAAACCCTGAAGGCAAGTTGACAGACTATCTGACTGGTGATCGATTTGCATATGCAGTGGCCCCCATTGCCCCACTCATCCCACGGTCCCTGTGGGTCGTTGGCATGCGATGCAAGGTCCACCACGACGGCCAATATGAAGGAAAATGCCGTGCATGCGACAGACTGGGCCATAAGGCGGGAGACAATGCCTGCCCGGCTATCGAAACGGCGGACAACACAAGTACCTTTAGCGGGCATGAAATGGTTTTGTCGAATTTTCACCATTCAGCGATAAACGCGTTTGAAGATACTTTCGACAGTGTGGAGCAGGCTTTTCAGTGGTATAAGGCCAAGAATACAGGGCGAGCTGACCTCGCCAAACGGATAAAGAATGCCACAACTGCTGGAGATGCAAGACGCTTGAGTCGCGAGATTCCTGAAGCCGAGTCAGACCAGTGGGTTAATGACAATTTGAAAGTCATGGAAGATCTGCTTCGCCTGAAAGCTGAACAGCACGATGATTTTCGAAAAGCGATTCTGGACACAAAGCCCATCATTGCTGAGTGCTCTAGAGATCGTCTGTGGGGAACTGGTCTGAGGCCGACAGATACAACGCGGACCAAGCCAGCCTTCTGGCCGGGAAAAAACCTGCTCGGAAACATGCTGATGCAGCTAAAAGCTGCCATCCTACAGGATCAAACAACAGAAGATCCCCGTGAAGAGGGAGAGATCGACGCAGCAGACTGTGCCGACAACGAAACCAATGACCATACGACGGTGACCCGCAGCCGAAAGGTTGCCAGAGGTGGAATTAGCCAACGACAACGAGCTGATAGCCTTCCAGGCCGCGTCAGCACCAGCAAACAGGCAAAGCAAACCCAAGATATCCTAAAGTTCCTCAAGTGCCAACGAGAAGCGTCGGGAAAGGGAAAAAGGAAACCATCCGGCCCTCCTTCTGGTGACGCGGCCACGCGAAAACAGAAATGCGCGGGGCCGGATCCGCAAGAGCCTGGCTCTGGCGATGCAGCGGAAGCAGCTGAAGACAGCCCGAATCAGCCGGAGGCAGCCGGAGACTGAACTGTGAGTCCACACCATGGCAAGACCCGAAGACGAACCCGGAATTGGCAAGGACTACGCCCAGCAATGAAATCGAAACAATTGGTAACCATCAGGTAATTCTTTATATAAAGTAAAACGCCTATGAGTTTTTCAGAGCCAATTAAAATTGCTTCGCTCAACACTCGAGGTTTGAGAGAAAAGCGAAAACGATTGGTAGTTTTCCAATGGCTATTAGAAAATAAGATAGATATTGCACTTCTACAAGAGACCCATGTAACGCGGGAAATTGTCAAATCTTTTGATAAAGATTGGCCCGGCCAAGTATACCACAGTATTTCTGATCTATCTCGAGGAAAAGGTGCAGCCATATTAATCATGAATAGAGACGTGTCTGTTCAAGGACACCAGTGTGATTCTGACGGTAGAAATGTAATGGTTAATATTAAAACGGAAAACGACCTGCTCACTTTCGTATCAGTTTATGCTCCAAATAAGGGCAGTGCGCGCGCTCAGTATTTCACCTACCTGAAACGCTGGATCACAAAACATTGTCCGTGTACGGAAAGCCTCATTATTGGAGGAGATTTCAATACAGTAGATGACAGAATAGATAGAAGCTCAGGGAATGCTGACGCAACTACGGAATTGTATAAAAGGTGGAAGGAAAGCATGAACGTTATTGACTCGTTTCGAGTTAAAAACCCGAACCAGCGTGTGTATACCTATGTAGACCCATCGCATAACGGCATTATGAGCCGCATAGATCACGTGTTAGTGGCCAGTAAAATGAAAACTCAACTCGGTGACTGTGTGATCAAGCTTGCTCCGACACCCGATCACAAAGGTGTAGTAACCACTCTAAATCTAGGGACTGAGAATCGTGGTAAGGGATATTGGAAACTGAACTGTATTTTTCTGCAGGAACCTGATTATGTTCAAAATATTCTGAATATTCTAGAAAAAACGAAGGAAGAATATGGGAGTATTAGTTACAGTACGACATGGGAAATGTTCAAAGTACGTGTGCGTGAATATTCAATTGGATACGGTATAAAGCGTAGCAGGATAAGAAGGGAGGAACTAAGCAATATGGAAAAGGAATTGAGTTATGTGGAAGATCAGCTATGCAAGACTCAGACAAAGGAGTTGAGAGATAGGAAAGTAATGTTGAAGCAGAAATTTGAAAACTGTTTGTACGAAAAGGCCAGGGGTGCACAGATCCGATCACGCGTCCAATGGCTCGAACAAGGTGAACGTAACACCACATATTTTTGTAATCTGGAGAAATCGCGTCAAACCTCCAACTGTATAACCAACCTAAGGGATAACACTGGTGCTGTTGTATATTCTAACAAAGAAATTCTACGTGAAAGTCAGCATTATTATTCGCAATTGTATACGTCTGCGAGTGTAAATGACACAAAGGTAGATGAATATCTTGAGAAGTTAATAATTCCCGAGGTCCTGACGAAAAGCGAAAGAGACGATTGTGAATTACCACTCACTGAAATTGAATGCTCTGATGCTGTGCATCACCTGAAAGTAAACAAGTCCCCAGGCCTAGATGGACTGAGTTCTGAGTTCTATCAAGCCTTTTGGCCTCACATAAAAACGTTGCTTGTAAATACATTCAATGAGGCGTTGACCGGTGGAGTATTACCGTATACCCAGAGACAGTGCGTCCTCACGCTTATATACAAGAAAGGGGAAAGGGACGAGCTTTCAAACTATCGGCCCATCTCTTTGTCAAATACTGATTACAAAATTCTAGCCTTTGCCTTAGCGCATCGAATACATGTAGTGTTAGGTAAATTGATTAGCCATGACCAGACAGGCTATGTAAAGAAACGCTTTATAGGATATAACATAAGAATGGTGCAAGACGTCATCGACTATTTAGAAGAAAAACGTGAAAGGGGCTATGTCCTCTCCTTAGATTTCAAAAAGGCTTTTGACTCTTTGGAATGGAACTTTATGTTAAAATCGTTGGAAAAGTTTAATTTTGGTCCAAATTTTGTCAAGGCGATAAGTACGATATATGAAAAACCTCTTATGCAAGTAAAGAATAACGGGTACCTATCAGAATCGTTCGATATGTCGCGCGGTATACGCCAAGGTTGTCCACTGTCAGCCCTACTGTTCATATTATCACTTGAAATGATGTCCTTGTCACTAAAACAGGAAGTGAGGGGTGTAACCATAACATATATAGACGAAAGCCGAAATGTTATACTCAGTCAGTATGCAGATGATTGCATTGTCTTCATACAAGATGTGCAAGAGATTCCCCGCCTCCTGTCAAGTATAGAGAGGTTCGGGGACGTTGCTGGTTTACGTCTAAACATCGATAAGACGATCGGGATTTGTGTAGGACAGGAAACCAGTCAATCCGTAATCAGCGGTATAAAGTTCACAAACGAACCGCTAAAATGTCTGGGTATCTTTGTAGGCCAAGATCATGAAAAATGTACAATGCTAAATTGGGAAAGCAAATTGAAAGCAATCGATAAAGAAATAATGAAATGGAGAGCACGGAATTTAACTTTATTTGGCAAAGTCACTGTCATTAAAACAATGTGTGTTTCGAAATTGAACCTATTGTCAAGCGTTTGCGATGTACCTCCTAACATAGTTAAACGTATAAATACTATCTTTTTTAATTTCCTATGGGGACGAAGCGACAGGATTAGACGAAATGTTTTAGTAGCGCCAATTGATAGAGGTGGCTTGGGTATGATCGATATGGAATGTTTTTTTATGTCGCTGAAAGCGGTGTGGGTATTCAGAATATTAAGTGCACATAGCAATGCCAACTGGGCCTTTTTAGCCAGACAACGTCTGCATCCTTTTGTAACAGATAACACGCTAGTACACCTTTCTGTTCAAGTTTTAAGTCAGTTCCCTGTATTAGACCAATGTTCGGCTTTTTACAGGGGTGTCATCCACGCCTTTTCAAAGTCTCGGTCAGTAAAACCCCCAGAATCAAAGGAGGACATACTTGATCACTGCTTGTGGGGAAATAGATTTTTTAAATACGGAAACCGTAAAGGTCTAGAGCATTTATACTTTTCAACATTTGTCAAGAACAATATACTATTTGTTGGGCAACTGCGCTTTGTCAATGGAAAATTAGACTCTGACTACATTTACAATATCCTAGATGATAAGCGGAACTTCATAGCGGAATGCGTCATCCTGCGTAAAGCCCTGAAGCCTTACGGTAATTTAATTGGTACCTGGAACCCAGAATTGTATAGAGTAAGGGAACGATACCATGAAATCGAAGAGAAAAGCAACCCTTATTATAACCGGCTTTTAGACATTAAAATAGAAAGACCAGTTTCTGAGCAAAAACTGAAACATTTGTTATCTCTAAATATAGATTTTGACTTTTCGAGAACGTATAGGACGAAAATATCAAAATGTCAAATCCTGAAATTGGCTGAGTTTAATTACAAGATACTGCATAATGTACTACCATGTAACGCCAATCTTAAGAAGTGGGGCAAACGCGAGTCAGCCAACTGCGACTTGTGCCCTGGAGTCCAAGACATACCACACCTCCTATTTCAATGTTGTCACGCGAGGAAGGTGTGGTCTGTCCTGAGTCGTTTGATTAAGCCAATACATCTCCAAGATATATATATGGGCCGCGACAATAATACTGAAGATCTGGTAGTAACATTGGTAGCATATTTATTATATAAAGAATGGTTAGTGTCTGTCAATGATGACAAACCACGTCTTTGGGAGAATTCCATAAGGTTTTTTACTCACGAACTAGCATCAAGGGCATCACTGTATGCAAACACGATTAAACAGCAAGATACCATAACGCTACTAAAGCAACTATCCGTAGAATATAGAAAGTAATCTAGCATACACAAAATAGTAGTTATAATTTATGTACCATCAACGTGCTATACCATCTGCGTGTACTATATTTCTCTTTGTGAATAAACTTTTATATTAAAAAAAAAAAAAAAAAAAAAAAATATCCCACAGCCGTACATGTACACACTTAACCTGTAGCACGTGGCATCGCCAGGGCCGGGCGTTCACCTACCCTGAGGTCGCTGTGGCCTGACATCATATCCCACAGCCGTACATGTACACACTTAACCTGTGGCACGTGGCATCGCCAGGGCCGGGCGTTCACCTACCCTGAGGTCGCTGTGGCCTGACAACATATCCCACAGCCGTACATGTACAAACTTAACCTGTAGCACGTGGCATCACCAGGGCCGGGCGTTCACCTACCCTGAGGTCGCTGTGGCCTGACATCATATCCCACAGCCGTACATGTACACACTTAACCTGTGGCACGTGGCATCGCCAGGGCCGGGCGTTCACCTACCCTGAGGTCGCTGTGGCCTGACATCATATCCCACAGCCGTACATGTACACACTTAACCTGTAGCACGTGGCATCGCCAGGGCCGGGCGTTCACCTACCCTGAGGTCGCTGTGGCCTGACATCATATCTCACAGCCGTACATGTACACACTTAACCTGTAGCACGTGGCATCGCCAGGGCCGGGCGTTCACCTACCCTGAGGTCGCTGTGGCCTGACATCATATCCCACAGCCGTACATGTACACACTTAACCTGTGGCACGTGGCATCGCCAGGGCCGGGCGTTCACCTACCCTGAGGTCGCTGTGGCCTGACATCATATCCCACAGCCGTACATGTACACACTTAACCTGTAGCACGTGGCATCGCCAGGGCCGGGCGTTCACCTACCCTGAGGTCGCTGTGGCCTGACATCATATCCCACAGCCGTACATGTACACACTTAACCTGTGGCACGTGGAATCGCCAGGGCCGGGCGTTCACCTACCCTGAGGTCGCTGTGGGTGACCAGTTGGAAGGCGCCCAGAGCCCAGGAGGCCAGAAGTTGGTTGGCCTTGGTTTGGCACCAGATAGCGCTCAGTTGACACGACAGCGCCAGTCTCAACACGGTAGGCCGTACGAGGGCGGCGCTCGCCATTTTGTTGCCGTTGTTGGCCGGCAGACCTGGGCGAGTTGATAGAAGATAAAAGTTGAGGAGGTTAAAATATTGATGTTACGTATTGGAATGTTCTTACCTGATACAGGTAACCTAATAACGCACACTTAGACGCTATGCACATCGACTATCATATGCAATTATAAAATGTAAAAGGACCCAAATTAATGTTACATGTTACGCTCAATTACCAAACATATATTACTGAAATAAAATCTCCTTGAATTCAGTTATTCTAAATTACAAAGTTACAAACTATAGAATCAAAATTCGTCCTGTTTCTGGAACTTTTAGAACAAAGTTTACCGCCACAAATCTCCTCATTTGTGAGTTACCGGTAGTCTTACCATTGCCATGTTCCTGTGGCTGTAGCGAGACGAGAGCACTCTGCATTGGAGCGAACGTGTCTCTCAGGTACTTGGCGGTTCTCGTGCTGTAGAGGCCGTCTGCCAGCAGAACAGGGTAACACTTATCGCTGACCGCACTGGCGGCGGCGCGGCAAAATCCTGCAAGCATAATGACAGTTTATTGATAACACTGCAACCAAGTTGACGTTGGTACACAGGGCCGTAAAAAAGGCTACAAAAACAACCATCAAAGTGTTGAAATTGCAACTAGACAAGACCACGACTGAAAATAATAGTGGTCAGAGAACTGATATATATATATAAACAGTAGAGACATAAATAAATCAGTGCTCATCTGGTACTATATGGGGCAAGGCCATAACACTGGGGTGGTACTGACCAGTATGCCACGTGGCCCATGCTGTGGTGACGTGTAGTCGCTGACAGATGGTGCGGACAGGAACGACCGCACCGCTCGGGAACATATCTGAAGGAGAAGAGTGAGAACAAGACTTTAACCTTATAACATACATAAAATTTATCGTTGCAAATGTGGAAAAGAACAATAGTTTGGCTGAGCACAATCGACAAGAGCCAAAAGTGCTCTAAAATAAGAGTGCCCGGTAACTATCGTCCAAAAACAGCAAGAGCCACGAACTTTCGTCCCCGTAAATATATATATACAACAAATGTATCTAGCATTTTACTCCAAAGAATAATGCCCATTAAAAGTGAAATGATATTTATATTTAAACATACTAAAAAATATAAACGTGTCCTGCAGACGTTCCGATAACAGAGCATAAAATTGAAAAACAGAAAGCGCCGACTTGCCGACAAATGCATTGTAGACTTTGGAAAAGGCCAAAATGGAAGTAAGCTGGAAGTCTCAAAAAAGGCATTACTGACATGTAAGTTACGACGGGAATACCCCCCACGCGAGGAGCCGCGGGACTACCGCCTACCTTTAGCACACGATTGCTGCATCATGCGGAGCAGCAGTTGAATGACGATATCTGGGCAGAGCAAGACGCTGCCGAGCTGACCGCGCGCGGTTTCGGCGCCTCCCCAGCAGGGCGCCTGGAGCTGCTCGGCGAGACTGGGGCCGAAGAACTGCCACAGCATCTCCATGTAGCGCTGAGACAGCTGCTTGGCGAGCGACACCTCGGCCGCGTCGCCCCACGAGACGCTCTTCCGCTTGGAGCACTGCGTCTCCACTTGGATGGTGACCGTGGTGGTTTTACTTCCGGAACGCTGTGGCGGAGGAGTGTTGGTGATGGTGGTGCCGGCGCCGACAGCCCCAGCGGTCGCGGCGCCGTCGTTGGAGAGGTCGCCCTGGGTGACCGACACCGTCGGTCCGTCGGGATCTACGCGGACGAGGTTGCGCGCGTGGGACTTCGCGGGGGGTCTGGGCGGGCGGGCGGCGTCTCGCGAGTTGCCGTTGTTATTATCGGGCTGTTGTTGTCGTTGGCGGTCACGTCCAGCGACGTTCGTTGGGGAAGCGGACACGGAGGAAGGCTTCTTGAGCAAGCTGGTTGAGTGACAGACGATCTGCAGGAACTTGCTGGCGAAATTTTGCTCTCTACGGCTGAAGTCGACGAGTGGCGATGGCTCTCGCGAGAGGTCCGGGGCGACGAGGCCCCCTACCCTCAGCATGGCCGTGCCCAGGCTCAGGTGGCTGCCCGAGGCGCTGTGGTAGTCAGACGTCTCCCCGGCGACGTCACCCCCCAGCCCACGGCCTGCGCCCCGCCTGTCCGGACCACACAGGGTCTCGGCCCAGGAGTAATCCTCCAGCCTCTGCTCTAATACCAGCTGGAGGAGTTCCTTACCGCCGGCCAGGAACTGGTGCGTGGCGCAGGCGGCGAACTTGGATCGCTCGCAAGCCAACAGGTTCAGCACGCGGACGAAAGGCACGGGCTTAACACTCGCTGCCAAGTTCTTGTAGGAGTTAGTGTGCCACGCCTCTAACTGCCTGGGTATGAAGTGAGAGGAGGAGGACGACACAGAGGAGGAGGCGGCTGAGGGTGTATCGACGATGGAGTTGTGAGCGCTCTGATGTCCTTCCTGTACGTTTTCAAGCTTGACGGCGGCGACGATAGTGTTGAAGTCCTCCAGTCCCCTGACGGCGGACCACAGGGAATCCTGGGTAAAGTGTTCTATATCGCAGTGCGCGAGCACCCTGAAGCCGACGTGGATCAGTCGATCTATCCACCATATGGCGTCATCCCGCAGCTGGAAGAGCTTGCGGCGAATCGCCTCCATATCCAGCGACAAGCTTGGGATCATCTGGCGGAGCCACGGATCCGTCTGCGTCAGCTGCTTCACGGAGTTCCAATGGTTCATGTGCACCCTCAAGTCCTCGCAAATGGCGCTGAGACACTCAACCTTGCTGGTCGGCACCTCCGTTAGCCGCTCCAGGCAGATCGCCCACCAGGTGCGGTACTCCTCGCGAGCCACCGCCTCGACGTCACGAACAAACATGGCGGCCGCGTTGACGCGCGAGGTGTAGTCCCGCACCAAACGGAGCTTGGCGCGCGTCTCCAGCAAGTGACGTAGCTCGCCGTACTTGGTGGCGAAGGCGACGCCGTGCTTGCAGTGCGTGAAGCCAGGTGCCTGCTCGGGCGTCCGCTTCCGCACGTGCTTCCCCGGGTTGAGCACCTGGAAGACATGTCCCAGCTTTCCCTCCGCCGCCTCAGCGTGCTCCGGCTCATAGTAATAAATGGCCTCCTTGCCGCTGTACTCTGCCAAAAAGCGGTCCACCTCAGAGTCGGACAGGTCCGGTGGGTTTTCCAACTCCACGCACTGCGACTTGCCGATCGACTGCAGAGGTGGAAGCCGTCCCAACGCAGCCATCATTCCGTCAAAATCTCTGAAACGTTGAGAAATGAAGTACTGTTACATTTAATATTTTGTCGAAAATTAAGAATGGAAACACAAAAGCATCAAAACTGTTTGCACACTGGACAAGGAAATGGTTGTTTCATTCCTGGGGCTTTAGGTACAAATAAGCAAACAAGTTTTGCAAAGTGGAGTAGGCCAGCCAGCATCTTTCTGATCTTTCCCATTGATATAAATATGACCTACGAAGATTTGAACTGTCGTGGCAGACAAGGTATTTCTTTAATGAATTGCTTGAGAACAAATGTGAATTATACAGTTTTAGCATAAGTAATCTCTATAATAATTCATATTAAATTAAACAATTATAGAAGAGAATAAATATTTTAAAAAAGCATGTTATTTTTGGGATGTGCATAGCTGTTCCCAAACTACATAACTGTAAAATCTCTGTGACAGAGGGTACTGCTGTTGTCCTTAACTTTACAGTGAGTGACTGGCAAGTTGTATACTTATAGGAGCATAGGAATAGGTTGCATTCACAGGTACAAGCATACCAAAAACAAATATCTCGCAAACACAGATAAAAGCGAGAAATCTTTTTGATTGTATGACTGTCTGATAGCTAAAATATCAATTTATACAAAATATGGGTATGGGTAAACCCTGAAACCGAACTAACTTACACAAAATGGAGTTATTGGCGAAGTGCTAGGTGATCAATTGTTGTAGTTTGTGAAGATATTCTGTTTATTCAGTTTATACCCGAAATTCAATACATTTAGTATCCATTTAATCAAGTTATATGTCCACTTCTGTTGGTGCAGGTGCTAAAATAACCCGAATGCAGCATGGAGGAAGTCTCATTTTCTCACCTTGAAATATCATGCCCACGGCTGCCAGTCGGGGTGGAGTGGAGTGGGAGGGTAGGGCAGGGCAGAAAGAGGGACGTTTAAGTGCAGACAGGTTAGGGATGGGGATTTACATGCTGGGGTGGAGGGTGCCGATGGCAAGGCGCAGCAAGGGGTCTAACTAACACATTTGCTAAATGCGGGCTCGACTGAAAGATCATGTCTCATATTGAAAGCTAGCACATGTAATAAATATATAGAGCACTTGCAATTAGCTTTCTCACATCCACACCATGCATCGTGTTTAGTTTGTACCATGCATGTAACCGATATTATAGTTCTTTTTTGAAATGATCAAAAGGACTGTGTGTGAGGTATGGTCAACTTTGAGTACTAGATGGCACCACTGCAGGTATCTTTTCTTGATAAATAAGATGGCGGCTGCCTTGGTGGGTGAGACATTACAGCTCTGAAATATTTGAGTTTACCCCTCCATAATTGATATACCTTATTTAATAACAGATAACACTTCGTGATTTATAACGTAACACTATCAAGACATCTAATGCCACCTCCAACCTCTGTTTTATTTATCATTTTCCCTGTTTCTGGGCTTTACCCTTACCCCTTTTATGATAATATGTATATAGATCTATACAATCACAGGTGCCTCAATCGTGGGTCGGTAGGGCGGGAGGGGGGGGGGCGGCCGGCTTCACACATATGTCATATAAAGAGAGAAGGTAAGCAAGCCATTTTGCAGCCAGAAAACTCAGCCCGAAAACTCAATGCCTCAAAACTTTACTCACGAAAATATCACGTAATCCCAAACACACCTTCAAATCGCTGCATCAAGACATTTTTCCGCCAACTTTACGCGATTTCACTGATGCCGCTCACCATGGCCGTTAAGGTTTGTCAGTAGCGCAGCGAGTATTTTGGAGCGTTCTCATTGGTTGTAACTGCTCTGTGGCTATCAGCCTTCTGATTGGTCAGAAATCATCTGGCGGCTTTTTTTTAAATACATGCCTATAAAGTACACAGCGACGAAGTGAGGAGGGGGGGGGGTTGAGCTCGGGGGGCGGGGGGCGGAGGAGGGGGAGTTACACTATTACACAAAACTGATGGGGAGCAATTTCCGCAGTTGTCTTGAAGCCTGTGAGAGCGGATATTTGTGGCTCTGGGCCGAGGGACTATGAAGTTTTTGATGACCGGGGAAGTGGGGGGTGGGGGCTCCACTGAATACTTCTTACTGGGGGGCGGGTCTACGCCAAAAAAAAAGGGGGGGGGGGGGGGGTCACGGCTCAGATTGCCTACATTTTGCATTGAAAAAACGGCATTGGTCCTCAAAAAAGGGGGGACGTTCCCCTTTCGAGCAGATTTTCAAATTGGCGGAATTTGGCGATAATAAAACGCCCCGACCGAGCGGATTTTGGCAGTGAAAAAAAGGGGGGAGGGCTTTACCGCGAACCCCCCCCTAAACTCAGGAATATATTTAGTACCCCCCCCTCCCCACCAGGAGGGCAAGGGGGGGGGGGGGGTCGTGTGGCCTAGTTCACGAACCATTTTCAGTGCATTTGTAAATTTATGTCATAGCAATGACAATGAAAGTCAGTGAACTCATGGGCGGCTGGATCAAAGAAATAAAAAACTGTACGATCCTCAATGTTGAATGTTGAATTTTCAAATATCTCTGTGTCGTGTGTCGCCATTTACCCGTGCAGACCCCTATAAACTTTAATGCCAAAGGCACGACTCGATCAGCGCTACTTATTCTAATGCCGTATCACTCCCTGCGAAAACTATTACTACATATTAATCGATACGAGTACTTAAGGCGGGAGTACCAGTGATGGAACAGCCTGCAATGTAATTTGCATATGGACGAAGAAGCTTGCGGCACACGAGAGGTTACAACCAATCAGAAGGCTTTAAGAAATGCGCTGCAGCAGTCAACGGCCATTGTGAGAGGCATCAGTGAAAATCGCGTAAAGTTGGCGGGAAAATCTCTTGATGCAGCGATTTGAAGGTGTGTTTGAATGGGATTACGTGATATTTTCGTGAGTAAAGTGTTGAGGCATTGAGTGAAGCGAGGAAACCGCGCAGTCGGGGCATTTTGTTGACGAAATCGACTGATATTGTTCGGGCGGAGTTTTCTGGCTGCAAAATGGCTTGCCTACCTTCTCTCTTTATATGACATATGTGTGAAGCCGGCCGCACCCCCACCCCCCTCCCGCCCTACCAACCCACGATTGAGGCACCTGTGATACAATCATAGTATTTACTCAATTATATTGACTTCTGGTATTCTCTGTGCATGTTTGCATCTGCTATGTCACATCATGACCATCTTGTAATAAATATTTTGAGAGGAATAAATTTAATAAGTTAAATGTCACTAAAAAAAATGTTTTGGACCTCTATCGATGATTGCTCTCAAAATGCATATTACAACTTTTGAATGGCAGTTGGTCAGGAAAAGATTATGATAAAAGCTACAGTCGAATCTCTACTAACGTCTAAGGATCATTGACAGTGTTGTGCGACAAGTCTACGGCCTAGAGTAGAGAAGCGGGCTTGACTGCCCTGAACCTGCCTATTTTCATGATTTACTGAATTTGAAATCTATTTTCTTGCCTTGACTTGTCACTTGAGTTGAGAAGCAGAAGTCTAAATCAAATACATTTCTTACACTATATAGAACGCCGTTATCAGTGTCAGTTATTGATCACGCTCTTGGCCAATACATACCACATAATGAAAACCATGTTGATTTCTACAAAAGAAATTCGATTTGGTATTGATATGTTGACGTCTTCTCCATCTAGTTACCAATATAAACACTCACCCATAGGTGGCGCCTCGGTTCTTTGACTTCCGGTAAAGAGCGCTAGTTCCCTGCCCTGCTAGCTGGTTCCCTGCTCCAAAGGTCGCTGGTTTCCGACATTTGCTTCGGATGCGCAAATTAAACAAGCGGGGGAACATGGGTAGAGCCTACGGCATTACTGTAGTAAATGGCAGGCGAGAACAGTACGTGAGCTAGGCTAAAACAATGGTTGGCCAGTTGTTTCCCGCCTAAACCATATCAGGGTGCAATTAAGGGTCTACAATTGTACACATATTATATGGCCTGATTACTGCAAGAATTATATATTATTATCACTCAATTATCGCTGTTAATTGCCATTGCCTGGAGTCCGCTCAACACCCTTAAAATGATGTGATAACCCCTCCCCCTACTATAGGCGCACTACTATACAAACCTGGTATGCTGAGGTTCCGCGGTTGCCCTGATGCCTGTGCGAGCGGATATTGGTGATGAAAAAGATACCCCTACATATATATAGGCGTAGGAATTAAGATTGTTGCGATTGGGGGGCACAACCAATACCTTCCAGGGGCCGGTTGCACCAAGCGGTCGCAAACGGTGGTCGCAAATCTGGAGCCGGTTGCACCAAGTGGTAGTAAAATTTACGCCGGTCGTATCGTGGTCGCATACGATACGCCCTCCATACGTCGGTTGCACGACGCGGTCGCAAATCGTACGCGGTCGCAAAAGGGGGCGTAAGTATACGACCACTGCGGGCATGCGGGGCAGGCGTACCGTGGTCGTATATCAGTGAAGCCACCAAGACCATCTCAGTTCTTTGTTTAAACACAATATTTACATGAGTACATATTTTCAAGCTTAACTTTTATCATTTGTGCATCAGCTAAAGCATATTTAAGAATTATTTCAAATATGAATATATTGTGAAATAATTTTTCGGGACTATTCATGGAACTTTTATTTCCTTACCTTTTTGTGCGCAATTTAACGATTACGCAATGTTATTGGTTGACCAGTCCTTCCGTTGGTATTACCCTACAGAACTGAGAAAGCAATAAGCAGTTTTTTTGCAACAGCAACCACAGTACGAAATTAAAGCAGTATTCTACTAACTTATTCAATCTCTATGCCAGTAGTGTCCATAAATCATCAATATATAGATGTTTTACATGATAAGGGTTTCCACCAATGGTGCAATATTGTCATAAGCACATTTTAATATCAATATTATAAGATATTGTAGTCATGGCCTTGGGTAATGGTGCATATCATTATCACCTTTTAGCAACAGTTTGTTTTGTGTGTTACGGGGTGGAGGGGGTGTTGTTCTGGCTGTTCTCTGTATTGACTCACACAACCCAGCAAAGTGGCACTGAATTACTTTATTTCGGGTCAGAAGAGAACCGGGAGTTGTGGCCGAGTGGTCTGAGCGGGTAAAAAGATGTTTCCGGATGACTAAATCTTAAGGTACGTGTGTTCTCTGTGGATCCTCAGCAGCTAGTGATGCTCTGAGGACCACCGGAATCTGGCGCACCGGAAGCCCGCGAAACCCCGCACAAAATTAACATAAATAAACTAAATGTCGAAAACCGCTCAGACTACCCGGCAACACTCTCCCCCGCTTTACGTCACAGCCCTCTGTGACGGCCACGAGAATTTAACAACACAGCTAACAAAATCAAAGTCACTCTAGCAGAGACAGCGTCTCACAAAGGCGTGTGAACCAGTCCGTGCCACCAGACCAGCTCTCTAGGCTGTTGATCACTGCAGAGCGAGGTGCGTTATGCACGTTACGGTGCTGGCCCGCGTTGCTTCGCTGCGACTTGCGGCGCCGCACCACGTCAGGCTCCGGCCGCACGTCGTCCTCGCTCTCCGGCCGCACGTCGTCCTCGCTCTCCGGCCGCACGTCGTCCTCGCGCTCCGGCCGCACGTCGTCCTCGCGCTCTCGCCGCACGTCGTCCTCGCGCTCCGGCCGCCCGCCATCTTCCGCCGGCATCACCACCCGACCAACGCGCTCGCGGGGCGCCGGGATTGGTCGGGCAGCCGCAACAGGGCTATAAAGTCTCGTTCGCCTAGGCTTCCGGTTTACTAATTTTGGGGACAAACAAACGAAGCACGTGTTCGGAACGAGTTTAGAATCTCTGCGCACATTGGTATCCTGACTATCTGTGACGTAGGCCTGACGTGTATGTTACGCAAAGAGTGAGACTGGGAACCAGACTACCTGCGCAAGAGCCAGGCGCCGAGGGGTGGGTCCATTGCGGAAGGCCTGGTGACATAATTAAGAATATTTAAGAGATATAGCTGCCCAAAACGGAAAGACGACATATTTTTCATTCATTTGCGCCACCACAATGACTAATATCTGTTACGACGGGACAACACGGCTGAGAAACTAACGTTTTTTTGTATTTCCTACGAAAACGAGACGTTATGACGTCACATCGATTCTCCCCGAGTGACAACGTTGGCGCAACGCTTCAAACAGAAAACTTACAAAGAATGAAGAACTTTGTCATTTCGTGATCCAAAAGTGATACGAAAACATCCTACTCGTCTTAATTTACCTTTACCATGTGGTTTAATGACGCGTCCGTGTGTCGTTACTCCATGCGCTACACATTTTGACAGCGGAATGGTTAAGTCGATCACTTGCTCTCGCCATTTTTGTTACCGCGGAGGCACGTGAAACTCTGTGACGTCACTCGCAGTTTGGAGAACTCTCGAAAGCCCGGGTGCAGGGCTAAATTTAGAACGCTATTTTTAGCTTTCGAGTGTTGTGAAGACGGATTTTTCCTTGTATATTCCCAAAGTTCTGCGCTCCATCGCCTCCAAATATTTTAACGTCTATCTCCCATAGCCATCTTTAGTGAAATGGTACTCATAGTCTTTAGAATAAACCTGGAAAGAAATTGACTTATAGCTGCCTATAGTTCAACATGGAGCACGTGTGTTTGTTTTTCCCCAAAATTGAAGTCTCGCGACCCGATCGCGAGAACTGTATAGCCCTACTACCATGACCAGTTCTTCGTCCGAATCTTCGGATTCGTCCGCGATGTGCGGACCCCGTCGCGGTTGAGGTTCGGGTCGCTGCCTTGGCGCCGGCTGTGGTGCCACCGTCGCAGGACAAGGGCGAAGGTTGTCGCGGTTCAGGGTCCGCGATCCGCCTCCATCTACTGGCTCGACCGTATACACGTTGTGGCCCAACGTGTCTGTCACGCGATGTATGTCCGGTCGTCGCCAGACGTCCTTAATTTGGCTTCTCCCAGGGACACGATTCCTCACGTCGACGAGGTCCCCCGGCTCTACGTCGTCGCCGCGCTCCGGATGTCTCGGGTCCGGGTCGCGTTTTGCCACAGCGACGTCATCTTCCGCGCCTGTCCATCTCCTCTCGCGGCAGTTCCGGGCCAGGTGACCGGGCCGACCGCAGCGGTAACACTTCGGCTGTCTCCGCCCGGGGCAGTCGCGCTTCAAGTGACCCTGCTGGCCGCACCTGAAACAAGCCCCTCTGAGGACCCGCCTCCCCGTCGGACAGTCCCTTACAACGTGCCCAGCACGTTTACATCTATAGCACACAGGGACGTAGGTGTGTGCCGAATCTGACTCCCGAGATGTCACCACTTGGTTCACAGTGGCGCGGGACACTCGTTTCCCGCATGATGTCCATTCTGCCCGGGCGCCTTCTAGAAGGGGCATCTCGTCGCTAGGTGGCCCACCTGACCACAACGATAGCACGAGCGAGTCTGAGCGTGACCCCGGCGTTCCTCTTCGTTACCTTGGGCTGCTGCCGGTGTTGTCGCCCGGGCCGGCGGGTGGCCTGTCATGGCCGCCGGCGGGTGGCCCATCATGGCCGCTGGTGGGTGGAAGCCCAAAGTCGCAGGAGGATACGCAGACATAGCCGCTGGCAGTTGACCCGTTTGGGCCAAAGCGATCTGCTGGACTCTGTGCGACAGTTCCAGCAACGCCTGCTGTTGCGCCCGCATGAGCACCAGAACCTCTGTCAAGTCCGTCGGGTTGGAGAGCGTGTCCTCCCTGGTTGTTGTTCGGCGCTCATGCACGTTGCACTCCGCCCTCTGAGACACCGCGGGACACTCCCGGTCTTCCATGTTCCATGCGACAGCGTCCTCCTTCAGCTGCTCCAGCTGCGCCTGCATCTCCTTCAGGGTGAGCATGGTGCTGTCCTTGTAACTCCCGGTTTCCTCTCACCCTCCACACCGTGACCTGCTGCTGAGTAATCCTGCCGACTGCGCCAAAATTTTACGGGGTGGAGGGGGTGTTGTTCTGGCTGTTCTCTGTATTGACTCACACAACCCAGCAAAGTGGCACTGAATTACTTTATTTCGGGTCAGAAGAGAACCGGGAGTTGTGGCCGAGTGGTCTGAGCGGGTAAAAAGATGTTTCCGGATGACTAAATCTTAAGGTACGTGTGTTCTCTGTGGATCCTCAGCAGCAAGTGATGCTCTGCGGACCACCGGATCCTGGCGCACCGGAAGCCCGCGAAACCCCGCACAAAATTAACATAAATAAACTAAATGCCGAAAACCGCTCAGACTACCCGGCAACATGTGTATTAACAGGCTTGTTCAATGACCCCATATTCATGTAACTAATAATTTGATGTAAATCCGTTTGACTTGCTTAAAATGTCACTGTTAAAACGGACTTTAACAGTGTCTGTTCAGGTTCATGTGAAATATTTGGGGGGGGGGGGGGGGGAGGAGCACAAAGATACCCGTGCCCCGCCCCCCAATATTTTGTTAGGGGGGGGGGGCACGTGCCCCGGATGCCCCCCCCGGTTCCTCCGCCTATGCCCTATAAAGCGGATATTTATGCTGAAACAGATATCGCTATAGAGCGAAAATTTAAAAGCTTGCGTCCGGGGGGGAGGGGGGGGGGGGGGGCTGAAAATGAGCGTGCGTTCATAGAGCGAATTTTGGCGGTAAAACCCCGACCGTGCGGAATCTGGCGGTAATTAACCACGACCGAGCGGAATTTGGCGGTAAAACGCCCCGAGCAAGCGAAATTTGGCGGTAAAACCACGGTGGAACAGAATTTGGCGGTAAAACGCCGACCGATCAGAATTTGGCGGTAAATAAAACGCCCCGACCAAGCGGATTTTGGCGGTGCCAAAGGGGGGTGGGGCTTTACCGCGGACCCCCCCCCCCCCCAATCCAGCAATGTATTAAGTACTCCCGCCGTCCCCCCCGCCGCGGAATAAACCAGAAACTACACAACAATGTATGACGTAGTGCATGTAGCTTCCAACGACCACGACAATTTTAAGCAAATGTTACAGTTTCATTTCGGTATCCGGCAGATAGTTTTTCATCGGCGGGATTTATTTGTTTAAATAGCTTACCGTTGCATATCGAGCTCTTTCCCGCCAAAACTAAAGAGGTCAAAATACAAATAAGAATCAGTCGTTGAATCTTTTAAGATTTCTTTTGTCAATATTCCACGCATGCCAGACTGCAAAATGGAGTGTCTCAGCCTTGACCGTGATATCAATTTACCCCAAGTTTTCATTTTAGTGGTAAACGTCATCAGTTCGTTTGCTTTGCGATGCTTTGTTGTAAGTAGCTGTGCCGAGACAGAGTTCTGTGGTGTCCCGGGATAGACACGTTTGACACATCACGGCCGAAACGGCGATGTTTATCACGTTTCTGAATTTATAAACTGGAACAATCGAGTTTTGTGCGAACTTTGATATAAATTTCGCCTGGGCTTAGTTTGGGCGGGAAAGAGCTCGATACGAAACTTTAAATATGGACGACCGACCAACCGTGGTCTATAAAGGAAGCCAACGACTATATGCGCATTCGGCTGTTCTCGAGTGTGAGTTGCAAGGCCAGCCCAACCGGCGCGTCGTTCAAACCCCACCTGTGTAAATGTGTGCGCAGGATAAAAATCCCATGTCCTTCTTCGCAAAGATTAAGGGCTACCATAAGAGAAATGGCTCTTCTCTCCCTTGATCCTTGAATTACAGTGCAATATACTTGTCTGATACTTCATACCATCAATGATCTCTGATGAGAACCCAACCGAAATTCTGGCCCGGACAAAACAACCTTGGCAAGATCCTGATGGATATCCGCAAGGATGCGGCAGGAATACCGCCATCAACAGAAGTAGACGGACTCACTAGATCCAAAACACCAGAACAACCAGACAAACACCATCAAGATGTTGACGAACGGGGACGCACTGTCTCCCGACGTATACGACAGGACAGACAACCCTCGATAGCTGACTTCACGAGGTCTTCCCAGAGGACGCACAGTGAACCGGGGAGACGCACTGAGCACCGGTCTCAGAGCATCAAACGCAAAGAGACTGAGAGTACCCCGACCAAAGACAACCCGCCCAAAGTCCAGAGAGGGGATACCTCTCGCGATGCAGACAACCGCACGGACAACAGCCAACCGCCCTAGGATACTGTCCATGCCTTCAATCCGATACATCCTCCCGAAGACCACGGAACCGTCCAAGGACTAACGACACGCGACTACCCCTGCTGCAATACACCTCGGAACCCAATCCCGGTATTGTGATTGGCAAGAAATACGCCTAAAACGGTAAAAGGAAAAAACTAAAAAACATGTGTCATCCCAAAACTATCACCAACAACATGGCCGTCGCAAGTACATGCGTGAATGATGACAGCAAAGTGGTAAATCTTAATGTAATGTCTCTTAATGTTAGAGGGGTACGGAACTCAAGCAAATTACGAACTGTTATGCAATACGCGATTGACAATCACATTGACGTCATGTGTATTCAGGAAACATTTATCACCGAAGGAAACTTAAGTGAGATTAATGAACGTGTACATCGTGTATGGCAAGGAGCACAATTTCACGGTGTCACTAATTCAGCTCATTCTAGAGGCGTCTCTATCCTGCTAAGTAAACAGCCAGATTTTCGAGTAATAAACAGACATGAGTCCAGTGACGGCAGGAGGCTACTAATTAACCTGAGGTTAAAGGGAGATGTATATACAGTGGTTAATCTATATGCTCCGAACAACATTAAGGCTAGAATTGAATTTTTCAAAAGATCTTTGAAATGGGTTAAACAATATAGCCTGACTGATGTTAATCTCATAGTATGCGGTGACTTAAACTCTAGGCTCTCTGCAAAAGATCTTTCATCTAGTAAAGTTGAAGCATGTAGCAAGCACTTGTCGAAACTGATAGATTCTTGTAACTTGAAGGATCTCTGGCGCGCTAGAAACCGAGATGACCCGGGTTATACATATTTCGGTCATGCCCCAACCTACACCAAGAGTCGAATAGACTATATCTTGGCTGGTACAAACCTTTCCCCATGCGTTGACGATATAAAAGTCAATCTAGCGCCCGTTCCAGACCATAGAGCACTTATTGTAAAATTTCAGAAGAACATTAACAAAAGAGGAAAAGGTTATTGGAAACTTAACAATGCACTATTAGACAACCACGAATATGTAGACCATGTTAAGACACTATTTGATGAGACCCTTTCCGAGTATTCAAATGTAACTAAAGCAAGAGACATATGGGACTTATTTAAGATCCGCATTAAAGAGTTTTCAATCAAATTTGGTATAAGAAAATCTCAAAGAAGTAATTCAGAAAAGGTTTTAGTAGAAAGAGAAATCCTAAAATTAGAGGAAAAACTTAAGTTGGATCCCATTAACTCCGACCTGTTAAAAAGTAGTAGAGATATGAAACAGAAATATAATAACTTGTATTTAAAAGACGCCCGCGGGGCCCAAATAAGAGCCAAAGCCGAGTGGATAGAGAAGGGAGAAAGAAACACTTCCTACTTTCTCAGACTTGAGGAACGAAGGCAATCATTTAATGCTATCAGCAGTCTCAACACTGATCAAGGAAAAGTAAAGTCTGACAGGGAAATACAGGGAGGCCCGGCGCTTTTATGAGGGGCTATATGCGTCACACACACAAGCAGACGTAAATGTTACTGAATATATTAATGAAACAAAAGTGACAAAAAAACTCTCCGAAGAAGAAAAATGTAAAATGAGCAACGAAATATCAAAACCAGAATGTGACGAGGTGATCAAAAGAAACTTAAAGAAAAACAAATCACCTGGAAACGATGGTTTAACCAGCGAATTCTATCAAGCTTTGTGGCCGCATATCGGCCACTTCCTTGTTAATTTATTTAACGATTGTCTAAAAGACGGACATCTGTCTAGGTCTCAAAGGTCATCCACTATTTCGCTAATTTTTAAAAAAGGAAACCGAGAAGATATAAGAAACTACAGAAAAATAAGCTTATGTAACGTGGATTACAAAATATTATCATTCTGCCTGAGCAACCGCATACACAAGGTCTTGAGTAAAATAGTCAACACTGACCAAACTGGGTTCGTTAAAAAACGTTTTATTGGCCAAAATATACGCCTTATCGAAGACGTTAGAACACACGCTGAAAGGTATAAAAAGCCAGGAGTATTAATCTTTTTGGACTTTCAGAAGGCTTTTGATACGGTCGAATGGAACTTTATTTTCAAAACCCTGAAGACCTTCAACTTTAGTGACATATTTATAGACTATATTAAAACCCTGTACACGGAACCAATTGCATACATTAAAAACAATAACCACATTTCAGCGGAATTCTCAATAAACAGAGGTGTTAAACAAGGCTGTCCATTATCAGCTCTCCTCTTCGTACTTGTTGTAGAAATAATGTCAATCCGCCTCAGACACAACGAAGATATAAAAGGATATGAAATAAACATAAACGGTAACATAAAGAAACTAATTCTATCACAGTATGCCGATGATGCGACACTAATTCTAAGCCACATCGCATATATAGGGGAAGCAATACAGGAAATAAACCGATTCTCACGCTATGCTGGACCACTGTTGAATATGGAAAAGACCTTTGGTATGGCAATCGGAAGCAGACGAGGGCTGACGGGATCGCTTAGCGGTATATCTTTCACGGACGAACCTGTGCGAGTTTTAGGCATGTTTATTGGTCATGATACAGAAAAATGCTACAAGTTAAACTGGGAAAGCAAACTAAGATCTGTAGAAAGGTACTCACTGACTTCAAGAGAAGAAGGCTCACCCTGCTTGGTAAAATAACCATACTAAAAAGCTTAGCTCTTTCAAAAATCGCCTTTATAGTTAGTTGCGGTGTCGTCTCTTGTGACACAATTAAACAATTAAAGAAAGCATTTTATGAATTTCTGTGGGGAAAGAGAGATAGATTAAGGCGGAGCTTGATCGTAGCTCCTATTGAAACTGGTGGATTGAATATGGTTGATATTGACTGCTACATTAAGTCCTTAAAAGCAGCCTGGTATACACGAATTTTAAGTGCAAAACACTCTAACTGGGCATTAGTGGCAAATTGCTACTTCCAATCAATAGGCTTGGATAATATTTATCATGGCGAGTCCTTTAAGGATGAACGATCATACCCCATACTATCCAAAATACCCATATTTTATAGAGAGGTTATTTTAGCATTTAATCAGTTCCGAAGGCACCAGCCAGAAACAACAGACACATCCCAAGCACTTACACAGCACATTTGGGGCAATCAAAATATAACTATTTCTAATGGAACCAGCAAGCACAAACAATGTCTGTATTTTAATACGTGGTATCAACAAGGCTTCCATGATATAGGAAACCTCCAAATCAGAGACGGCAAAATTTGTGAATCTTATTTTGTTAAGAACATGTCATTAACAGCAAATTTTTTACAAGAACTATACCAACTGAAGACAGCCACAAAAAAGTTGTGCGGCGCTGTTTTAAACCACGACCCAGCAACATTTAGTGACAAAAACAACAATATCAAGATAAAATCATTTAGTACGAAAAGTAAGACTTACTACACCTCTTATTGTAAACAGTTATTCTCGAAACCGCCATCGGAAGTCAAATGGAAAAAAATGTTTCCCAACGAAAATATAGATTTTAAAGATGTCTATTTGAGAAAAGTTAAGAACGTGTTCGACAAGAAAATAGCTGAGTTTAACTATAAAACCCTACACCATATATTGGCTTGTAAAGCCAACCTATATAAATGGAAACTTTCTAACGACGCACAGTGCGCAGAATGTAACGAGGAACATGACCTTAAGCATCTTCTGCATGAATGTCCCCGCGCAAAATATATCTGGTCATATGTTGAACAAGTACTAGACAGAAAGATCTTATTTATTGATATTATTATAACCAATATTGCAAATAATGCAGCTTTTATTATCTATTTGATATCATATCTTTTATACAAAGAATTTATGATGCAATGCGGTTCTGTACCAATGAGAAACTTGTCTAGTCGTAACTTTTTTTATTCTGAACTAAGTTTTAGAAAATATACATATAGTCAGTGCGATAAGCCTGAAATATGTTCTATGATTGACATGATTGTTTCAAAATTAGTGTGATCTCTTTTTCGTTATTTGTAATTGATATATGTATCTGTATTTTCATGTTGATTGCTAAATAAAGCATTTTATTAAAAAAAAAAAAAATCAATGATCTCTGATGTATTGATATATGATTGATCTCTGATGTCTCAGTTTATTTTCGCGCACGGGTTTAGTCCATAGTGAAAGCTATGGTTCGGTTGGTTGCTACCGTCCGTCTGCCAAATACAAAGGATTTGCAGCTGTTGTCGTGGTAACTGATAGGATTTGTTTCGCGGCATTTTCGCCTATGACTAAGTAAGCCTATGTTTGACCGACAGCGCTTACCGCAGTCGTCGCATCGATGACCTGTCGATAGGTCTTGGTTATTATTTACTGGACACCCTCAGTTGTGGGGCACGAAAACTACCAATTAATGCACAAAGATGTTCAGGTCGGTACTATCAGGTTATCGAAAGGTTTGTTCGGGTCAATATGATGAGGCTTATGATAATTTAATCTTTTCTTTTTTTTATTAAAAATGATAAACGTTGTTAGTACCTAAGCTAAACTGAGATAAGTGTGACTTTTTTAAGTGTATCAGACAGACGAGTGTCAATTAATGTGATTAATTGGGTGTTAATCAATGTGATTCATTGAGTGTTAATCAATATGATTCATTGAGTGTTAATCAATGTGATTTATTGTGTGTTAATCAATGTGATTCATTGAGTGTTAATCAATATGATTCATTGAGTGTTAATCAATGTGATTTATTGTGTGTTAATCAATATGGTTTATTGAGCGTTAATCAATATGATTCATTGAGTGTTACCCAATGTAATTCATTGAGTGTTAATCACTGTGGTTCATTGAGTGTCAATCAATGTGATTCATTGAGTGTCAATCATTGTGATTCATTGAGTGTCAATCAATGTGATTCATTGAGTGTTAATCAATGTGATTCATTGAGTGTTAATCAATGTGATTCATTGAGTGTTAATCAATATGGTTGATTGAGTGTCAATCATTGTGGTTTATTGAGTGTCAATCATTGTGATTCATTGAGTGTCAATCAATGTGATTCATTGAGTGTTAATCAATGTGATTCATTGAGTGTTAATCAATGTGATTAATTGGGTGTTAATCAATGTGATTCATTGAGTGTTAATCAATGTGATTAATTGGGTGTTAATCAATGTGATTCATTGAGTGTTAATCAATATGATTCATTGAGTGTTAACCAATGTAATTCATTGAGTGTTAATCAATGTGGTTCATTGAGTGTCAATCAATGTGATTCATTGAGTGTTAATCATTGTGGTTCATTGAGTGTCAATCAATGTGATTCATTGGGTGTTAATCATTGTGGTTCATTGAGTGTCAATCATTGTGGTTCATTGAGCGTCAATCATTGTGGGTCATTGAGTGTCAATCAATGTGATTCATTGGGTGTTAATCACTGTGATTCATTGAGTGTCAATCCCTGTGATTTATTCAGGGTTAATATTGGGAATTATCCAGTGTCAGTTGAGGCACCAAAGACAACGAGTAGCATTTTGTCGATCTTTATTAATTATTACGCATTAAAACATACAAATTAGAATAATGATTACAGCATGAAGTCAGTACATACAAGACTTGAATTTCGCCAGACTTCGCTATCACAATGACTCGACTGAGCGGTAGCGATATGGTCAGGCCGCCTGGGGTCTTCAGAGATGAATGGATACATGACATATATATGTGTGTGTCTACCGACAGTATGCATGTTTACCCTCTTCGAACTGCGGGATCCAGAAAGCGGGAATCTCGTTTGTATTTCCTGAAAAGGTGGATATAATTGATCGCCGTCTCTTCATCTCTCCCCCACTTTTTGACGAAAGTGTTGTAGTGAACTGAGTTTCGTCGCATGGAAAAGCCTCGACTTTTGCACAGCACTTCCTTAAGCTGGCAGTAACGCCATGGTCGAACGTCGTAGGAAACGAAAGCCACGCATGCGCTCGTCGCCTGACAGGCCTTAGCGCAATCCTTCAAGGACAGCGAGCTGGAAGCATCCAGATTGGTGCCCTTGTAACATTCCCCCGGAACGATGTCAAAATCTCTCAACACCTCTTTAGTATCTGTAATAAAGGTAGGATATCATAAGTTGATGGTTTAGTGTAAACCCCAATAGCAAACATATGTTCACATCCCAATCCAAGTCATCATAGATGCAATAGAAGATAACGGTCATCTATAGTATAAAAATTACTTGCACATGTCGATGCCTTAACTGAATTCGCGGTATTACATGAACTACTAGTTACCTTCCTGTGATCTCTCGAACTTCCCGGAAGATGTGGCCATTGTTGCATCCATCACATAATCTATCTTCTCATAAGTTGTTGCTCCTTCCGTTGGAGTTGGCTGCGTGCAAACATTTCTCAAGAGATGGCACTTGTACTCCTTGTTGTGGAAGTACACGAGGCCTTTACATTTGCGTCTGATGTCGCAGCGGTACTTACAGCTTGCCAGAGATAGTTTCAAGCGATTGGTTTTGTACTGAAATTTGTCGTCGTCGCCCGCTTGGCTGGAGTTGTCGCGACCTTCGTGACTGTCGCGGTCGTCCTTGAGAGGTTTAGGCGCTGATGGGTACTCGTGGCAGCTCCCGGAGATTGACTTGTAGTTGTATCGGGTGTAAAATGTTGGATATGGGAGATGTTCCGCTAATAAAGAGACAGATAACAGGTTAAAACATATAGTGAAGAGTTCATGTAAGGAAAACACGAATCGTATAATGGTGAGGTCGGGTCAATAGTTGGGTTCCATAAAGAAATATGGGACAAATCTATATATATTGCACTACTGATATAAGTAATATAAGTAACATAAATGACAATGATCACCTCGAAGTTACCTATAGCCCCATATACCGATGTCAGAGGGGCGTGCTCCCAATGCAATCCCCAGTCCCAAGTGCAAATGGTAGTACGTATGTGTGTGCAAGAATTAGTGATGGCAACTGGCTGCCACTGGAAGGTTTACTCACTGTTCAGGTCAACATGAATCCACGTATACAGGGCCAAAGGAAGGACTTGACGGATTTCATACTGAACGGTATTGAGCCCCTCCAGATCAAATCCTTCCGGTTTACTTGCTGCACTTTTATCTTGGTCGATTGTACGTCTTCCAGAACATAAAACGTCGCAAGTTATTGCATTATATCCTGGTAATGGGGCAACCAAATGCAGCATTTAAAACACACTAATTTTAGACTATCATAATCATATGTGGAGACGTGAATGGTGTCCTAAATCGACAGCCATGGATAGACAATAATATTAAGGCGCTTGATATGGTGGACACATTATAGGGACTTGTTTTAGGTTCTCTATTATAATTGAACGCAGTAGACTTTGTGTGTAAACAAACCATACCTGAATGGATTCACTTCGTTGGTTGTGTCCCGAGGATGTTCGATAGCGGAGTAGCGTGATATCAGATTGGGATGCCGCAGGATTTGCAGGTTCTTCTTCTCTACTCTATAACACAAGCATTGCAAACAAGGCAAATCATTATGAAGATCTATCAAATCGTTTCCAACACTTGTTATAATGGATTTTCCGCTGTCTAAACTTAGGACATTTGCATGGGCCTCACCTTGAGGCGAAATTGTCGTCTTCACCGCCCCAACCGAAGTAGTTGTTCGAGTAGCCGTTGAGCCCCATGAAGTCCGTCGGTGTCAGCAACACCGCGCCGCCAAACACTTTCTTGTACAGAGTCCTAACAACAGAATATGATTTATCAATACTTGGACTCATACTATATTGAACAGAAACAACTGCATATTATTTAGGAATATTTTGACTCAAATAGCGATCACAGGTTTTGGCCATAACAACCATATAGGCCAAACCGGAGTAAAAATGGTATATTGACCTTAATTGATGATAAGTGACACAAACCTACATCCCACCTCAGTAGTTAACATTCTCAGACATGGGATCTGTAAAAATCTTCAAAAATAGCTCCCGGCTCATCAAAATAGACAAGGCTCCATATGTATATACACGAAAGCCATGCCGCAAGTTGGGCAGGTGGGCATGGATAGGGTCCGGGAGAGGAGCAGGGTCTGGACAAATGAGGTGAGAGGAAGGATAAGTATCAAAAATCTACGACCACGGGCGGATCCAGGAATTTGAAAGGGGGGGGGGGCTCTAAACCACCAATTTTATGACGACCGGGGGGGTGGGGCACACTTGCGACCGGTGCAGGAGTCCACGCTGCCTCAAATAGCGTTCTTCCTCAAAAAAGTGTGTGTGTGTGGGGGGGGGGGGGGGGGGGGTCCATACCTCAGATGGCCTAACTTTTGCATTTCAAAACATTTTAAAACGGCATACTTGCTCAACAAGGGAGTGGGGTCCGGACCCCATGGACCCCCCCCCCCCCCCACCCCACTGGATCTTACTTGTATTTCCAGCGGTCAAGCGAAGCGACGTGATGGACTGTGACGTTGTCAGCACAGTAAAATATGGCTCTGTCGTCCTCCAACAGGAGGTCGACGTCGTGAAACAGGACGCAGTCGAAGTCGAAAAGCTTGGAGGCCTCCAAAAATCCGATGTTCATCATGGCTGCCTTGTTAAAGACAGCCGGGTCGCCCTGGGGGAAGGTTGGATGGAAACGATGAATAGATCAATCACTCAGTTGTGGTAATGAGATGAGTGATATATGAGACATTACTCAGTGCATACTTTATTCCACAATGCCGATTACCATGGCAGGATATACAATCGTCTTACCACATGCACAACCAAATCAAACCCCTGCGACGCCCTATCGTCACGGTACGACGAGTGAATATATTATGGGAAAGAAACGACATTATTAAAAGTACGCGTGTGCGCTTATTGAAGAAATTACAATTTTACTACGAGATAAAACGAAAATATAAATATATTTGGCTTCAAGCTATAAATATGGACACTCAATAATAAATGCTGATTATAAAAACTCATTACGTGGAGCAAAACTGCTGCAGGACCGTTTGTCACTGTCCACCAACCTGTTCAACGACAAAGACTTGATAGGACAGTAGTTGCCTCTGTAGTAAAGGGTGCATATGGGCCATGAACACCTTCAGATGCTCGTTACGATCGCGGTATGGGATTATGACAGCCACACGTCGCCTAGCAACGCAATGGGGCGGTACCCATTTACCGCCGCCGGTCACGTGGTGTAGAAGCTTAGCGATCTGTTCCCACGCAAAGGTCGCGTGAAGGTCAGCCATCGGCTTCTCGTAGCCCCCTGAAAAGATTGATATATTGCGTGAAAAACCGAAATGTAATCGAACAGACAAAAATCCGAAGAAAAAGACTGACAGGAAAAAAGACACACAGGAAGAGCTGAGCAAAAGTTATGTCAAAATAAACCAGGGTCAAAATTTCAAAGGCACGTTGCAAGCCTTTTACTTTGATCGATTCACACATTTCTTCTCAAATAATATGCCCCAATATAAATCAAAGTCGACATAAATATTACCCAAGCATAAACGCATCAGCAACTGGGATAATTGAAATAAACGACGTTTGATTGGTGGGTTTAGGTTCGTTGGTTTGGATTTTATTTATTCATAATTCGAATGAAAACGTAACAATTTGCGCACAACGACAACAAAAATAACAGTTACTACCAGAGTTCATGTACATTATTCATTGACCCCTTTTCGACTGCGTTTTACAACTGTATATGCGCTGAATAATGGCGTTATTGGGTAGATATTCAATCGCGACAATGGGAAGGATCAACGTAGAGAGGAGCCATGTCTCCAAAAGCAATTCCTTACTCTTTGCTTAGAAAGACCTTTATCTTGCACAAACAAAGACCACGCACCGGCCGTTTATGCTGGCCTTATGCTGGCCTAGCAGATCGCATTCGATAACAGTTAAAGTTGCACATCGAGCACTTTCCCGCCAAAACTAAGCCCAAGCGACATATATAGGCCTATCACAAATTGCTGAAAAGATTGATTGTTTCATTCTGTAAATTCAGACACCTAATAGACATCGCCGTTTCTATCCCGGGACACCACAGAACTCTATCGCGGCACTGCTACTTATAGCAAAGCATCGCGAAGCACACAAACTGATGACGTTTACCACTAAGTTGAAAACCTGTGGTAAATCGATATCACTGGCAAGGCTAAGAGACTCCACTTGGCAGTCTGGCATGCGTGCAATATAGACAAAAACAATCTTGGATGATTAAAGGACTGTAACTTTAAACGTGATACTATATATCGACTAGACCAAAGGGTGACCAAAAGTAGGCCCGGAACAGGCCAAATAGACCGAATTAGACTTACGAAGACATCCTGGGACACAAGGGCAGAGCCGAGGTGCCGGGTCGCCTGGCACATCCTGGAGTCTTCGGCTAACACTGTCCACGTTGTCGTACCTCTCGCACCAGCGTTCGAAGCTCTCCAGATGCGAGTTAATGTCTTCAGTGGCGTTCGGATTTTCCGAAGCGCTTACGCGTTCTTCTCCTCGCCAGGGTTTATTCCAACCCTCCAGATTACTGGCGAGTGACTGCCACAGAAGTCCGAGACTGGAGACATTGGCCTTGACCGGAGCTTCCCACAGTGTGGCGGTGTCTTCGTAGTCCGCGGCGTAGTCGGTGTGAGCGTCTCGCATGGCCACGTAGAAGTGAGCGTCCCTGTGAGGCACTGTGTGACGCCAGACGAGCAGGAAGCCCAAGTTCGTATAGAGCAAGAGCAAGATGACAAAGATCGTCAGGGCGAACGTGGGACGTCGCAACAAGGAAATTGGCATCCTGCACCGGCCGCTAACTCCGTAAATATTCCTCGTGTATCTTCCCGATACACGTGGCATCCAGTTCAGCCGTGATCTGGCCAACATTATTGATAGGCAAAGCACGAAGGGACGGCGAGGAGAGAGTATACTTTGCCTTTATGCGTTGTGCGTTCCAACCGCTTGTTTATGACACACCGTATGCACAACGCAAATCACACACCGGTGGGGACAATATATTGTGGGTTACCCGTGACGACAACCACACCAGTTTCCAAATGACGCGACACCAAATACAGTTAGACCGCAAGCCTGTGAGGCACATATAACTCTAAGCATGTAAATACGACTTCATGGGATGGCGACCATGCAGTAACGCAAGTAAAAAGTATTATTTTGGCGCTGCAAATTAAGGTCCTGTGATACGCTGCATGCACACGACAACAGAGGTGTGTTGTCATCATAGCGTGTGAGCTGCGTAATCCTTGCCTGCCTTGACACGCATTAGAAGGGCAGGCTTATTAAACAATGGGCCACGCTGACCAGCAGTTGTTGCGTGACGGAAAACGACATTTATTATACGGCGAACGCATGATCACGCAGGTATGACGCATAACAGAGGTTTAAAATAACAGCGTCAACATGTGTTTACTCCATGCCAGTTAATTATTAATCCCCGTAGCTCACCTGTGCGAACGCGGCGCCCGATTCAGGAAGCACAGATTAACTAAAGCAAGTTATGCTAATCCCCTATCAAAAATGTAATCTTACCAATGTAATCTTACCAAAAGCTTACCGAAATACACGAATAATATGAACTGCACTATACAGTTTTCCTTCTCGTCTTCTTCAAAGACCTAGTATACGAAGTGGAGAAGGGAGGGGGGGGGGGGGAGGAGGCGGGGGTAGAGGCCGGTGTTCTCTAGTCCGGTCCATTCTCCCAGCAGAGCTATAGGGCCCTCCCGCAACTCCAGCGCCTAGCGAGCGCCCCCTGTCGATGAGTGAGTCCGAGGGTGCGGTCCTTATGGCCGTCGACCACGATCGCACTGCTTGCGGTACGATAAATAAGGATCTGAACTTGGTGGATTGGTCAAGGATGTGAACAATTTTAAACCGGAAGTGGGGTATGGTTCGCCGCGATCGAGAGTAGTCCCGCATGATAATATTAAACTCTAGACGACGATTCTTCTCAAATAAATAGGGATAATCCGTAAATATCGTATGCATAATAGTTATTATTTATTTATAGCCCAACGAATTTCCTTATGTTGATACAGGGGCGGATCAGTCCAGGGTGTGTGTGTGTGCGGGGGGGGGGGGGGGTCTCGGAGGTCCCCCTTTTTGAGGAAGAATGTCGTTCTTTAATGTGAAATTTAGGCGATCTGAGGCGTCGATCCCTCCCCTACCGGTCGTCAAAGCAAAGGTGGACCCCTCTCTTTTCAAATTCTTGGATCCTCCCTTAATGTTGATATACCTTAATTCGATTTATGGCCTTGATTCCACACATGCATAGCATCCCAGTGGGCCACTAAATTATGCTAGAAAAGGAATTTCCATTCGGTATACCCTTAATAATTGGGGAATGGACACGTAACATATACATACAGTATAAAACTCATTGTGTATAGGTTTTCATTATATCTATCATGATAACGAATCGCAGATAACATTGAAAATATTCTACTCATAATCCAGAAACGACGACCTCCAAAGATTACACAGCAATTTAATGGAACTAATCTTTCTGTTTATCTCTATATAGTTTACCTGAGTGTATCAAGGAATATGATTCACTTACTATAATTTGTTTTAGTTTAATGTCCGAGTGAAACATAAGGTTGCGTCTCTCTCCCCCCCCCCCGCCCCCCACCCCCTCGTCTGTACAAATTGGCAGGGGCGCTATAGCTGCTACCAAAAATGTCCTTTAGTTGGTAGTCTATATATGGGTGAGCTATAGGCTGCATCCAAACAAAAGGGGGCAAAGACTGGTCAGGTATCCCTGCTAAATATACAGGATGATATTCTTTTATAGAATTATTCTATCACAGGGGTGGTGGGGGGGATTACTTCCAGTTGGACGACTTCCACTTGGACGACATCCCATTTTGGTACTTCCAGTTGGACGACTTCCAGTTAGACGACTTTATATATAAATACGTTAGGTATCGCAAAATAAGCAATTCATATAGATGCATCATGGTAGTATGACTATTTGAGAGTTTTGCAGATAAAATTAGGTCAGTTTGAAGAATATTACAAGCATTTTTTCGGCGCCGTTGTCGTCTAAGATTTAGCGTCACTCTGTTGTTGCCGACCCCCATTGCGTTGGCGTCGCCACGGTGTGAACGACACATGCACCCGTTGATGTTCAAGATGGAGCATTGGCGGCCGTCCCGCTTTCACACCTCTTGAATTAAACTTGAGACCTCCAGCTTGTAAGTTAATAATGTTTGATGTAGCTTGTGATTAACATAACGGAATACAATTGATTATTACACTTTTTATTGGACAAAGACCACTGATAAACACATATTTCAGTTGCGAAAACATATGTAGAACAAATAACTGGGATATATCCAAATATGAAACAACTATATACTCTTTACGGTTTTGAACATCAGTGGTATATGCACATGTGACATAATTATACCCTCTTATATACTATGTTCTTAGTAATTGTGCACAATGTGCAGCACATGACGAAGATAATCCTCGCTGTTGAGGTCACCAGATGTGACGGGCGCGACGACTTGTTCGATTGGTGATTGATTGTTCCTTCTTGGCGTCGCCACGGTGTGAACGACACCTGCACCCTTTGATATTCAAGATGGAATATTGGCGGCCGTCCAGCTTTCACGAATGACTTTTTTGCACAGCTGTGTTGAGTCTATGGTGCAATCCTTCTTGGTGGCTGTTCGTGCTTGTCTGCTGCTGATGGACATTCCACAGAGAGAGAGGAAATGTGGAGGACCGCCATGTGTCTTTGTAATAGCGGAAGAGTGCGTTCAGTTGGGCATGTTCCTGGACGACTGGATACTCTTGTAGCATCCGGAATGACGTCCTGACACTAACAACGGGCAAAAATGCCAGTGCCGTTATCATCCAAATGACTTTACGGACGTGATTGTCCTGACTATAGGTGGATGTAAGACCAAGCTGCTGGACATGACGCCATACCGCTTGCGTATGATGAAAGTAGCAGCCCTTGTGGGTGGAGGTCGGGAAGTGCAAACGTAGCTCGTAGATCAAGGTACTTTCAAAGTCAGTCATAATACTATCTGGGTTGAACACAAGGTCCAACTCTGCCGTCTTTACAATTGTAAGCATCTTGTAGTAGGTCTCGCGGCTCTTGTCTGGTAAGAGACAGAACACCAAAGAGACAAAGTGTCCGTGAAAGATTCAGTGAATGGAATGCAACTGCGCAAATTGGCGCGGTGCAGCTTTAAAAGTTTCATCCATGAAGACTTGGCTGCATTGTGATAGTACTTCTAAGTTATCTACGCTGGCAAAAATGTCCGCATCGTGGTGAAGGACGAAGGGTTTTTCATCGAGAGTCAAAGCCTATGGTCCTTCCAGCACAATGTCATCTCGCCCTTGCGGCAATTGCGGCATTTGCTTCCTACGGGACCTGTGCATCACAGTCTGGCAGGCCTTGAAACTTGGCAGCAGCACATCGTCTTCTGTTTGCTCGGCTATAAATTTGGTATATAGCTTGTTGAGCGGTGTAACCAAATCTTCCGCTGCTAGCTGCTGACAGAGGTCTGACTTTGCGGCTGTGGACGCCAATATTTCTTCATCTGGAATATGGCTATGATCCTTCGCGGAAAGGACATTCACACTACTGCCTTCGCCAGTAGTTAGCACTCGACCAGGGCATCCACGAAGAACACACCGACAATGCTGCTTGTTTCCACGAACACGATCTTTCTTATGGCAATAATATTTGTACAGCAAATTCACCCCGCGATGCTTCTTCACAATGGTTGCAGTAGCGTCCTCCATAGTAAACATATGGCGACAGAATGATTTCCATCTCATAAACAATCCCTAATATACTCTTTGAGGGTGACGATCTGCTCAAGATGATGTGCTCAAGATTATGTATTAGGTAAGGTGAATCGATCCCCACAGGCATATTGCAAGCCAGGTCAACTGTTGAAAATTGCAATCACAGAGTTTAATAAAGCAATGACATGGACATACGAAAATGATGTTGACAGTTGAGTGCAATTAGGAAAATACACTTCAAACTGGAGGTGTGAATTAGATAGATTTGTTTGTGCCACATACGTTTTCACAATTGAAATATGTGTTTATCAGTGGTCTTTGTCCAATAAAAAGTGCAGTAAGAACTCAATTGTATTCCGTTATGTTAATCACAAGCCACATCAAACGTTATTAACTTACAAGCTGGAGGTCTCAAGTGTATAATTCAAGAGGTGTGAAAGCGGGGGAAGGCAGCCAATATTCCATCTTGAACATCAAAGTGTGCAGGTGTCGTTCACACCTCTTTGTAAGAATAACACGAGGCCAACGCAATAGCGGTCGGCCACGACACACTGAAGCTAAATATTAGACGACACGCCGACAAAATGCTTGTACTATTCTTCAAACTGTCCCGATTTTATCTGCAAACCTCTCAAATAGTCTTACTAATCATGATGCATCTATATGAATTGCTTATTTTGCGATACCTAACGTATTTATTTATATTGTCGTCTAACTGGAAGTCGTCCAACTGGAAGTACCAAAATGGGGTGTCGTCCAAGTGGAAGTCGTCCAACTGGAAGCACACCGGTGGGGGAGGGGGGGGGGGGAGGGCATAGTTATAGACTAGATGTATATATATGTGCATATATTTTCGCATGCTCTCTCTCAATCCCCGGACCATGCAGAAAGCTGCAATTTCTCTCGATGTGCCCATTTGAACTTTTTTTTCTTCAAAACTGCAGCTTTTGACTTTATATTTTAGTTGATATGGAAAGTGTTTAAATAATTAACCTTGGCATGACCGTCATTATGAAATTTAGTTGGCGCAAGTGCCCCCAGGCAAGCCGGCTTCTCTAGGCTAGAGAAGAATCCTGGGGGCACTTGCGCCAAGAAATTTAGGTGCCTTTTTTTACCAAAAAATGATCTCCGTTATTCATCTATGGCACGGGCGGCAGGAGGCACACCCCTACCACTGCCCCCCTCCACCGGGTCAACTACTGCCATCTGGCCGCATCATTCTTGACATACATACCCCTTTCCACCCGAAAACATTCTTTTTTGTGAACCAAACCAAGTGACGCGCATGCAATGTCGTTGACTGTGAGTGCGTACCCATATATATCTGTCTGTCAATTCGAAGCATCGAGATGAATGAACCATTGCTCCCAAACCGGAAGTTGTTGCATCACCAACATGGCGGATTAGAAGTGTGGTGACAGCGAAATAGAGTCATTTTAGCCCTTTTTTTCGCATTCAGGTAAGGTTGTTCTAGACTATATCGGACAAATACTCCTGCAAAATGCTCGTTCGTCGATTATCAACATCTACGAACGCCGTGTAGCTCATACGAGTATGAAAAACCAAGTCAGCTGTTGACATGATAGACTTATTTACTAAAAAGTCTAAAAAAATAAAATGATAGCGAGTCTGATAGTGATACAGTGTCAGTGACCACATGTACAGTAAATCGGAAATCAGTGGGAGGGGGGTCTTAGGAAACTGTTAAAAGTTTCTTCACGAAAATAGAGCTGAACAACCAAGTGTTGACACACTCCGTCATGCATATTTTTACATGAATCGAGAGAAGCTTTATAAAATATAAAATCAAAATCTTGTATAAATAAATTTTTTTTTATGTAAAAGCTCAGCAGATAATAAGTACTTTAGCCATCTGAAAGCCTGACAGCATCAGTTGATCAGTAATAGGGTGTATACTCGGATCGGCCGAACTGCGAATCGGCCGAGGTATTTAAGGGAGGTTGGGGGGAAGGGGGGATGGGGTGGTTTGGGGGAGGGGGGGGTTGTCGAGCCCGAGCCGCCAGCGGATTAGTCTGCGCCTCGACGATTGGCTGTCTGGCTTGGCGTCGGCCCTGATGGCTTCGGCATCGGGAAACATTTTTCACATAGAAACTCAGCTTTATTCATTCTGATTTCACGCGATTTTCATTATTCAATAATAATAAGCAATGATAACGCGGAAATTTGGTATGTCAGTTGATTTATGCAGCGAAAGATAACGGAAACTGATAAAGATTTAATAACAAATTTATTCCATCGGTCCATCAGGGTGGGTATCAGGGTGGTCTTCAGCGAGTGGTCGTGCAGCATCGCAATTCAGGCAGGCCCAAGCGATAAACGGACGGCCGAGCAGTATGCGTCACGGGACACGCCGGTGCTGCAGACACGATGCTGCCACTGTTGGCAGCCGTCGCATTATAGGCCTTCTTGTCGCTGACGGACAGGAGCGTCGCAAGAGATGCATAAGTCTGCCATGTTTCAGACAAGGAATGATAGCCCCATATGCTGGACGTCCTTTTATACCCATTTTATCCATAACCTCAAAGAAGAGGCCAGGATTTAATTGCATGCCAATGTGACCATGGAGTCAGAAAATATGTTTCTGTTGCTGTTGCTGTTGCTGATCAGAATTGGGGCCTCTTGAATTAGGATTCACAAAAAGACTGAAAAACTGCATATGTGTTGTGGATTCCTATAATACCAATCAAAAATTAAATGGCCATTGAGAAAGCCACGAAATCAAAATGAATGAAGCTAAATTTTCCGTGTGAAAAATGTTTCGGGCCGCGTGCAAATTCTGTGTGAAAAATGTTTTGGGCCGCGTGCAAAGACATATGAAAGGGTGACTGCAACAGCCTTACAGGGTATTAGCTAGAGACCCCCCGCCCTGGTTGAAATTTTTTAGAAAATCATATATCGCTCACAATTTTACATGGCCTCAAGAACTACTTTTGTTATTCTTATATAGAAATATATGCTGAAAGATTAGGTCAATCTACCAAGCATTCTGGCCCTTATTAGAAAAAGATGTCTTCACTGGCTTGGTTATTATCATTGTATGCATCACAAGTATACCCTCTATATCAGGTTTGCTGCCTTAGTGAAAGGTCAACTAGGTGGCCAAAGCTTTTGTTCAAAGATCTTTACAAACATGATACCGTAAACTGCCTATTTGAAGCTGCATACATATTAGAAGGCGCACCCCAACTTTGGCCTCAAAACCGGGTTGGCAGGCACCCAGAACCATTTCCGGAAAACTACATATTAGAAGCCGCACCCAGACGTTGGCCTCTCAACCCCCCCCCCCCCCCCCCCTTGGCCCCCTGTATCCCTGCCTAATCCTGTCCAGCCAACGAAACCAATTAATTGTTTATACAAGCAGTTGTGACTCTTGTCCACCTGTTATCAAGTGTCACACTAGTGGCTGGCCCTCCTGGCCCCTACCAAGCCAATTAATTGTTTATACAAGCAGTTGCGACTACTAACAACCTTCACCTCTCCCTCTCCGTTCACAGCCCTTATCAAGTGTCACACCAGTGGCTGGCTCTCCCGTCTCTTAGTGTATGTTTATGAATCACTGTCGTACCTACCCAAAATAAAGTTTCTGTCTGGCACAGTTAACTTATTGCATTTGGCGGCAGCTGTATCAATTTACACCACCGGAAACCTGGCCTCTGATCATTAGTGTACAATAGGTGTGGGCGGATTTTCGTGGTAGTAGTAATAAATAACACAACCGTAAGTAGCATTGTCGGTCTTGATTGCCACAGTAACACAATGCATGGGAAAAGAGCATCTTACAATGCAGCTTTCAAGTTGAATCATCTCCCGATGTGTTGACTTGTATGCCGTTATGATGCAATAAATTACTTTGGCAACACCGGTAATTTTTGTATCCCCCCCCCGCCCCCCCCCCCGATGCTTGTCTTACCAGCCTCACTTGAAATCGGCAAAAGGCCCTATTTAAAGCCACACCCTGACTTGCGACTCAAACCCTGGAAAGTGGAACCTATAACTTCCTAATACAAGCAGCGGCTTCAAATAGGCAGTTTACGGTACAAATACAGCACATCTGTACTTTATCATCATAATTGTACAGGAGACATGTAATGGGATTACACCACATTTGCCATAGATGTCCGCTGCTCTGGGCGAGCTTGATGGCAGTCCCAATACCCACTTACAATACTTAACTTGTACATTCTCTATAAGTTTCTTTACATTCAATGCCCATATTTCAGCACCATGCGTTAAAATTGAAATCATCATTTTCTCAAAGGGTTTAAATTGCAGTTACAGGGTTTCATGTCCCCACATTGTGACCACACCCCTTCGATAAAATTCATAGTTTTCCAACCTTGTGTGTTACAAATTTGTGAAGTGTCATGAATAATGGTATATTTTCACTCTTTCTCTCTTCACGCAGGTAACAAACTTATCAAGAGCAACACCCGACCGCCGCCAAGATGGTGTTAGCCGAGCTAGGGCGGAAGATAAAGACGGCGCTCCATTCGCTAGGGAGCGCCACCGTCATCAATGAAGAGGTCCTGAACTCCATGCTGAAGGAGATCTGCAAGGCCCTGCTGGAATCTGACGTCAACATCAAGCTGGTGAAGAAGCTACGCGAGAATGTGCGCTCGGTCATCGACTTTGAGGAGATGGCGGCCGGGTTAAACAAGAGGCGTATGATCCAGTCGGCGGTCTTCAAGGAGCTGGTGAAGCTCATCGACCCCGGGGTCAAGGCCTGGAGTCCCGTCAAGGGCAAGAACAACATCCTCATGTTCGTGGGCCTGCAGGGCAGCGGCAAGACGACCACGTGTACCAAGATGGCGTACCACTACCAGAAGAAGGGGTGGAAGAGCGCTCTGGTGTGCGCCGACACGTTCCGAGCCGGGGCCTTCGACCAGCTGAAGCAGAACGCCACGAAGGCTCGGATCCCCTTCTACGGCAGCTACACGGAGACCGACCCCGTGGTCATCGCGAGCGAGGGCGTCGATAAGTTCAAGGACGAGGGCTTCGAGGTCATCATCGTCGACACTAGTGGGCGCCACAAGCAGGAAGATTCCCTCTTCGAGGAGATGTTACAGGTAAGACTCGCTCTTCGGGGGAGACGTTGCCGGTAAGACTCGCTCTTCTGGGGAGACGTTACCGGTAAGACTCGCTCTTAGGGGGAGACGTTACCGGTAAGATTCGCTCTTCGGGGGAGACGTTACCGGTAAGACTCGCTCTCAGAGGAGATGTTACAGGTAGGACTGACCCTTGGAGTTCGCCAAACACGGCGAACCCTGAAAAAATAAAAAAAATATTCCACATGTTCAGAATTTGTCAGCGAACCTTGACCCTGTTAAAATCTTGTTAAATCCTCACTCAAGTATAAGGTCTTCTGTATAACATTTCTCAAAAACGGGTGAAGTGCTAACACACGCTTCTCTCTGCCTCCCTTTTCAAGGTGTCCAACGCGGTGAACCCGGACAATATCGTGTTCGTGATGGACGCCTCCATCGGCCAGGCGTGCGAGGCGCAGGCCAAGGCCTTCAACGACAAGGTCGACGTGGCCTCAGTCATCATCACCAAGCTGGACGGCCACGCCAAGGGCGGCGGGGCCCTCAGCGCCGTGGCTGCCACCTCATCACCCGTTATCTTCATCGGCACGGGCGAGCACATCGACGACCTGGAGCCCTTCAAGGTGCAGCCCTTCGTCAGCAAGCTGCTGGGCATGGGCGACATCGAGGGCCTGATCGACAAGGTGAACGAGCTGAAGCTGGACGACAACGAGGAGCTGATGAAGAAGCTGAAGCACGGCCAGTTCACGCTGCGCGACATGTACGAGCAGTTCCAGAACATCATGAAGATGGGACCCTTCTCGCAGATCATGAGCATGATCCCCGGCCTGGGCGGGGACTTCATGACCCGCGGCAGCGAGCAGGAGTCGATGGCCCGGCTCAAGAAGCTGATGACCATCATGGACAGCATGAGCGACGGGGAGCTGGACAGCCACGAGGGGGCCAAGCTGTTCACCCGCCAGATGAGCCGCGTGCAGCGGGTGGCGCGCGGCGCCGGCGTCTCCGTGCGGGAGGTGCAGGAACTGCTGACGCAGTACACCAAGTTCGCCCAGATGGTGAAGAAGATGGGCGGCATCAAGGGGCTGTTCAAGGGCGGCGACATGGGCAAGAACGTCAACCCGGCCCAGATGGCGAAGCTCAACCAGGAGATGGCCCGTATGATGGACCCGCGGGTGCTGCAGCAGATGGGGGGCATGCAGGGACTGCAGGGCATCATGCGCCAGTTTCAGAACGGCGCCGCCGGCAAGGGCAACATGTTCAACATGGGCGAATAACCCCTATCATCGCCCGTCGTGCCTTTGCCACGCGCTATGCTGTATGATCACCTTAACATCATCGCTAGGTAAACCCCGAGCCCCCTTTATCGCCCAATGCCACGTGGTTCCCGATTGTCGCCCTTTGAGGATAACCTCCATTATCGCTATGTACATAGCGACGTGTTCGTACGTTCACGTTTGCTCGGCGGTGACTTGAATGTCTTTGGGGAAGAGCGAGTTGTACTTGGTGTGAATCAATTCCGTATGATTGAGGTGTCTTTGAATTGTATATAAGATATGTACAGGACGCTGTGCACATGTTAAATGAATGTTAAGCGGTGTCGTTAAGCAGTTCGTACTGGGGTGCCTGACCAAGGTCTAGCCATGGTTTAACAAGAAGTCCTGGTCGATGATTGTTTGACGAGTGAAGAAATAGTTCGAGTTGAATCCAGAAAACTAATGTTCCATATTATGGATGTGTGACAAGAGGCTGGGTGTAGGATGATATCTCCCTGTTGTCACTGCCCTCAAATAGCCCCCCCCCCCCCACCCACTAAGCTTCGTGGTATTTTCTTGTGCATTTATATTAGAGAGGTAAAATTCTGCTTTTAAGGATTTAACTAAAATATAACTGGCAACAGCTAGAAAAAGAAATGTACTTGCGCCATTCATATTTTCAACGCTTATCCGTTAATGAGGGAGTGTTGCGGGCTATTGTCATTGAAAAACAGATTCATAACAGTTATATCACTGTACGGCGTCGGTTCTGACCTTGACAACCATTGTTACATTGTGCGGTACAGTGGTGGGTGTAACGTTGACAATCATTGTTACATAATTCAGTACATCGGCTGAGGTAACGTTGTCAACCATTGTTACGTCATTCGATAGTGTCCGATGTCACGCTGATTGTTATAGAATTTCGACAGACTGTCCAATGTAACGTTGACAACCATTGTCGCATCATTCGATTCAGCGTCTGACGTAACATTGACAACCCATTATTGCATCACTTCGCTCGCAAATAATACGCACACACGTCAGTGGTGACCCCTGTGTTATGAGAATCAAATAGTTAAACAAATGTCGCGGAACTAAATAAAATATATCCTATTTAATTGGAAACAGGACGTTGTATTTCTTTTCCTATCGTTGTTGGAACTCTTCTTGCTGCCACCATGGTACAATAATCCCTGCATTACTATATGTAAAGTATCTCCGTTATACGGCCTTGGTCGTAAACAGCAAAATGGACAGTTGTATCAGCAGCAGTGTACGCTGCAGGGTGACGTCAGCCTTTTGCGGAATACGTGGGTGGCGCCACTTATGCCCCTATAGTGTGACCTTTGACTCGCTCCGATAGTGGCTCTGTAATATTGTTGTCGGCTACTTCCTCAATACATCTCGCCCGCCAGGGCCTTGTTGGGCAAATGTATAGAACAAATACTGCGCATTTGACTCACTCCGATAGTGGCTCCGTTACTTTCTCACAAGAGCCCCCGACATATATGTTCTGCCCGATGACAGTTGTGACCTGGTCGAAAAAAAACCAAATAAATGAACTAGTACGACTGACTGTCGTCCATTTTTCTACGAGCGCCCTTCTACGCCTACGCCGAATGTCAATGAAATGTTCATACCGGTCATGTCCGGTTCATTTAGGGGCAATGGAACCAGCCTAGACAGTCACTTTTCAATGTGCCGCCATCTTCTCCCGAATGTCCCGTGGTGTTCTGAACGGGGCACATCGGCATACCGAATGGATGCGCGGGCGCCCGACCCAGGTGAAAGAAGTGTCAGGGCGGTAACCCGATGAGTAATGTGCCTAGTTGGTCCACCTTGGGAATATACCCGGGTTACCAAAAAATGCTGCCACAGTCATGTGAGGAACGTGTCTGTTTGGCGACTTCCGGTGACCCATTTCTACTGGCCCCATCTGGAGAAAAACTTTATGTACTACCGCCTACGACCGTCAGGTGGACTACGGCTAAACCCAACCAGGCTCCGTTATAGTTCTCGTAGCTCTGTTGCCGGCTGCTTTCCTCAATGCACTCGCACATGCTGGACTGATCCGCCGCGCATTTCTACAACGCCGTGCTGAGGGTCCAGGCTATGCCTAATCACGCACTGTATCACGTGAACGAAGAAAAGAGTTCGCTCTGTTATCACTTTTGCAAAATAGTACCTTAAGGAATTTTGTTATAATAAACAGGCAAGGCTCGTTTCTTCTTGAAAATGACTTACATCGCAAGGACATATAACTACTTTGATCGTTTTTTAACTATTTTGAAATTTGCCCGCGGCCGACAGAAGCGGATTGAGCGGAGCTCCATCTAACGTATCATAGCTTGGGCTCCCAGTACGCGCAACCGACGTGCCTGGCGTACCAACTGTATCAGGGCTCTTCTGCCCGTACTTCGTGTATGAGTGTCTGCCACATCAAAACACTTCAGCCACCTACACTCACATGAGCATGAGCTCGGTATTTTACCCTCTCCACCCCCCCACCCCCCGCCCCCCAAAAAACTTTGAGCTTTTCGTTGGATGGAAACAGATTCTATATGTACCTCTTGTTCATTCGACGCTTGGGCTTTGTTCCCTGCTGAGGCTAAACTGGTGTCTTCTATCCAAGTTTATACGGCATGTTTGCCTTCTTGTCTCGACTCAGTTCAAGACGTCTGGTCCAAAGCCACATGTACTGGACATCTGGCCGATGTGGGGATCGAACCCAGGACCTTCGCGTTATTAGCACGACGCTCTAACCAACTGAGCTGTATCGCTAATTTCGTTTGCCAATTGGCGCGAACTACTTTGACTCCATCGTGTTTTGAATAGAGCACTGATTAAAGGTAAGTGATAAGCAGTCTCCGAGGGGTGACTTGGAAGAGCCGCAGAAGCGACACTCTGTCTAACGTGGCCTTATATATTCTCAACATTTGCCGCATGTACCTCATCACTCTCGTTATTTTCCTCTATCTATGAATTATATACTGAAGGGATATAATGTTCATGATAGTACTATCGGTGTCCACTCTGTTATCTTCCGATTTGGTAACAGAGTGAACAGTGACAGAGTGGACAAATACGACCCAAAAGGCCTCCCGCCCTATGCAAAATACGCCTTTCGTGATTACCCATTAAACTGTTTTCCTTGGTTAGCATTCTCTTCAAGTTCAATTTTTAGTATAATCTTCAGAATCCGACCGTTATTCTCCTCATATATTGGAGTAACAGCTAGAGGGGGCAGTGCAAGGTGACACTCCAGCCAATCTTCACTTCTATTTCTGCATAGCATGATTCACAAAGCATTGAGGAATTACGTCGTGTAGAAATCATAATAAAGTATTGTGCTTCTACCTGGCGATTAATGCGTTTAATATAACAAGAAATATTTGTTAATAGAGCTGATATGTTCCTCTTTGTTGTCTTGGGCAACCTGTATTGTTGTTAAAATCAACAGTTACAACTGGTCTTCCTAATGTAAAAATATTCCTTAGCGAGATATTCTGACATAATAATTCAAAAGTGGGTTGGGACATGAAATGTTCCTAAATTATACAAATGCACTTAACTGCGCCCTTCCGGTTAGAAAACCCGTAACCCTAGACCTTATGGGCATTAGCAAAATATAGAAAGAAAGCAACGATCACTGGGTCAAATATTTTAAAAGCCACCTTTTTAGGTAAAAAGCCGACTTGTGTCGCATGCGTCTAACTAAGCATTAGGATGGTTCGCTCGGCCTGTCGTGCGCTTGTTGACTTCGGCATTGCCCATGTCAATGCTGTCAAGACAATATATACGGATTTATAAACAGACACGATATCAATTTGCTTCTCTTGAAAGAACCACCTTTCATTTCCCTTAACCATTCCATCTATTCGGAAGACCATGCGTTTTTTTATCAGATTAACTATCATTAAAATGTTAGTCTTACCGTATCTGCGCACTCTACTCTGTCGTTATATATATATAGCATAATCATGACATTTTGAGCTTATTTGATCGTTGACGTGTGTACCTCGAGCCTTCTCGGAATCTAGCACTTTACTTACCGAGATAGAATCCGGAGATAAAATATAGGGAACAGGAACCGACTTACTCGTCCGAGTACAAAATTTCAGTGACACTGTGCAGATTTGACAAACCATTTTATCTGCAGTTATCAATTTAATTGATTCGAACGATTGATTGTACACGTCAACGTGTGACATGGCTACCATTTTTATAGGCAGCGCTATCTAAAGTTACTACATTGAAAACTTCATTTTGAAACCCGTCAAGTTCTATATGATTATAGGCTGACATCTCTTCGGGATCAGTCGACGGCATGAAACGATGCGAATAAATACATACATATGAACCAAGGAGTGTGATAAAACTGTTTATATTACACTCTTTGTATGAAACTACGAAATTGATCTATCTAAATTGCATCCTATACACGCTGCCATGCATTATCGTTTTAAAATGTTATACACACAAATTGGGTTAGTGTGAGATATTTTGACTTTTAACCGGATAGGCAGACAACATAAACTTTGATAATGCCTCCCGTTTTGAAAGCGACGTTGAAAGACAAACGACATTCCTCGTTTTCTGTCCCGTCACCGTACATCAATGTGAGTGCTAAGTGTAATAAAAAGATACATGCTTCCTTGTTCAGTTCAGATTTTCGATTTACATTTACATGTACGTTTTTCATTGCGTTTTTGCGACCGACTCTCCGACGAGGCGACAGACCCGAAAAAGAGGTCACAACTGGGTCTTAAACATTTTAGAGCTTCGTAATCCACGCCACGGGTCGGCGGTGAAACTGAAAGGTGCGGGGGTTGTACGATGTAGGTAAAACGTACTTATGTCAGCAATGGCAGTAATGGTTGTTTATGGTGTACCAGTGGAGAGGCTCTTGAATAGACCCAAACAAGTGTGTATATGTCAGTGCAGAAGACGCTAAACCTAAATTTACCCCGCATGTGCGAAAAAAAGGGAAAGCCCACTGTTACGGTATAAGTAGATTCTTTCACAGTACTTTAACAGTCGTTTCGTTTCAACGGGTGCAAGCCGGCGTTCGTCGTCAGACGGTGCGAATACGAACCTCCGCAATAGCCACAGGGAGGGGGGGGGGGATGACTCTCGATATATCGTATGGTGTAATCATCGTACATGATCTCCCATATCACACCCAAGACGCTGACTCATTACGTCTAAAACAATTCTTATTCGCGGGGTTTGATTTGATATTTGACAGCAATAATTTATAACTTTTTATATCTATTCTAATAGGGTACATAAATGTAACTCATAAATCTACTTAAAATATCTTTCCATCCCGCACATACCATTATTTTACCTCCCCGACTCTCTAGGAATGCTTTGAACATGGCTGTGGGATTTTTTGGAAGTAAAAAGGCTTCGGTAGTAAGCAATATTCTAATAATGTTAGCCAAGTAATATGTACACTCATGCAGTAATAAGGGTAACATAACAAGCATTTCAGGTTGTGTTAAATATATATATTATTTTAAGAATATAGAACTTATGGTGGCAAAACAATGACGAATGTTAAAATTCCATATCGAGAGGTGGAAAGGCTTCAGCTGAGCATATCCTTTTTTTTCAAATCTGCCGTCATTGTGGCGTTATTATGTACTGTGCTGTAATGAAATATTAGAAATAAACATAAACAAAAAAGTGTCTGTGGGAAGAGTAGTTAATACACACACATATTCCGCCTAAATGACACATATTTTGCCTTACTGATCTCTTTCTTCAACCTTCAAAATAATTTATTCTCTCTTGATCAGTTAATAACTACAAACTCATGTACATTTCTCCCATTCTATATACCATATATTATAACGTATGACTATGGCTTGGGGAATCACCCTCACCACTTTTACTAGATAGAACCCTGCCTACCCCTTTCCATTCCACCCATATTCTCCACTATGAATCTGCCCTTAGTTAGAATCTTATATAACGTCATTCACGAGGAACAATCCAGGGCACCGGTATTTTGCAAGTGCATATATCCAGCTGTTGTGACGAAAAGATTTTAATTTGGAATTAGGAAATGACACTCTAAATGAGGGTGCCGCGCCCATTCTAAGAAACGTACCCTTCCCAATTGGCCCCGCCGCCACCCCGCCCCACTTCCCCCGCCGCTCCCTGGGGCATTATAATGAATATAGCTCCAATAGATGTTGACATGGTAGATTCGTTGTTAACAGCTACCAGTATCATAAAAATTAAACGAATGAGCAGTTCATTAACCCCTATTGTTCTAGATTCTGATGAGTAGTGTGACTGAACCACTGAGCGATGTCACCTTTGACCCTCTGCCTTCCAGTCTTTTTGCTATATTAACACAAAACATTGCTTTGGCATAGCTCAGGTAATACTCACGCCTTGTATTTACAATTAACCCTGACATGGGGGGAGGTGCAAATCTCGTTAGAAACAGCGACAATGTGAATCGCTCTTACTGATAGATTTCGAAAAAGTCTTTGATACGCTTTGCTGGAAATATATTTTGCAAGTTTCAATAGCGTACGGATTCGGACTTCACTTAAAAATTCTGTACAAGGAAACCTCTAGCTGTGTGTTAAGCAATGGTAATTTTCCTCTTTTTTTGTCTGAGATATAGGTAGGGGTTGTCGACAAGGTCACCCGTTATCCCCTATGTGTTTATTCTGACCTTAGAGCCCCTTGCGATGGCTGTACAAATAATGGATCCATACGCGGTGTGATGTCGGAAAACTTGAAATCCAGTGTCTGGTGGAATTATATAAGAAAATGAATTTATCGCTGAGTGGGCGAATAGCGATCTTAAAAACATTAGCATTACCAGTATAACGAACACCGGATGGACAGTTTTTCTGTAAAATAAACAACATTATTCGTTCTTTCATATGGCGAAAAAAAAGCTAGAATTGGACATGTCATGGTTGCCCAGTTGTTCATATACCCACGTTTCTGATTTTGTCAACATACCCAAGTGTATTATTGTTTCCAGCTGCCCTGTGCCTCATTTGGCAACAATTAAATACCCATGCACGTGCCTCAAATTGTTAACACATACCGACGTGCTTAATTTTATCAACATACTATCGTGACTCATTCTTTCAACATACCATTGTGACTCATCTTGTCAACATACCATATGCGACTTATCTTGTCAACATACCATTGTGACTCATTTTGTCAACATACCATTGTGACTCACTTTTTCAACTTACCCACGTGCCGCACTTTTTAAACATACCCACTTGGCCCATTTGGTCCTCATACACCCGTAATTATCCCCGACAGGTTGAACAGTGACGACGAACATCACGATGACAACGGCCGATACTTTCCTCGTTTGTTGGTGTCTACTGACGTCATCCATGTGGAGCGTGTACGCTTCACCCAGTTCCATGGATAGCTGCAAACCTTACGACTTCAGCGGTCCGTCGGACGTCGTTTTTCTCATCGACCGATCTGAAAGCGTCAACTCACAGCGTTTTGCGACGTACAAGAAGCTCATTAGTTCCCTTGTTACCAAGGCGATGAAGATAGGACCCGATGACGTCACCGGACAGGCAAACTACAGTCGCATAGGTGTTATAACCTTTGTTGCAGAAGCCTTTATTGACCTTGATCTTATAACTGACTCGCGAAATGTCTACTCGTGTGAAGTGTTTGGCGATGGAAGACTATTTGATAGGCAAGTACTTTATCAGGAGAGGCAGAAGGACCCGAAATCTGAAGGACTCCAAGGTAGGTTGAAAGGTTGAATAGAACAAATTCTGGTTCTCACAAAAGCCCGGAACATGTGGGACTTACAGGTAAGACTTGTAAGGGACTTAAGGTAAGGCACAAGATACTATGCACCCGGTACTGCCTGTTGACAGGAAGATTGAGTTGAACAAATGTCCTGGTAAAATAAACAGTACCCTCCTTTCAATGAGTCTTTTAGAACGAGGATTTAACACCCTAAAAAATTTATTCCATTCATCTCCAAAGGCAATGAAGAGGCCATGTTTTGCCTCATCAACTATACTGCACTTTCCCGCTTCTAGGTAATATTGCTACCTTTAATTAAACGAAATTCACATATAAATAATATCTCACAGGATATGACCGGGCTTCTGATCATGGTTAATGCGTCACTATTTTAATGTAAATTGTCTGATGTGATAGGTTATATGAACCATGCCAGTGAGATGTCGTAGCCGATCAGTCGCATATTATAAAGGCATCCCAACTGCATGGTGGTCGACTACGGGTCATATACTACCTAGATGATTGTGTATTATACGTTGCAATGGCCTGGTATTAGTTGCTTTATCAAAGCAAGACGCTTGCTTGGCATGACGGATCTAACATCGAAAGCATATGCTTGCAATAGACCGATCCATGCTGTCAAAATCATTGACTGACGTCACTGTTGCTTTCCACGTGCTTTATTTCGGACAAAAAGGTTGGACAAACAAAGCAGCACTTTCTTGTCAGTTTCAGAGATGAGTACTTTTCACTCGTACCTACCATCAGCTATCATTCATATTCACGTGTAAGGGAAAAAGGACTCAAATGTGGGTGGGGCTTAGTGTCGGGGTATGGGTCGGTATATTGATGAATTTCGCAATATTTTGTCTCTCCAGCCGCTCTGAAGAAAGCTCCGGAATTACTTCTGCAACGACCACACATTGACCGGAAGTTACTATTTATCATCAGCGATTTTCAATGGTTCGCACGTGGAACGAAGGACGAACTGGAAAATCTATCCTCCCACTTGCAGCTGAGGAATCATTCCCTGCAGGTTTTCGGCGTGGGAGGTGGAACTTACTTTAATTCGAAGTATATGTTGGATCTGTTTGATTCCGATAATTGCACGGCACGCTCGCTGGACGATTGGGAAACCTATGTGGAAGGTAACAAATGATCTGTAAACAAAAGATTGACACGAAAAAACAACGAATCTTTAAACATTAGTTTGAATGGCATTAAATATGCTTGCACACCGCACTATTTAAGAATAATATGGTGTGTCATTGAGTTTCCTTTACAAGGATAAAATTGAGACGAAGGAGTTAAGAGGGGATAACATTACGCCTAGGTTACATCCTTCTCGCGCTTCTATCGGTAATGAAGGTTCATTTGATGATGATTATTTCAAGTGGTAGCATAACACGTCATCTAAAGACATGCGCGTCTATAAGCGTTAGACTGGGTGCACACTCAAGCACGCATCAACCTGGTCATAATTAATTTTAACTATTATCCTCAAGCGAAGTCACGAGGAAAATAGGCATTCTATGACAATATGATGCGGCGTTTCATTCACTTAGATCCTTTTATCTCCACTCATAAAAATGAAATCTATGTTAAATTTCAGAACCTGACCTGATTGTTACATTTTATTTTTTCTCCCGGTATCATGTATTATATTATTGTATTTGTTGGCCAATTGTGAACCAACTGCCATATATATATATATATATATATATATATATATATATCCACATATCCAATAACCGACAAAAGTTACCTTACAGCGCATTATGGGTCCAAACTAAGTCAGAACTTCACTGGCTGAAAAAAGCCACACACTATATTAAGTTTAGGCCATGACACTGAATATAGGTTTCTGCTTTTGAGTAGTTTATCAGATTGTGATCGTTATATTACTTAAGTCGATTAGTCTCATACCGAGTACATGTTTCGCATGATGCAAAGTTCATGTTCGGCCAAAGTTGACGGCAATTACAATGTATTTCAATATTTAATATATACAATGCCAAATTTGGAATGTGGTTTGCGTGTTTCTTAGATTTACCTTCGCCGTCCGCTGGTTCGAGCGGCCTACGTGTGGTGACGGACAATGACCTGTGCTGCCACCTGTGTGGAGAATCCTCGTGCAGATGCAAGGACAGTTTTAGCAGCTTTTTCCATTTAAATAACTCAATATGTCGGCAGTCTTTCAACACATGCGCTACAAGTGAGTATATCACAGTCCAATAATATTCTTGTTGCAACATTTAAAATGGGCATTCAAATGTTTCTCTACACGTTTCCCTCTCTGTACTGCTCAAAGTAATTGGGCTCGTTTCTGCTTTTCGGCGCCTGCCTGTGCTCTGATAAAGTGAGCTCAGTTTGGCTGTGCCTTACCCGTATGTGTCTAAAGCCCAGTACACACCTAAAAAGTTTCGAAAACTTTGTGCCCGAAACCGACCAGTACACATCTAAAAGTTTCTGCGACACAGTTTCCGAAACTTTCCTTTGAGTTGTATTTATCTCTACCTTTCGCCCTTTCTCTGGAGAGAAGTCCACTTACTGGATTTCCGCGACACAAGGTATCAACATTTTTATTTACGTCACTTCTTTGGCCAATGGACATTAGCATGAAATGGCTGACAATTAATCGCGGACCAGTCGCTGCCTGCGAAGCTGCTGTTGTTTTACTGAATATTTTGCGACGAAGGCGGCGACGACTACATCGTCAACCACGGGAGCCGGCTCCGGCCGACCCTGCCACATCTCCACTAACTGCTCAACCGATTTATGATTCCACTTAAATGTGGCAGACGTCGGATCGGCAACCACATAACATTGCGTCTCTGAATACATTGTCAGGTTGCAGGATGGTGATGGTCTGCGTATTAATCTGGTGTTGTCACATGATCCCACTCGCTGCCACGTGACAGTGAGTCGAGTACTCATTCGTTGTAATACTAATAATGTGGAAACTTTGTTTCCCAAATTCAAACATGCTAGAACTTCGGGCACAAAGTTTCGAGAACATCCCGGTACACACCAGCGTGTTTCGACGGAAACAAAGTTTCGGAAACAAAGTTTCGGAAACAAAGTTTCGGAAACAAAGTTTCGGAAACAAAGTTTCGGAAACAAAGTTTCGGAAACAAAGTTTCGGAAACTTGTTTAGGTGTGTACTGGGCTTAAGGAAATGAGCTCAGTCGGCTATGCCACGCCCGCCCACAGGTGTTTTTAGGATTTTGTTTTCACGCTATATAAATATGATCACATAAATGACGAGGTGAAATTCGCAGCGACAGCTTCTACTGGTGACGAATATCGATCTCGCTTGTCTGCTAAACAACCTTTTTAACGTCATATACGGTGTTCAAGCGTGAGTCCATGATCACGAGTTGGTAGAGGCGGAAACACTGCAAAATAAATAATTTTGTATTTGAAATTAATTTGAAATCGAAAAAACTAAAAAACTAGAAAATCGCTTATAATTTTGTTAAAGATGAGTGTATCTGGAACATCTGGAACATAATTCGCGTGGTCGTGATATCATTGACGTTTTACGTCGCTATGTCCCCACACAGCCCAGTTCCCGGATGTTGGGATCCCGGATCCAGTCATCCCTGAGTACGCCTGGACCCTACTGTTGGCCGTCATGGTCATCCTGGGCGGAGTGGTCCTCGTCATGGCGGCCATGGCAGGCGTCCTGCACTGGCGACGGAAGCGCTCTCGACAACAGTCCGCTGATATCGGTTTAAGCGCCTGCCCGGTGTAAGTACAAATGTATACAAATTAAATTTAATTTCATATTTTTTTTCAGAATCCACCCAAGCTAATGTCCGAGCGTTTCATATTAACTTTACCGTTTCAGTACGCAGGCTATGACATCCGATTCCAGCGCCGCAGCATTGGAGCAGCCAAGTGCCGAGGGTCAGTCTCCACGCGGGCCAGAGAGCTCCACACTGCCTCAAGGAAACACAATCTGGAATCGCAGGCAGCAACATCCATCGCCTCCTCCTGTAAGGACAACTGCCAGAGCGTTAGACCTGCTGGGTGACCCACCCCCTGTGCCGCAGCATCCGCCGTCCCGTCCTGTAAGACAGCCCGCCACGACGCCTAGATACCTTTACCCTGAATCTAGCACACCTTCACCCCACGACAGCGAGATGCCTTATAGCTACGTCCCCACTATTCCAGTCTCCGTGTTTTTTCCCAGTGGTAACCATAGCACCAAGCGTGTGAGCAGCCATGCCTATGACGACACGGTAGACCCGCGCACCGTCCCGAGAAGACGAACGGTGAGAGATATATTGAAGCAAATCGACAGTGTGAGGCGGAACCTGAGTATTTGGGTTTCTCAAAGGTGAAGTCGGCAGATTTATATCGGTTTTAATAAATAACAAATGTATACAAAAGGTGGATGTATGTGAGACATATTTTGATTGATGTAGCGGATAAATGTCATGTGTTCACTAAATTGATTCAAATATCTTACACGATGAGCTGTTTCAATATCTTCACTGCGCATACAGATGATCGTTAGTCTATTGGGGCCGATGTTTACGGTCATAACATTACGAAATGTCACTGGTTGCTTGATCATCTATCGGTATCTTTTGTATTTGAGAACGAAAATACAAATTTAGATCAGTGTCACGAATTTGTATATGTATATCTACATAAATATTCGGCTTGCCATAGTTTCTGTGGTCAGCTCACACAGATCACTATAGCATGTGAGCCACTCGCTATTCGAGATGACAATCCCTATTAGTTCTCATCGGTGTGTCTTGTGGCTGATCGATTTTGTGTTTTCTTTAAATGTACGGGTAGTGGCGAGTGAAGTGAGAGTCGCGGCGGAGTGCCTATAAAGGTGGCGTCCTCTCAATGGTATCATAGGGAGGGCACGGTTGTCGTGGTATCCACTACTTTGGTGGTCTGGCTTGTGGGCCTAATACGATGTTGGTTATGTCGGTGATGCTCGTTGGGTTAGTGTCGTGTTGGCGATACGCGTTGGCCGAGTGCCGCGTAGGTGATGTTCGCTGGTATATTGCCGCGTATCTGATGTCCGCTGGTATAGTGTCGTGTTGGCGATACGTGTTGGCTTGTTGCCGCGTCGGTGATGTGCGTAACTTAGCTTAATGTCGCTCCGGTGATGTACGTTGGTTTGATGCCGCGTCAGTGATATACGTTGGCTGTTTGCAGCGTCAGGGATGTACGTTGGCTTGTTGCCGCGTCAGTGATGTACGTTGGCTTATTGCCGCGTCGGTGATGTACGTTGGCTTGTTGCCGCGTTGGTGAAGCACGTTGGCTTGTTGCCGCGTCAGTGATACGAGTTGGCTCAGTGCCGCGCCGATGAAGCACGTTGGATTGTTGCCGCGTCGGTGAAGCACGTTGGCTTGTTGCTGCGTCAGTGAAGTACGTTGGCTTGTTGCCGCGTTGGTGAAGCACGTTGGCTTGTTGCCGCGTCAGTGATACGAGTTGGCTCAGTGCCGCGCCGATGAAGCACGTTGGCTTGTTGCCGCGTTGGTGAAGCACGTTGGCTTTTTGCCGCGTCAGTAACGTACGTTGGCTTGTTGGGACCCGATATCTTTGCTGTCTCTACAAGACTCGTCCGAATTACAATCTGTGAGACGTTCGACGGAAGGACTTCTTCAAATCAAGAGTCGGCGGACTACATGATGTGATGTCATAAGCGTGGAATATACTGACATATTCATGAACTTTGAACTGTACCAACTTGTAATATATTCTTGTTATATACGTTTGAATATTACATTATAAAATATTCCAATTTGTTTGCATGTCTGATAATACCACTTAGACTCGGTAGCATATCAGTAGCAACCACTTGTAAAATTTAAGCAAGCGCAACAGGCCAATAAACGCAATATTTGAGGATTCGTGAATATTGAAATGTGACGTCATATAGGCCTACTGAATGCCATAAAAATGGCTACACGCTGGTGGGCGGGAGATTTTACCCAGCAGGTATTAGAGCCCAGAGGGGGGAGATTAGCCATGTCGAATGTCGATTTTCAGAAGATGTACATGTAGCATGTCGATTTTCAGAAGAGGTCTATTTCCCATGTCGATTTAGAAGATGTTTATGTCCCACGTCTGAAACACGCACCAGACTAGATCCCCTTCGGCAGTGGCCGTAGCTGTATAATACCAACAGCCGGAAGTGGAATTGACGACACACTCACAACATGTTGATTTAGTGCACTCTAGTAAAACAGTAAAAAAACTACAGCCAAACAGTAAAACAATAAAACCGTATACAGCACTAATTAAGTATTTGGCATACATTTGGAAATGAAATTAGGACAGACGATCCGATGCATCCAGAGGCCACGTTGCGTATGCTTTCCTTCTGGTAATGCCACCTACGAAGGAGAGGCCGGTGCGGACGGCGGAGACCGAGAGGACGGCGGGGTCCGAGAGGACGGCGGGGACCGAGAGGACGGCGGGGACCGATCGGGCGGCGGGGACCTAGAGGATGGCGGGCACCGAGAGGACGGCGGGGACCGAGAGGGCGGCGGGGACCGAGAGGACGGTGGGGACCGAGAGAACGGTGGGGACCGAGAGCACGGCGGGGACCTAGAGGACGGCGGAGACCGAGAGCACGGCGGGGACCGAGAAGACGGCGGAGACGGAGAGGACGGCGGGACCGAGAGGACGGCGGGGACCGAGAGGACGGTGGGGACCGAGAGGACGGCGGGGACCGAGAGGACGGCGGAGACCGAGAGAACGGCGGGGACCGAGAGGACGGCGGAGACCGAGAGGACGGCGGAGACCGTGAGAACGGCGGAGACCGAGAGGACGGCGGGGACCGAGAGGACGGTGGGGCCCGAGAGGACGGCGGAGACCGAGAGGACGGCGGAGACCGAGAGGACGGTGGGGACCGAGAGGACGGCGGAGACCGAGAGGACGGCGGAGACCGTGAGAACGGCGGAGACCGTGAGAACGGCGGGGACGGAGAGGACGGCGGGGACGGAGAGGACGGCGGGGACCAAGAGGATGGCGGGCACCGAGAGGACGGCGGGGACCGAGAGGACGGCGGGGACCGAGAGGACGGCGGGGACCGAGAGGACGGCGGGGACCGAGAAGACGGTGGGGACCGAGAGGTCGGTGGGGACCGAGAGGACGGCGGGGACCGAGAGGACGGCGGGGACCGAGAGGACGGCGGGGACCGAGAGGACGGCGGGGACCGAGAAGACGGCGGAGACGGAGAGGACGGCGGGGACCGAGAGGACGCCGGGGACCGAGAGGACGGCGGGGACCGAGAGCACGGCGGAGACCGAGAAGACGGCGGAGACGGAGAGGACGGCGGGGACCGAGAGGACGCCGGGGACCGAGAGGACGGCGGGGACCGAGAGCACGGCGGAGACCGAGAGGTCGGTGGGGCCCGAGAGGGCGGCGGAGACCGAGAGGTCGGCGGGGACCGAGAGGACGGCGGGGACCGAGAGCACGGCGGGGACCGAGAGGACGGCGGGGACCGAGAGGACGGCGGAGACCGATCGGACGGCGGAGACCGAGAGGACGGCGGGGACCGAGAGGACGGCGGGGACCGAGAGGACGGCGGAGACCAAGAGGGCGGCGGGGACCGAGAGGACGGCAGAGACCGAGAGGACGGCGGGGACCGAGAGGACGGCGGAGACCGAGAGGACGGCGGAGACCGAGAGGACGGCAGAGACCGAGAGGACGGCGGGGACCGAGAGGACGGCGGGGACCGAGAGGACGGCGGGGACCGAGAGAACGGCGGAGACCGAGAGGACGGTGGGGACCGAGAGGATGGCGGAGACCGAGAGGACGGCGGAGACCGAGAGGACGGCGGAGACCGTGAGAACGGCGGAGACCGAGAGGACGGCGGAGACCGAGAGGACGGCGGGGACCGTGAGGACGGCGGGGACCGAGAGGACGGCGGGGACCGAGAGGACGGCGGGGACCGATCGGACGGCGGAGACCGAGAGGACGGCGGAGACCGAGAGGTCGGCGGAGACCGAGAGTACGGCGGGGACCGAGAGGACGGCGGAGACCGAGAGGACGGCGGAGACCGAGAGGACGGTGGGGACCGAGAGGATGGCGGGGACCGAGAGGACGGCGGAGACCGAGAGGACGGCGGAGACCGATCGGACGGCGGGGACCAAGAGGACGGCGGGGACCGAGAGGACGGCGGAGGCCGAGAGGACGGCGGAGACCGAGAGGACGGTGGGGACCGAGAGGACGGCGGGGACCGAGAGGACGGCGGAGACCGAGAGGACGGCAGAAACCGAGAGGAAGGCGGGGACCAAGAGGACGGCGGGGACCGAGAGGACGGCGGAGACCGAGAGAACGGCGGAGACCGAGAGGAGCGTGGGGACCGAGAGGACGGTGGGGACCGAGAGGACGGCGGGGAGACCGATACGACTTGCCTTGCATGACTGTTGTTGAAGGCAGTATCCATGTCCATGTCTTTTTTCTCTCAATACTCGGAGCAGTATGCTATAATTTTCTCGATGTGCCCGCCTGAGACTGACATTTTATAAAAATTGCAGCTCTTGACTATACATTCCAGTTGATATCGAAAGCGTTCAAATGATCAACCTCTATATATACATTGTCATGACTGTCACTGTCTTTTGGATGCATTTGTTAACGAAAAATGCCTCTGTCCATGACCACATCCCCCTTCCAACTTCCCTCTCGCTCTCCATATGCCTTTTATGCCCTGGGCGGCACACCCCCAACACTGTACTAATGTAGTGCCCCCCACCCCGAGGAGTGTAGACCGGATGACGTAAGCCTGTTGTGGCTTTCATAGGCTGGCGTGAGCAAGTATTTGGTACAAGTGTTTTCACAGTGGGGTTTAATTATCAACACCTGAAAAACACAAAGCGCCGTACATCATCTAACAGAGGGAGGGAGGGAGGGCGGGGGGTGCGGACCCCCACCCCGGCCTGTCAGTTGATTTACGGCGCCTTGTGTTTTCCTCGGAATAACCACTCTAGCTTATTTTACCTTCACAGAAACTGAGTCGCGCACAAGTGCGTATTGTGTTTTCCTCTGAATAACCACTCTAGTTTATTTTACTTTTACAGAAAAGGAGTCGTGCACAAAATATTCCTTAGATGGAAATTTCCTTCTACTTGTCCCTGTTGTTCACTTGGCTCTTAGGCGTTGCTCCGTGAGGCTGTATGACAATTGTTGTCCGCCTAGGCCTATCTAAGTTTATACGATATATTGGCCTTTTTGTGTCGACTCAGCCCAAGAAGTTTGGTTCAAAGCCAAGTCCACTGGATGTATCGCTAATTTCGATGCCAATCGGCGCGAACTGTGTTTAGTCCATCGCGATTTGAATACAGCACTAATTAAAGGTAAGTGCGGCACGTTGTCTCGGAGGGGGTGACTTGGAAGAGCCGAAGAAGAGACACTCGATCAAACGCCTGTCCATAGAGACGGGTCATAACACATGGATTTTAAATTGTTGGCGCAACGTTAGTTTTTAGTTCGAAGTTAACTCAAACAATAATGTGGATCAATGAGAGGTTACGGCCTCATTCCGTGAAATCTCTAAAAACGCGTTCATCAGAGTAGCAATACTAGGGTGAGTTCGGGTATGCGAGCGGAGTAGTCTGACGCGGCGAAGTGCATAACCGAACGCGGAGATTGTGGTCGGATAGGGCGGTCACGTGGTACATTTTACTCCCAGACCTTACTGCCCACCCAGAGGAGGATCACGAGTATTTGCAACTTGGCGTCCAGGCCCCACAATACGTTGAATATATATAAAGTAGTATTTCGACCAGCAAAAAATCTTTAAATACTATTTTAACAACGAGACTAAAGTAATTAACACAACGCGTATATATTCGTTTATTTATTTTATGGTACTGTTTAATGATCTTCATGATTTGAGCAGTTCAGCAAGTGCAACATTCACGCGGATCGCGGATTTTACGTTCGGTTTATGTTATTTCCCACACGAGCGGAGCGTATGAGTGCGCATGCTCCAAATATCTGCGGGGATTACTCCGGTCGCATATCTGAACTCACCCCTAAGGTCTGGCCTGTTTATTTCTGGGAGCATTGCATATGTTACGGGGTGGAGGGGGTGTTGTTCGGCTGTCTTTCGGATGCACTTACACAACCCAGCAAAGTGACATGTACTTAAGGGTCAGGAGAAAAACCTATACTAGTAAAATATAAAAATAAGCAAAGTTACATGAAATCATTGGTCCCGAGTAGCATCGCTGACAAATACTAATTACACTACTCATATGCATGGGTCTTAAACATAACTTGACTTCCATATGCATGGGACATGATGACGGAACGCTATGACATTCACGCCACTTCCCAAGATAATAACGAACATGCGACGTAATGACATTCTCAGCCCCACATAACAGGACATGACAACCCTACATGGGGCGTCATGACTGAATGCTATCTCATTCGAGCCACTTGCCAAACTGCACTTTAACCAACTGGATTCCAATAAAGCTCTGTTCTACACATAGCTGGTATATATAAGAGAATATGCCTGAGGACAGGGACCGATACCAATAAACAATACTGCCTTTAGCAGAAACTTGCTGTGACGACACACTGTGTAGACCGGCTTAATCATAAAGGTGCTACAAATCGGTTGCAAATGCACCAAACCCAGGCAAGTGAAACGTTGTAGGATCCCCATCATTGGGCAGCGCCGGGATATAACCCCAAATCCATAAAGTAGTCAATAATCTATCAATATCTTGGTTAAACCGCTAATAATAATATATAAATCTCCACATGTTGTTCGGCCTACAGCAATATATGTATTAAATCCATTCACAACAGCAAGTCAGACCCACGTGGGGTAATTTACCCTGTCCATGGTATATGAACTGAAAGGCTCAATGTAAAAGCCAACCAGTTTATACCGGTTTACAATCAAGACACAAATAATGGGATTAACCGCCATTTGGCATCAAATTCTATAGCAAGTAACTGCGGCGCCTGAGGTTATATGAACCAAAACTCAGTGTGCACAGCTTACATGTGTAAATAATCCAATATTAAACCCACAAAATCCAAACTGGGCATTGCAAATTCTAATTGCTGTACAAATATACCCAATATAACTGAGATTAATAATATATACGTTTTATACCTGGGGGCTGTAAATACTGCCAACCAGTAAAACCGTACGACATAAATGTGGCTGTAGAGCACCCTTATTATAATAAGCCACCATATTCACTGGCTCACAATCAATTAATTCAAATTTTACACAACGCTTATTAGTAGGCCGCGCGGACCCTCCCCGCCCCCCCCCCGTGATTTTTTATGTATGTATCAGACTGATCAGACTAAAGTCAAAGTCATAAATGCCGTAGCGTGTCGTTTCGGCCCATATTTTCCACGAATTTGTCGCGATCGCTCTAAAAATCACTGACGTGAGAAAGCAACACCGTGAGGGTCCGCACGGCCTACTTATTAGTAGGCCGTGCGGACCCTCCTCGCCCCACTGTGTCAGTCGATTTATCGTGCCTGTGCACACAGTAAACATATAACAACTAACAGTAAACCATTTCATTTAAGGTGCTCACCGGGAGTTGTGGCCGAGTGGTCTGTCTGAACGGGTAAAAGAAGTTTCCTGATGACTAAATCTTGATCTGCGTGTTCGCTCTGTGGATCCTCAGCAGCAATCTGGCGCACCGGAAGCCCGCGAAATCTTGCACAAAATTAACATACCCGGCAGCACTTATGAGAGCTATTTGGAAATTATCGCACAGTTGACATAGCCAATATCTCTTATGGAATGTGACAGACGATGGGTTGTGGTCCACACACACCCGAAACAGCACTACTATATATGTAAATGTACTACGTTCTCCACCCATTATAGCGCTGCAAGATTTTTAACTGTGCCCTTCCTCTTACATTAGAAAATCTGTAACCCCAAACGGCACCATGGGCATTTTGAACAATAGCAACAAAACCCTTGGTCAAATTTTTAAAAGACACTTTTTTGAGGTAAGAAGCCGCACTTCTATAGCATGCGTCTAACTAAGCATGAAAATGGCTCGCTCGGTTTGTTGTAGTGTTCGTCTTCGGCATTGTCCATGTCAACGATGTGTTAAATAACATACATAAGTATTTATACAAATACAAGATATGAATTTGCTTCTCTTGAAAAAAATGCACCTTTCACTTTGCCTAACTATCCTACCTCTGTGGCAGATAACTGGTTTGTGCCCTATTATGCCCCCAAAAACGTTACACTATTGCTCCAAGGTACCAAAAAATCATCCTTTGAAGCAGTTCCGCCGAGTCTGCGCACTCCATATCGTCCTCATACTATATGAGCGAATCGTGATATTATGAGCTTCCTCGTTGACGTATATCTCTCAAATCTAGCATCAATTTACTGTGGCAAAATGCTTGTTAAACACTAACAAAATAAAATAAAAATTTGTATGAAAACTGCACAACTCGTGACTGAAATGTTTTAATGTTGTATTGCAGACCCTCTCCGGCCCCTGACCCCTCCCCCCCTTTCTGTGTCAGCCTCCAGAGGCTTTGATGCGTTTTCAAAACCTACAGAAGGTGACAGCTGCTATAGCCGACTAGTGTGTAGCAGTGGAAGGGCGAGGGGGAGAGGGTGAGGGCCGCCCTGCAAACCTCTTCAAGGGACACAAACAGATTTTGTTAAGGCGAAAATCGCCATCATGTCGGTCGGTTCTGTTTGTGTGTGTGTGTGTGTGTTTGTCTGTCGTCACGATAACTCTCGAATACTTGCAGCTATTGTTGTTGAACTTCGTCAACACATGCCAGAAGTCTAATATCAGGCCACGTTCTTTGACGGGTGAAATCGATCATACGTCAACGTCACGGTGACGTCATACGCCCAAAGCAATTTCTCAATTTCTCAGTCTAACTCGCCTAATATTATAGTTAGACACTAGGAGATAGTGCCATCATACTCAGCTCCTGAATATCTTTCTGCCATCAAATTTGACGTGGGACCAATAGTTTTGGAGCTACGTCATGTCAAAAAGTACAAGTTTGACGTCACAAAATTCAAACTAAGATACTATATTCCGATCTTTGCCAAAATTGGCAGGAACATTAAGGGTAGTGTTGAGGTACCGTATGTAAAAAATCGTGGCGTTCCCATCAATACTGCTGGTTTTCAAGACGACCAAAGTCTCCATTATGAGCCAATGGAAGTTTTTGTCCTACCGATTTCGACGACTTACAGTTCTCTCAACGCCGCTTGGCATGGACATTCTGTCCGCCACTTAGATGGAATATATCCAAAATCACGGCGATCGAACTGGCAGTATTCGTTTCTAAGGCAAAGAAAAATCCCATTATGAAAGATACAAAAGACCACGTACCTTAACACTACTTGGTACAGGCCTTCTATGGGTCGGCTGCATGTATTATGTGCCAGATGAATGTAATCGCACGGTTACTTTGTGTTTGCATGAAAACGCAAAAAATGGCTCAATGGTGAAAGATGGGCATTGTTAAGATAACCATGTGCCAAAAAACATGAGAACCTATATACCACGCGTTTCATTTTGCATGCAGAGATTAATTAAGGTGATGTCTAAAAAGTGACCGTATTTTAGCGACCTGGGTCAAAGTCAAGGTCGTCACCTTGACCAATGTAAATGTGGAGTGTTCGGCTGTAGCTAAAAAACTAGACAATATCTGAGCCCATAAGTTGCCCTGTTAGATAGAGGTGATGTAGCTTATGCAGAATCCAATCTCAGCTTGAAACCGGAGTGCGCAATGTAGAGGCCCTAGAGCGCCCGGAATTGAGGGTTTGAACCCGACTTTTTCAATTTTGAAGCTATCGCCTTATTAATTTAACTGGAACTGGGCATAAATTAGAAGCTTATATTTTCAATTTTACAAAAATTCGCGGAGAAGGTATGACGTCACGAGTCGTGACAATTTAACATTTACGAAATTCCATGCGCCCTCAATAGTGACCGTTCGTTGTTTTAGCACCTTTGCGTAAATCGACTAAATAAACATTGCAATGATGAACTATACGGCTTTACTCTTCTCTTAGCGCAACAACCCGCTCCCCCCCCCACCACCGCCCCCTCACTGGCCGCTAATACACACTCGCATGCAAGCTGTGAACCGCAATGGTGGCCTGTCCGCCGCCGGTCAGCTGCTTACTGCATGGTCCTCTTATCGTGATGCGAGGCCCCCCCCCCTTCTCCCCACCCACCCTCCAGACCCCACCTGAGGTCGAGATGACAGCGATGGCATCGGCATGTAAAGCTGCGAAACGCTGTAATTCCTTTAATAATCGGCCCGGAAGATCCCGGTTTGAATTGTAATGTGCAACGAGACGACTCCCATGCATCCATCATGCGTCATCAGACGTCCATTTGAGCCATAAGCTCTCAGCCGCCAGGGTGACTTGCCGTGTATATATGTCAATGCTGAAGACTCGAAGCACAAAATTACCACATATGTTACAGGTGCAAAGAGGGAAAACCACTAAACAGTTAGAGAAGTTCCACAATTACTCTAACCGGAGGTTTTGTTCTAACAGGGACAAAACGGCGCTCAAAAATTCGCTTAAAATCCAATATTAGCTTAAAGTTGCTTTTATTAGAACGGACACGTGACGATATTCATCGTCAAAAGGTGCGAAATCCAAGCGACATCAGATCCAATATTTCCACAGATAGGGGTGTCGATTTAAACGATACCATATTAATGCAAAGTATAAACGATTTAGCAGTTCATCCACCCGCTATTGTTATAGATCTTGATGAGTAGGCTGACTTGACCACTGAGCGATGTCACCCTTGATCCTCTGCCATCCAGTCATTTTGCTATATTAACGCAAACCATTGCTTCGGCATAGCTCATGTAATACTCATGTATTTATATATCTGTATTTACAATTGTAAACACGATAATCGCCCGACTATGGTCCCCTTAGCGATATGTAGATTTGCGTAGCCTGCGTGTGGCTCATAAATAGGACCTGCAGGTCATTGCATAACGTTTCCGTGGCTTGCATACCAAGCAGGATAGTCCACGGGGAGGGCTGGGGGGCACCTAGCCCCAGTTCTGTGGCTGTAGGCCGGGCAAAAATCTGACAGGGCCCGTCTACAGCCACAGTGCGAAGCAAGTCTGTGACCGCGGAACGCCTTGGGTTGACGTCTCACCTCATCTCTGTGAAACAAACTAAGCAACACTCACCGCCAAATCCAGTAGTTTTTAACTCCATAGATGTTATGTTACAGGATAGCACCGTTGATATCTTTCAACAGACTCGATGTTCCATGACATGTTCATCGTTTCCCACACAACAAATTTCAAATCGCCCGCTCACTCGCCACTCGTCTTGGCGGAAGTTGTTAACTGCTCGCGTCGCGCGCAGAGCCAGAGCGAATATTTGTCAACAATCACACGTGGACCGGCAACTCAGCCACCTGAGTGGGTGGGGGGTGGGGGGGGAGGGGACGAGCCAAGTACAGTTAAATTTTTTTTTTAAGTAAAATATTCGCACACAGGGTCTGGCGCCCCCCCCCCGCTCTTTCACAGGGGGACAATGTGCGTTCATTTTTTCGTTGAGGGGGGGGGGGGGGGGGCAAAGGGTTGTGATTTCGTGCTGACTTGTCACTTATTTTTACGTACATTGTATTTACGTTTACGAGGCAGTCTAAACTTAGACCGTTTGTCGATCCTCCTTTACCCAAACACATTTCTTTAATGGAACCCCCGGTCCACGTGTCATTGTTGATACACTGGCCACAGACAAATCTAGACACGCCCCGAAGATGAGGTGGTGATTTTCAGTAGGGTAAATCGCCCTTTTATGTTTTTACAGGTCTGAAGGTTTACGGTTTGAACCTCAGGAAACAAATCGAAATCACACGCCATGGGGGAAGGACGGGGGTGGGGGGGGGGGGGGCAAGGCGGCGTCGTGTTCCCAGATCACGGAAAATTAATTTCTTTACTCCCAGGCCACGATAAAAAACAATCAAAGGGCGTAAAAAGGAAGCATGATACAAAATTTACGATTTCCCGATTCACGGTTATTTTATATTAAAAGTCTCAATTCACGATTCATGAAAATCCTTGATCACGCCGTCAGCCAATGCCTCCCCCCTCCCCCCCCCCCTCCCACCATGGCTGCAGGCCCACGTGTGATTGTTGACGATATTCGCTCTGGCTCTGCGCGCGACTCGAGCAGTTCACAACTTCCGCCAAGACGAGCGGCGAGTGAGCGGTCGATTCGAAATTTGTTGTGTGGGAAAAGATGGACATGTCATGGAACATCGGGTCTGTTGAAAGATATCAACGGTGCTATCCTGTAACATAACATCTATGGCTTTAAAAACTACTGGATTTGGCGGTGAGTGTTGCTTAGTTTGTTTCACAGAGATGAGGTGAGACGGCAACCCAGGGCGTTCCGCGGTCACAGACTTGCTTCGCACTGTGGCTGTAGACGGGCCCTGTCAGATTTTTGCCCGGTCTACAGCCACAGAACTGGGGCTAGGGGGCACCCACATGTCTCATTTTGTCAAAGTACCCACGTGCCGCATTTTATCGACATTTACCTACCTGGCCCATTTCTTCCTCATACATCCGTAATTTTTCCTTGACAGGTTGAACAGTCACGACAAACATCATGATGACAACGGCCGATACGTTCCTCGTTTGCTGGTGTCTTCTGACGTCATCCCTTTGGAGCGTGTACGCTTCATCCAGTTCCATGAACAGCTGCAAACCTTTCGACTTCAGCGGTCCGTCGGACGTCGTATTTCTTATCGACCGATCTCAAAGCGTCAGCAAAGATAATTTTGCGGAGTACAAGAAGTTCATTCGTTCTCTTGTTACCAAGGCGATGAAGATAGGACCCGATGACGTCACCGGAAATGCAAACTACAGTCGCATGGGGGTTATAACCTTTGTTGCGGATGCCTTCATTAACCTTGACCTTATAACTGACTCGCGAAATATCTACTCGTGTGAACTGTTTGCCGATGGAGGACTATTTGATACGCGAGTGCGCTATGAGACGTACCAAAAAGACTCGAAACATGTGGGACTTCTAGGTAAGAACGCAAGGGACTTCACCAGACTTCTCTCAGCCTGTAAGGCTATGTCGTACCATACTGGTTAAGTTCAATGTCTACGCATCCGGTTTAATTTGATTTGATTGGGTTTTAACGGCACTCTCAGCCTGTAAGGCTATATCGTACCATACTGGTTAAGTTCAATTTCTACGCATCCGGTTTAATTTGATTTGATTGGGTTTTAACGGCACTCTCAGCCTGTAAGGCTATATCGTGCCATACTGGTTAAGTTCAATCTCTACGCATCCGGTTTAATTTGATTTGATTGGGTTTTAACGGCACTCTCAGCCTGTATGGCTATATCGGGCCATACTGGTTAAGTTCAATCTCTACGCACCCGGTACTGCCTGTTGACAGAAAGCCCGGGACAAAAAGATGACTTGAACACATTTTCTGGTAAAATGAAACATACCCTCTTCTTCAATTAACATTCCCTCGAATGTTTTCCCATGTTTCACCAAATCAAAGATATGTGAGGGTCTGAAATCGTCTTTTCAAACGCGGATTTAACACCATTCCATTTTGTTCTCTTCCGTTGTAAAATACAACGAATAATTCATATTTTGCCTCAGCTATACTGCACTTTCCCTCTTCTAGTAACTATTGCTACCTTTAATTAAGTGAAATTAACATAATATGATATCAAACAGGATATGACCGGGCTTCTGGTCCTGGTTAATGCTTCACCACCAGTTGCAATACAAGGGCGGCCTGACTGCATGGTGGTCGACTCCTGGCCATATACTACCTAGATGATTGTGTATTACACGTTGCCATGGCCTGGTATCACTTGCCTACATCAAAGCAAGGCGTTTGCTTGGCAAACTAGCATCGAAAGCACGTGCCTGCAATGGACCTATCCATGCTGTCAACCATTCACTGACGTCACTGTTGCTTAAAAAAGGCCTCCCACGTGCGTTATTTCAAACAAAAAAGTCGGACAAACAAAGCAGCATAAGTCACTTCCTTCTCATTTTTTTCGGAGATGAGTACTTCTCACTTGCACCTCACTAGCACCTTGCAACATCATCATGATTGTCAATATCATACTCATGGTAGAGGAATAAGGACTCAAGCGTGGGTGGGGCTTAGTGTCGGAGTATGGATAGGTTTATTGATGGATTTCGCACTATTTTGTCTCTCCAGCCGCTCTGAAGAAAGCTCCGGAATTACTTCTGCAACGACCACATATTGACCGGAAGTTACTATTTATCGTCAGCGATTTCCATGAGTTTGCACATGGAGCGAAGGCCGAACTGAAAGATCTATCCTCCCTCTTGCAGTCGAGGAATTATTCCCTGCAGGTTTTCGGTGTGGGAGGCGGAACTTACTTTAATTTGATGACTATGTTGGAGCTATTTGATTCCGATAATTGCGCGGCACGATCACGGAACGATTGGAAAACCTACGTGGAAGGTATCAAATGACCTGGTAACATTACGAGGAATTTTTTCGATGTAAGATTGACACGATGAAGCGAACAATGTAAACATTAGTTTAAATGGCATTAAATACGCTTGCCCACAGCACCATTTAAAAATAATATGGTGTGTCACTTTTTTTGGACAAGGATAAAATTGAGACGAAGGAGCTAAAAGGGGTCAACATTACGCCTAGGTTACATACTTCTCACGCTTATATCGGTCACCTTTATGTGATGATGATTAGTTTAGATTCTAATATACCACGTTAGCTAAAGACATACGCGTCTATAAGCGTTAAACTGGGTGCAAACTAAAGCATGCATAAATATAGTAATAATTAATTTTAATATAACTAAGATCTTAATGCGAAATTACCAGGAAAATAAGCATGCTATGACAATCATGATTTGGCATTTCATTCACTTAGATCCTTTTATCTCCACTCCTAAAAATGAAAACTATGTTAAATTTCAGGACCTGACCTGATTGTTACATTTTATTGTCCTTTTTCTCTCGGTATTATGTGTATATATTATTGTATTTGTGGCCAATTGGGAACCAACCGCCGTGTATATGTATATATCCACATATCCAATAAGCGACAAAAGTTACCTTACAGCGCATTATGGGTCCAAACTAAGTCAGAACTTTACTCGCTCAAAATTAATATGTATTCCAATATTCAATGTATACAATTCCGTATTTGAAATGTAGTTTGCGTGTTTCTTAGGTCTACCTTCGCCGACCGCTGGTTCGAGCGGCCTACGCGAGGTGACGGACAATGACCTGTGCTGCCTCATGTGTGGAGGATCCTCGTGCAGATGCAGTTTTAGCAGCTTTTTCCATCCAAATAATACAATATGTCGGCAGTCTCCCAACACATGTGTTACAAGTGAGTATATCACAGTGTCATATCATTGATGCCCCATTTAAAATGAGTTGTGGACCATTCAAATGTTTCTTTCGCTCCCTGTACGGCTCAAAGGAATTGTACTCCTCGTGAAACATTCGAATGTTCCTCTACCTGTTACCTGTAAACCTCTTCCCTTCCATCTGTTAATTTTGTGTTTTACTTTGGCTAGCTTTTCTTTCATATTGAGATCTTCTTTAAGTTTTGCATCAAAAGAGATATACATTTCCATTACTCTAATTAGTTTATCTGACCAGGAGATTCCTAATGGTCCAGATAAATTATTCCGATCTTTACCCAGCCAGTCTTTTCTTTATTTATCCGTAGTCCACTATAAACCATTTGCATCATCGGCGAACTGGAAATTTTATTTCTTCTCCATTTATTTCTACTCCTTTTATGTTCCTATTCTGCCTGATTTTTATGGCCATGATTTAATCAGTAATCAAGCCTACATTGAATTCTTGGTTTGTTTTGCCTCCAAGTATATCTCTTCACAACTGGATTTCTTAATCTCCATATATCTTGCAAGTCAGTTTTGGCTAATACCTCTTCCATCCGGGACGCAGTCTTTCCGAAGTACACCTGGACCCTACTGCTGGCCGTCATGGTCATCCTGGGTGGAGTGGTCCTCGCCCTGGCCGTCATGGCAGGCGTCCTGCACTGGCGACGGACGCGCTCTCGACAAAAGTACGTGTCACCCATGTCCGTATATCGAGACCGGAACATTTGGTTATAATAAGTCCGCTGATATCGCTGATACCGCTGTAAGCGCTTGCGCGGTGTGAGTAGAAATGCATACAGTTTTTTTTCCGAAGCCACTCAACACACCTCTGCGATAACGCCCGCGCGTTTCACATTTACTGTTTCAGTACGCAGACTATGGCATCCGATTCCAGCGCCGCAGCAGTGGAGCAGCCACGTGCCAGAGCGTTAGTCCTGCCGGATGGCCCTCCCCCACAGCATCCGCCGCCCCCTCTGCCGCAGCATCCGCCGCCCCGTCCTGTAAGACAGCATCCGCCGCCCCGTCCTGTAAGACAGCCCGCAACGACGCTGAGCTCATTCGATGAATGGTGTCCTGAACAGACCTCATTCGATGAGTGGTTCCCTGAACCGACCTCATTCGATGACGATTACGTTGAACCTAGCACACCTCCACCCCACGACAGGGATATGCCTTATGGCTACGCCAAAACTCTTCCAGGCTCTGTGTTTTTTTCCAGTGGTAACCATAGCACCCAGCGTGTGAGCAGCCATGCCTATGCAGACATGTTAGGCCAGCGCACCGTCCCGAGAAGACAAACGTTGAGAGATATATTGAATCAAGTCAACAGTGTGAGGCGGAATCTGAGTATTTGGATTTCTCAAAGGTGAAATCGGTAGATACATATCGGTTTTAATAAATAACCAAAGTATACAAAGGGTGTATGCTTACGCGAGACATATTTGATTGATGTAGCGGATAAATGTCATATGTTCACTAAATTGATTCAAATATCCTACATAATGAGCGAATTTGTATATATATATGTGTACATAAATATTCGGCTTGCCATAGTTTCTGTGGCCCGCTCACACAGATCACTATAGCATGTGAGCGACTCGCTATTCCAGATGACAATCCTTATTAGTTCTGAACGGTGTGTCTTGTCTTGTGACTGATCGATTTGTTGTTTTCTTTGAAGTTCATGGGGATTGGCGAGTGAAGTGAGAGTCGCGGCGAAGTGCCTATAAAGGTGGCGTCCTCTCAATGGTATCATAGGGAGGGCACGGTTGTCGTGGTATCCACTACTTTGGTGGTCTGGCTTGTAGGCCTAATGCGGCGTTGGTTATGTCGGTGATGCTCGTTGGGTTAGTGTCGTGTTGGCGATACGCGTTGGCCGAGTGCCGCGTAGGTGATGTTCGCTGGTATATTGCCGTGTTAGAAGTATGGGTTAGCTTGTTGCCGCGTCAGTGATGTGTGTTTGCTTGTTGTCGCGTCAGTGATGTACGTTGGCTTAGTGCCGCGTTGGTGAGACATGTTGGCTTGCTGGAACCCGATCTCTTTGCTGTCTCTGCAAGACTCGTCTGAGGTAGAATCTGTGAGACGTCCGACGGAAGGACTTCTTCAGATCAAGACTCGGCGGACTACATGATGTGGTGTCATAAGCGTGGAATATACTGACATATTCATAAATTTTGAACTGTACTAACTTGTAATATAATCTTGTTATATACGTTTGAATATATTAGAGTGTCACGAATTTGTATATATATATATATGTGTGTACATAAATATTCGGCTTGCCATAGTTTCTATGATCCGCTCACACAGGTCACTATAGCATGTGAGCGTCTCGCTATTCGAGATGACAGTCTTTATTAGTTCTGAAAGGTGTGTCTTGTCTTGTGACTGATCGATTTTTGTGTTTTCTTTGAAGTTTATGGGGAGTGGCGAGTGAAGTGAGAGTCGCGGCGGAGTGCCTATAAAGGTGGCGTCCTCTCAATGGTATCATAGGGAGGGCACGGTTGTCGTGGTATCCACTACTTTGGTGGTCTGGCTTGTAGGCCCAATACGGCGTTGGTTATGTCGGTGATGCTCGTTGGGTTAGTGTCGTGTTGGCGATACGCGTTGGCCGAGTGCCGCGTAGGTGATGTCCGCTGGTATAGTGCCGTGTTGAGGATACGCGTTGGATTGTTGCCGCGTCGGTGATGTGCGTTAGCTTAATGTCGCGCGGTTTATGTACGTTGGGTTAGTGTCGTGTTGGCGATACACGCGTAGGTGATGTCCGCTGGTATATTGCCGTGTCGGGGATACGCGCTGGCTTGTTGCCGCGTCAGTAATGTGCGTTGGCTTAATGTCGCGTCGGTGATGTACGTTGACTTGTTGCCGCGTCAGTATGTACGCTGGCTTAGTGCCGCGTCGGTGAAGCACGTCAGCTTGCTGGAACCAGATATCTATGCTGTCTCTACAAAACTCGTCCGAGGTACAATCTGCAACAAGCTGCACGGAAGGACTTCTTCAGATCAAGACTCGGCGGACTACATGATGTGAAGTTATAAGAGTGGAATATACGGACATGTTCATCAACTATGAACTGTACCAACATGTAATATAATATTGTTATATACGTGTATTAGTATTAAATGTATAAAATCCTCCAGTTTGTTTGTAAGTCTGATACCACCTGGACCACCAGATCTGATACCACCTGGACCACCAAGTCTGATACCACCTGGACCACCAAGTCTGATACCACCTGGACCACCAAGTCTGATACCACCTGGACCACCAAGTCTGATACCACCTGTACCACCAAGTCTGAACCACCTGGACCACCAAGTCTGATACCACCTGGACCATCAAGTCTGATACCACCTGGACCACCAAGTCTGAACCACCTGGACTCAACGTGACAATGAGCAAATATGATCTATTGTTGGTCTCGCATATAAGTAACAACCACTTGTAAAATTTAAGCAAGCCCGACAGGCCAATAAACACAATATTTGAGGATTCGTGAATATTCAAATGTGACGTCATATGGGCCTACTGAATGCAATAAAAATGGCTACCCGCGGGTGGGCGGGAGATTTCACCCCGCAATTATTAGGGCCCAGAGGGGGGAGGTAAGCCATATCGCATGTCGATTTTCAGAAGAGGTCCATGTCGCATGTTGATTTTCAGAAGAGGTCCGTATTGCATGTTGATTTTCAGAAGAGGTCCATGTCGCATGTCGATTTTCAGATTGAAGGAGGCAATTATCTTTGGGCAAATTGCGTCGGATAACTGGTTGTTCGGTTAATTCGAGGTCGGATTAACGAGGTTTTGCTCTAAATTTAATTGAAATCGTCCCAAATAGGCTTGACGTATATGGATCAAACACTAGATTGTCATTAGACTAATGCTTTGTCCTTGGGATATCCAATCCTTGATTGACATTGGTATACCATGCAATAAATCGGGGGGTCTTGGCAAAAGTCAGTCGTCAACTGGTATCTAGATGACGTGGCGACACTGGCCTTTAAGAGGAAATGATTCCGAAAACGCTAGATAGCGCTTCGCTTCGAACGCACAGACGACACCGTTCGCCAGGGGGCGCCTCAATTTTAATGTATACAGTTATATATGCTTTATTTGCATGCGTGAAGGTTGCGTGAAGGTGGGATCACGAAAGGTCAATATCCCATTGCAGAACAATAGAAAAAAAAGCAATTGGATGGATGTTAGTGAATTCGTCTTGATACATATATTGATGGATAAAAAACAATTGTCTGAACAGGGTGATCCCATTGGTCGGCTTACCCGTCCTTCCGGAAGTCAATAATTTGCCGTAATATCACGTTATTTAACCCATGAGAACGATCCCTGCTAACCCATGTGACATATCATATACGGTTGTTACTTTATTATCGTCTCAAGTCGCACTCGTCCGGTCATTGGTTGCGGTCATAAGGAATGAGCCCTGTAGAATCTTAGGTCTTTCTGATGCGTCACCTGACGTCACGATGAACGAGACTTTTGGTGCATACAAATAATCGTCTAAAATCGGCATAAAATGGGAAAAATGTCCTGTCGCGTATTTCGCAAGTCCTTTCGTCAAACTGTACCCAAATTTAAACATGGTAACCAATAGCCATAACATTTGACCAATGATGAAAGATATCGATTTTTGGTGCTAGTATAGCGTCCGGGCGTGACATGGGCGCGACGCGGTGGCGGCGGCTGGTCCGCCTGCCACCGGTCACTAAGCCCCGCCCCCTGTCTCCTGATTGGCTGGCTCGGCTGAGCCAGAGATCGGGCGGGACTGTCACCCCGGACCGGGGCGCCCCGGGGATGATCCAGGGTGGAGGGGTGAATTGCGAGGAAGCGAGAGGCGAGCAGTAGCCTAGGACTGTTATACTGTACAGACGTGACTTTAAATTGACTATATAAATAAAGTATACCCGAGAACGAAGTGTTTTGTTTGTGACCGTCCCACCAAGAATACCCGGACCCGTAAGGGTACGTGGGAGGGGCCAGGATACGCACACCCATACCCCCACCCAGGGACACTACACTAGCACGTCCCCCACAGGGCGTTCTATAGGGCTGTCAAGTTCTCGCGGGTTCTATTTCCAGTTTAGGTCTTTTGGGGACCAACAAAAAACACGTGCTCTTAGAACGAGTGCGCATCACGCTGGTGCCTCACTGCAACTGCGTGACGCGCACTTATTGTAGTCAACGTTTTAGTGTTGGGAACCGGCCAGCTGCGCGGTTTGTGCCTAACGAATCGAGTGGGTGTGAAAGTATTTTTTGTTTGCTTTGGTCTAGGCATTGTTAACTATAAAATCATAATATAGTTAAAGACAAGACATTTATCTCTCCATAATGCATGTGGTCCGTTCGATGAGACCGTTGGAAGCGTTGTATTTTGAGCCAAATCATCGATGTTTACAGTTCTACGACAAACGGAGCACCATTGTCCTCACCTGTTCAGTCCATATAGGGCTATACAGTTCTCGCGATCGGGCCGCGAGACTTCAGTTTTGGGGACAAACAAACACACGTGCTCCATGTTGAAGTATAGGCAGCTATAAGTCAATTTCTTTCCAGGTTTATTCTAAAGACTATGAGTACCATTTCACTAAACATGGCTATGGGAGATATACGTTAAAATATTTCGAGGCGATAAAGCGCAGAACTTTTGGAATATTCAAGGAAAAATCCGTCTTCAAAACACTCGAAAGCTAAAAATAACGTTCTAAATTTAGCCCTGCACCCGGGCTTTCGCAAGTTCCTCAAACAGCGAGTGACGTCACAGACGTTCGCGTGCCTCCGCGGTAACAAAAATGGCGAGAGCAAGTGATCGACTTAACGATACCGCTGTCAAAATGTGCAGTACATGGAGTAACAGCACACGGATGCGTCATTAAACTACATGGTAAAGATAAAATAAGACCAGTTGGATGTTTTCGTCTCATTTTTGGATCACAAAAAGACCAAGTATCTTCATTTTTGTAAGTTTTCTGTTTGAAGCGTAGCGCCAACGTTGTAACCGGGGAGAATCCGTGTGACGTCATAATGCCTCGTTTTCGTAGGAAATGCAAAAAAACGTTAATTTCTCAGTCGTATTGTCCCGTCGTAACAAATATTCGTCATTGTGATGGCGCAAACGAATAAAAAATATGTCGTCTATCCGTCTTGTGAAGCTATATTTCTTAAATATTCTTAATCATATCGCTAGGCCTTCCGCAATGGACCCACCCCTCAGCGCCTGGCTTTTGCGCAGGTAGTCTGGTTCCCAGTCTCTCTCTTTGCGTAACATACACGTCACACCTACGTCACAGATAGTCAGGATACCAGTGTGCGCAGAGATTCTAAACTCGTTCCGAACACGTGCTTCGTTTGTTTGTCCCCAAAATGAGTAAACCGGAAGTCTAAGCGAACGAGACTTTATAGCCCTATAAGGAGCGTTGTTACGTAACCATAGATACCGCGCGCAGACACGCGCGTCATGATGATTATTACGTCATACGACATGGAAAACCCCGCGCAGCACATCATATCGCCTGACCCTCACAGTCACGCATGAGACAAGCGTATTCTGGTTTATCAACTGCCTAACCGCTCACACATTACATAAATCTACTCGGATGGTTGCAGTTCGGATATGCACCGAACTTCAGTGGTTAGTTCTGCTTCCAAGGACAGGTTTAGCCGATCTTGTGTGTGAGGCGATGGAAGACAAACAACCGGAAGGTAGGCAACACGTACAGGCCGTTGATGCTAGGAATTGACGCAGAGCATAGGTATCCCCGTCTCGTGGGGTCTCGACAAAATCCCGAAGTGACTGTACAGCCCTATTTAAGATATCACGCTATGCCTGCAGTTTTGAATTGATGTTACCAAGCTGAACCATGAACTGTAAACATTGTACTTGTCAACACGACCATCAACTCGTAATAATTTAACAATAACGCGAGTTAGCGGGGCGTTATGCAATTTTATTGGCCCAAAATCAAGCTAAAGCAAACAGCTCTAAGATATTGATCAAATTCAAGTAAGCCCCACCTCTCACGCCGAAAACCTGCAGGAAATGATTCCTGAGCTGCAAGAGGGAGGATAGAGTTTCCAGTTCGGCCTTCGTGCCACGTGCAAACCATTGGGAATCGCTGACGATAAACCTGCGGTCAATATGTAACCGTTGCAGAAGTAAGTCCGGAGCATATTATTATATGTTCAGTAAGCTCGCAATTATACGACCTTAGTGACCTTAGGGAAGTCAGCACCCCCCCCACCTCCCTCCCTCCCTCCCCGGCCTGTGTCAGTTCATTTACGGCGCCTATGACTCGGAATAGGGTTATACAGTTCTCGCGATCGGGCCGTGAGACTTCAGTTTTGGGGACAAACAAACACACGTGCTCCATGTTGAACTATAGGCAGCTATAAGTCAACTTCTTTCCAGGTTTATTCTAAAGACTATGAGTACCATTTCACTAAACATGGCTATGGAAGATAGACATCAAAATATTTGGAGGCGATGGAGCGCAGAACTTTGGGAATATACAAGGAAAAATTCGTTTTCACAAGACTCGAAAGCTAAAAATAGCGTTCTAAATTTAGCCCTGCACCCGGGCTTTCGCGAGTTCTCCAAACTGCGAGTGGCGTCACAGAGTTTCACGTGCCTGCGTGGTAACAAAAATGGCGAGAGCAAGTGATCGACAACCATTCCGCTGTCAAAATGTGCAGTGCATGGAGTAACAACACACGGACGCGTCATTAAACCCCACGGTAAAGGTAAATTAAGACCAGTAGGATGCTTTGGTATCAGTTTTAGATCACGAAAAGACAAAGTTCTTCATTCTTTGTAAGTTTTCTGTTTGAAGCGTTGCGCCAACGTTGTCACTCGGGGAAAATCTATGTGACGTCATAATGTCTCGTTTTCGTAGGAAATGCAAAAGAACGTTAGTTTCTCAGCCGTGTCATTCCGTCGTAACAAATATTAGTCATTGTGGTGGCGCAAATGAATGAAAAATATATGTCGTCCATCCGTTTTGGGCAGCTATATTTCTTAAATATTCTTAATTATATCGCCAGGCTTTCCGCAATGGACCCACCCTCGGCGCCTGGCTCTTGCGCAGGTAGTCTGGTTCCCAGTCTCACTCTTTGCGTAACATACACGTCACGCCTACGTCACAGATAGTCAGGATACCAGTGTGCGCAGAGATTCTAAACTTGTTCCGAACACTTGCTTCGTTTGTTTGTCCCCAAAATGAGTAAACCGGAAGTCTAGGCGAACGAGACTTTATAGCCCTATAACCACTCTAGTTTATTTTACCTGCACAGAAAAGGAGCCGTGCACAAAGGTTTCCCTGTACCTCTTGTTCACTTGGCTCTTAGCGTTGCTCCGTGAGGCTGTATGACAATTGTTGTCTGTCTAGGCCTAGTTTATACGATGTATTGGCCTTTTTGTGTCGACTCAGCCCAAGAAGTTTGGTTCAAGTCAAGTCCACTGGGTGTATCGCCAATTTCGATGCCAATCGGCGCGAACTGTCTTGAGTCCATCGCGATTTGAATAATTTTTGAATAATATTTCCTTGCATTTAAATTAATTGCATTAAAAATTATTTATATTGGCAGAGAGTGGCATTACCTGCTTACCTTAATCAGCTGTATAACTTGTTGATCTTCATAGGCTACGATTTGCAAATTAAAAGCAACGTTATCGCATGACGTAGCATAGATACCCTTGGTTTCCATGGTTAGTGCGTTGCTTGGGCACTACACGTTGTTAATATTGGTAACCCAAAATAATGACATGTGGCCTAGATGTACTTGAATTTTATAATGCTGCAACTGATCCGGGGTGTACTCACAAAGCACTGTCTTTGCATGGGTTTTGTGGTAATATAGGGCTGTACAGTCACTTCGGGATCTTATCGCGACCGAACGAGACGGGATACCTATGCTCTGCGTCAATGCCTAACATCAACGGCCTTTAGGTACCACCTACCTTCCGGTTGTTTGCCTTCACTCGCCTCACACACAAGATTGGCTAAAGCTGTCCTTGGAAGAACAACTAACCACTGAAGTTATAGGCATATCCGAATTATAACCATCCGAGTAGATTTATGTAATGTATGAGCGGTTAGGCAGTTGATAAACCAGAATGCGGTTGTCTCATGAGTGACTGTCAGCGTCAGGCGATCTCATGTGCTGCGCGGGGTTTTCCATGTCGTATGACGTAATAATCATCATGACGCGCGTGTCTGCGCGCGGTATCTATGGTTACGTAACAACGCTCCTTATATGGACTGAGCAGGTTGGCTCCGTTTGTCGTAGAACTGTGAACATCGATGATTTGGCTCAAAATACAACGCTTCCAACAGTCTCATCGAACGGACCACATGCATTATAGAGAGATACATGTCTTATCTTTAACTATATTATGATTTTATAGTAAACAATGCCTGGACCAAAGGAAACAAAAAATAATTTTACACCCACTCGATTCTTTACGCCCAAACCGCGCAGCTGGCCAGTTCCCAACGCTAAAACATTGACTACAATGAGTGCGCGTCACGCAGTTGCAGCAAGGCACCAGCGTGATGCGCACTCGTTCTAAGAGCACGTGTTTTTTCGTTGGTCCCCAAAAGACCCAAACCGGAAAGAGAACCCGCGAAAACTGTACAGCCCTATAAGCGTTTTTGCAATTCACACCCACTTGGGCGCTTCCGGTTCCTCTTTTCTTGCATATTTTGAACCTATGAATATTCAGCACAAGGTACATCTGTCTTCCGGTTACGGTCTGTCCAGACAAACACGTCGCTTCGACGAAATCTTAAAACTCTGCAGAATATTCTGATGAACGAAACTTGTGGAAATGAAGGTCGGAAAGGAAATGGTCACAGACAATTTGAAGCTGAAGATGTCAAGAAGGTAAATATACACCTAAATATGATCTTATAGACCATGAACAGGGCGATGCGGAGACACGGGCTGGGCTCGCAACTCCCGGACCCGGTCGCAGCTCAGCTCAGCCCAGGCTGCCCCAGGCGCCTGAAACACTGTGAAACTGACATTGACAAGTGACAGTGTATAACTATATGTCTGCCTTACTAATCAGTGCCAGATCTAGAGTGGTTTAGCCAGAGCCATGGGATCAAATCAAAGACATAAACAAGTGGCAGATCCATTACATTTGCAATCACAGCTGCACACAGGAAATCAACTAACAATGGGGGGGGGGGGGGGGGGGGCGGCTATGGTGCGGCATCCCCCCCTGCCCCGTTGTGTCAGTTAATTCACTGTGCCAATTCATTCATTTTTCTGTTATTCATGCATGTACAGCCATCTGGTATTCATATTACATTTTTGAAATTATTTTGTGATAAGCTTAAATGAAATATTTTTCTTTTGTCTTCAGGACCAATTTAAACTTGATGAGGAAAATTAAAATATCTTAGTGAAATAACGCCCCAAATGGTACATATCATGTGGGAAATTAAATGTGACTTTCTTGTGTACATCACTGCATATATGGTAATGTAAATGAATATTTCACTTAATTTTTTTGGCTTATAATGCTTTGAAACTATCAGATACTGTTTAGTAACTTAAAAAGAAATATATGGAAACTATTGTTATACATGTATAACCAGCTTATCAGAGGTTTTCATCAATTGTATAATTTCTCAACAACTACCAGGGTATATAAAATAAAATATAAACTTTTTTTCTTGATGGAAAGGTAATTTATTGCATCAAATAATGATGAAGCATTCCTCATGAGAGGCAGAAAAGACATTCTAATCTAGCCAAAAAATGTGACATTGAACTTTATTATTGAAGACACTTATTATGTATAGAGCTACTTGGATGGGTAGAATCACTGTATATCTATCCATCGCCGTTTTTGTTTTTAAAGTTAAGTTTAAAGTTGCATGTCGAGTTCTTTCCCGCCAAAACTAAGTCCAGGCGAAATTTATATCAAAATATGCAGAAAACTTGATTGTTCCATTCCATAAATTCAAAAACCTGATGAACCTCCCTGTTTCGGCTGTGGTGTGGCAAACGTGTCTATCCCGCGACAAAGCATCGCATAGCACACAAACTGATGACGTTTACCACTGAAATGAAAATTTGTAGTAAATTGATATCACTGGCAAGGCTAAGAGACACTATTTGGCAGTCTGGCATGGGTGCAGTATAGACAAAACCAATCTTGAATAATTCCAGGACTGATTCTTATTTGTATTTTGATCTCTTTAGTTTTGGCGGGAAAGAGCTCCACATGCAACTTTAAAGTTAAGTGAGTAGGTGGTAGCTATTTAAATTGTATAAAACATGAATAGAAGAACTAAATGATATATAAAAATATGTACCAGCAGTTTTATATTTGGAAATGTTAAATTATGCCACTTGTATCACATTAATGTGAAGCTTTAATATATTTCAGATGCACTGGTGGACTATTATAAAAGATCCAACTTCATACAGCAAAGAAATGCACAATTTTTCCAGAATGTAGTAACAAACAGGGCCTGTAGTAATATGAAGTAATGTCAGTTAATACCTTTATTGGCACTGTGGGCTAGTATCTATGCACTACATTCATACATCATGTGGTAAGCAGATTAAGGGCCATATGTACAAAGTGGCTTAGATATAGTAATCCCGCCCCTTGTCTTTCATAATTCTTAGTTGTAGTAAAGCTATAATTTGTAATTGTGTTGTAGTAAAGCTATAATTTGTAATTGTGTTGTAGTAAAGCTAAAACTTGTAATTGTGTTGTAGTAAAGCTAAAACTTGTAATTGTGTTGTAGTAAAGTTATAATTGTGTTGTAGTAAAGTTGTAATTGTGTTTTGTAGTAAAGCTGTAATTTGTAATTGTGGATTACATTTTGTTCTGTACAATATACACATTGATTGATACAGCCATAATTTGTAGCTTTTTGTGAACGTGTCTTCAGCAGAAAATAAAAAGAAGCTTGCTTTGTTGTAAGTTGTATTTTATGTTATTTGTAGCCAAATTGTGTATGTTGCAACAAATCCTGTAAGGTTGAATGACTGGTTTCCTTGTAACCGGTAAGTGCCATAGTGAGCAGATTTTGTATAGACAGCTAAAGTACAGCAGAGGGGCGGGGGGGGGGGGGTACAGTATGCTATACGTGGGATAGGGCAATCAGTACAAAACAGCACAGGTTGGTGGAATATTGCAGTATTATGTACATACCATCAGATCATGGAGTACAGTTGGGACATACATTCATGACGGTTGCATTCCCAAATCACAAAAAATCAATGTCTTTTTTCCCATGTCATGATGTGTTAAATTGAAAATTCTCCATATACAATGGAAGGGGCGGATACATATGATATAAATTGGTGATATCTTAATTCACAGTTAGATCTATTTAATATCAAGATTCTCAATTCACAACTAATGAAAATCATTGATCAGTCTAGTACAAATCTATATGCAAATGATCAAAGTTCATTTAAATATAATCTACCAATTGATGATTGTGGTTTTTGTAACTTCAATACACATGATTAACAATATAAATACACTTTATTTATAGGTAAGTCTTATTAAGAAAGATTTATTTCAAAAATGCTTGAGTCTCTTTCTAAAGGACTTTCACACAGGACGATGGATTTGTTCAGTACCCAATATTTAACTGATACCCTATGCTGTTGCTATATTCGGTTCTCCTTACTTAATTATATTATACTAGACTAATGAACTAAAAATACAAGAGGGGGAGCAAGATTGATATTTTGTTTGTTCAAAATTGTTATACAAGTCAGCTGCTGTTCGGTCACTTTCCTAAAGCTTCAACTGTTAAAAACATCTAAAATAAATTCTAAAACTATTGCACTCAGTATGCATGAACAGGGCTAGGGGAGGGATATAATAGCAAAGTTTGACGCTAAGCTTACATCACGTCATCAGACATCAGCTGATCTGTACATGGCAATTCAAATTGTAGCCTGAATGTTCAGACGGTACAGTCTTGACACTTGTTCTTGTGACTGTAACAGTGAGTAAGCATCAGACTGTCAAACTGTAACGTCTGAACATTCAGGCTATTAAAATTGTAGCCTAGCTGTATCCTACACTAGCTACAGTTTGACAGTCTCACTCTCATTATGTACTATATGTACAGTAGGCCTAGCTGAGTAGGCTGTTAACTGTAGCGTCTGAACTTAGTTGTGGCTGTCTCATATGGGACTAGCCTACGGAGGGAGGAAGAGGGGGCGGAGGTCCAAATGTCTATATAAAGACCATAAGCGCCCCCCCCCTCACCCTATATTGCCTGTTCAAGGCAGTTAACAGGTTAATTGTTATGGATGCCGCACTGATCAGCTGATCACTGTTGATACAGTCACTGCAACTGAGTGACTGACAGGTCAAGATGTGCACATGACATGTCAAATAAAACACCTGGACTGCCAAGTTGCAAATACCAAGCCAAGTAGCCTAATAGTTTACTTACTGGTAGATCTAGTCTGTATATTCAAAGCAGGTCTTCTCCTTTCAGCAGTTGAAGTAGCAATGATTCGGCGCGACGCTCTCGAAAAGTTCCACGTCCATTCGAAACATCTCGAACAACACGCGCGGAAAACTTCACATACAGATATCGGTTTGAATATTCATAAGTTCAAAATATGCAAGAAAAGAGGAACCGGAAGCGCCCAAGTGGGTGTGAATTGCAAAAACGCGCCCTATAACGCGTACCGTCTGGTCTTGTAAAAGATGTCGTCATAATATGACGTCATAATGCCTGTGCTTGGAAACAAATAATGAATAACGTTAGCAACGCGTAGCAACTGAATCTATAATCACACGAGTGGGACCAAATCCCTCTGGTGCCATCCACCCTTCAACCCTCATTTTGAGCGGAATAGGGCTATAAAGTCTCGTTCTTCTGAACTTCCGGTTTACTCATTTTGGGGACAAACAAACGAAGCAAGTGTTCGGAACGAGTTTAGAATCTCTGCGCACACTGGTATCCTGACTATCTGTGACGTAGGCGTGACGTGTATGTTACGCAAAGAGTGAGACTGGGAACCAGACTACCTGCGCAAGAGCCAGGCGCCGAGGGGTGGGTCCATTGCGGAAAGCCTGGCGATATAATTAAGAATATTTAAGAAATATAGCTGCCCAAAACGGATAGACGACATATTTTTCATTCATTTGCGCCACCACAATGACTAATATTTGTTACGACGGGACAACACGGCTGAGGAACTAACGTGTTTGTGCATTTCCTATGAAAACGAGACATTATGACGTCACATGGATTCTCCCCATGTGACAACGTTGGCGCAACGCTTCAAACAGAAAACGTACAAAGAATGAAGAACTTTGTCTTTCCGTTATCCAAAAGTAATACGAAAACATCCTACTGGTCTTAATTTACCTTTACCATGTAGTTTAATGACGCGTCCGTGTATTGTTACTCCATGCGCTGCACATTTTGACAGCGGAATGGTTAAGTCGATCACTTGCTCTCGCCATTTTTGTCATCGCGGAGGCACGTGAAACTCTGTGACGTCACTCGCAGTCTGTAGAACTCGCGAAAGCCCGGGTGCAGGGCTAAATTTAGAAGGCTATTTTTAGCTTTCGAGTGTTGTGAAGACGGATTTTTCCTTGTATATTCCCAAAGTTCTGCGCTCCATCGCCTCCAAATATTTTAACGTCTATCTCCCATAGCCATGTTTAGTGAAATGGTACTCATAGTCTTTAGAATAAACCTGGAAAGAAATTGACTTATAGCTGCCTATAGTTCAACATGGAGCACGTGTGTTTGTTTGTCCCCAAAATTGAAGTCTCGCGGCCGCGATCGCGATCGCGAGAACTGTATAGCCCTATACAGCGCTCGTACCCAATGTCTCCTTTTCTTATCGGAATCAGCGACTCTTAAAACCGCTATATACCAATGTTCATGCTTTTCGCTGGAAACGAACATCTTGCCTATTTTTTGTCACATATCCGCACCACTAAAGCAGTCCCGCCGAGTCTGCGCACTCTACCACTACTATTTTGAGCTTCCTCCTTGACGTATATCTCATAAATCTAACATAAATTTACTGCGACAATTTCTTGGAACACGAACAGGAACGGACTGGCTGGCTCACAAGCGCTGAACTTTGTCCTTCATATTAGTCACCATTCCGTCACGTGCACTAAGCCCCCCTCTCACTGTTATGTCAGAGAACACTAAACATTTTTTTTACAATTTTGCATGAAAACTTCACAAATACGTGTCTGAAATGTTTCAATGTTGTATTCCGAACCTCCCCAGCCCCTAACCCCCCAGTCTGTGTCAGCCTCCAGAGGTTTTGATGCGTATTCAAAACCTACAGCATGGCACACCTGCTAAAGTTAAGTGAAAGTGAATACTTCATTACGGATTCCTTTAAGGCACTTACCGAGTTTGCTTTTCAAACTACTTAAAAACGTGTTTCATGTTAATGTTGTTTCTGTTTTAAGCGATATGTAAAAGCATCACCGTAGCAAATATCCATCATTATAGGCCTATATCAAGTCTGAAATGGGCATATATATGGAAAAACTAAACCGGGTAGCTGCGAGAATTCATTATGGGTCACCACTGGCTTGCTCAGCCCCAAAAACTCACGCGGTGGAGCCACCCCAATCGCTCACCGACTTTCTGAGATTTTGGCTTGTAGAATTGGAGGCGAGCAACAGACCGAGGGATGAGCAAGCGACCGGCTATATTAGAGAACACAACTTTATTAGATAGGAAACTTCAATGGACGTACTGCAGTTCCCAGTACGTCCATTGAAGTCACCAGGCAAGGTAATGTTGGAGTCAGGATATTCCCCCAATACATCTAACAGAATTTAATCTAAGTCGTTTATACCGTCTGGTACATCTTTGTTGCGGTAAAAAGTTTGAGCTCTCATCGGGTATATACACAGCTCCAATAACGACGTCTCGCACACAGTTTTCCAAATAGAGATTTACGTGAAAAAAACAGTCCATACTCACACCGTTGGATGAATTTGACATTTTGCTATAAAATTAAATGTATTAAGATACTCTTCGATACCTACGTCTGAGTTGTTTAATTCATGAACATTCCAGGCAAGGAATTTCAGATGGTGGTCTGTTTGTGACCCTGGCCTCCATCCTAGGCATGTCCCTCGAGTGGCACGATGTTGTCGCTGTTGTTGACAACGAAGGAGATTCGATTAATAAGGAGTTTGTCATAAGTTAGTTTGCTTACATCTGAGGAAACGGACTATGACAGACCTGGGACAGTCGTTGTGTTTTCTTCCGAGGCGATGGGCTCTTTCTATTTCTCACACTTTCGTTCCCCGTATGCATCTTGTATGCATCATGAATTTCCGGACTTTGATTTCTGTTGAATCCCAATTTTCAATTTTCATGTTTTGCAATTCCGTAGAATATTAAATTTGTCGGTCTGAATTGGTCTTCGTAGGCCGATAGTTTGTCATCGAAGGTGATACATTGCAACTGAAATTTCTTTTCAAGGTGGTGAATGTTGCCACGTAGCTCGCTTTGGTGTCTTGTAACAGATCTTTTAATGGCCTCGCTTATTTCACACAAGCAAATGTTAAAAATGCGATGCCTTCCTCTGGGAAACGTTCCGCCACTTTCACGCAAGGGATTGTTGAAAATGCGGGGTTTCAACGGTGCAACTGCCGTGAAGACTAACTGGGTTATTTTACGTGAAATATGAGCTCAGGCTATTATCGCTCACAGCATAATAAACCGGAAAGGTTTACTGGTGGCATATAAAAATACGAACTAACTATCACAAACACGAAAAGAGCAGTTAAGTCAGTTTTACGGCATGAAACCTAGTTTGGGGGTAACGCTCCTTAGGGGTAACGCTTTTCGGGGCGCGCATGCGCGACGGTCACCCATTTCCACTTCCCCTCCCAAACCCCACTTTGTACAGCACCCCACACGTATGACCCCCTCTTCTTCACGACCACCCTACCCGCCGCTCGGCTCCTCATCCACCGCCCAACTCCCGATATCACTGGCCCCCCCTGCTCAACCCGACCCCCTCCTACCCCCACCCAACCATGACAGTGAACGGTATTTCACAATCACTGAGTAACGTCATGGATGCGTCATCGCGGCATGACTGCAAGGACAGCAGTTCCATAATTATCTTAAAGTTAAATTAGTCGCCCTCCCTCGGCTCCGCTACCCTCTCTCCCCCTCCCTGCTAGTCCGACCGTTATCCCTACACCTCTTCCTACATGGCTGCCGCATTCACCGCGTCCCATCCCTATTTAGCATGTCGCCCATCCTTATCACCACTTATGTACTAGTTAAAGAACGAGCTGGAGTGCATTCGCCAAAATAAAGCACGAGACGCGATAGCGTCGAGTGGAGATTGCGGATACAACGGTTCGTCATTGTGAAGCCCCAGCGGGGAGGGTAGGGTTGGCAAGGCGTGGATGAAGTAGACATTTTGGAAGTCATTGCGTCTTAGTTTCGTGAAAACATCGCCCCCTGAAAAGCGATATGACGGATATAGTGAGAAATGTATGCAATCAATAACTGTAGAATTTCCATATATTTTGAGATTTCTGATCTAACCCCCGCCCCTTTGGTGCTTAACATTGACTAATGCATTCCATTGTTTGTCTTGAAATTGGCAAGTTCTGTCAACACCAGCCAACTCGGTTCCGCTCAACTCAGCTCGTCTATTATACCGTGACAACTGACGAGTCAATATTAACAACTGTTCTTTATCTAGATAATGCACAGTTTTTTCATTCATTATTAAAATAAAGCACTGTTTTACCGTTCTTTATTTGAATAACGCACACTTACGTTAATACAACACGGCTAGGTCTGTTTTTTCGATCCATTCTTCAAGATAATGAACACTTAAGACAAAGGCGTGACGTCACACAATTTTTTAAGAGTGAGTGATGTACTCCCGCCGCCCCCCCCCATACACAAGGACACCAATGCATTAATTTGAGAGGCTACCCAGACCAGTGGAGTCACCGAAGCATGTCGCGAGGAAAAGCAAGCTGCACTACTAGTCACCGCTTCAGACTTATTTCTTTTTTTGTGGGCTTGAAGGTGAGGGGAGGGGGGAGACATGAGGTTTGATGTTTATATGTTTTTCTCCACGCGCCATGTCGTGAGCGAGTGTCCAGTACAGAGCCAAGCTCCCATCCGCCAGGTGGCGCTACCCAGGCTCCGTTTATTACGCTGCTGCCGGCCGGGGACCCATGTCAAGATTCTTTAAAAACGGTACAATTAGCTGTAATTTCCTTTAACATTATAGATTTGAGGAACTAAACATAAAATCAACGATCTGTGCGTAATAATACAACAAGAAACATGTTGTACCATTTCAAAAAAGTTAGAATTTTGATTACCTTATTTCTCTCCGACACTAATTTGTAGAAAGGCGCGGCGCATTTGTCCCATCAATTTATCGCAGTGACTCGGAGGCAGAGATTGACAATTGACGATAAACAAATAATAATTTGTTTCAAGAACACGAAATTGCTAAAATCGCATTCATCGGAGTTGCAATATTGAGGTCAAGCCGTTTTTGGAATGATGGGGGCATTGCATATGTGGAAATTATCGCTCTCTTAGCATGGCCAATCTAACATTCAGCTAAATAGCAACCATCAGTCAAATATTTCAAAAGCCACGTGTCAAGGTAATAAGCTGCACTTGCATTGCATGTTACTAAGCACGGAGAAGAGTTCGTATAAGATAAGATAAGATAAGATAAGATAAAGTTTTATTTAACGTCGGTATGTAAAAGTCAACAATAAACATTAGCACACGTGCTATTGACCGACAATGATAAAATGACATGAGCGGATGAGATATATATACATATGACAATGAAAATGTAACAACCTTTGCATCTCATAAAACCTTACCCATTAGCTATGTTACATAATGTGCACGAATTACAGTGACACAAGAACACATCCGAGGTTGACAGCGTTGTTTTAAATTCCTTGGCAGATTTGGCTAACTTCGTTTCCTTGTTGAGCATGTTCCATAGCTTGCTACCTTGATACTTCAATGAATTATGGCCATAAGCTGTTGTCTTAACACGTGGCATACATATATTTGGCCCATTTTTTATAATGTAATTGTTTTCCTTCACGTTATACATGTCATGAAGATAACTAGGCCCAATCTTGTTGATACTCTTGTAAACTTCTAATGATATGCAGCGCAATCGTTCAACATATAGCAATGGTCTACCCGCTCTCTTCCTCAACTCTGCGTATTCTGATCTAAAGTCATTAAACACATACCTCAATGCCCGCTCCTGTATCTTTTCAATCTTACGCATATTTTTCATATCTCAAAAATGCCATACAACGGGACAATAATTAAAATGTGAAAGAATAAAAGCATGAAATAACGTAAGTTTGCTATCAACATCCATTAATTTAGAAACTCTAGCTAAAACATTGAGACTTTTTCCAGCCTTCTTGCATAAACTTGATATATGGTTGCCGAAAGTTAACCTAGCGTCCAGTTGAATGTTACTTCCTGTTGTGCTGCCAGTTCTGTTCCAGAAATCGAAAACGATCTGTGCTGACTTAATTCGTTTCTCTTTTCAAACACGATTGCCTGGTACTTACTTGGGTTCGCTTTCATGTAATTGTCGACGAACCACGTTGTTATCTCCGATAACGCCTTCTCTAGAGTTACTTTAACCTTGTTAAACTCCTTACCTTGAGCCGCCACAGTATTATCATCAGCATAATTATACTTATCGGTTCCCTGTGCGGTGGATACAAGCAGGTCATTCGTAAATACATTATACAAAAACCGATCCCTGTGGTGCTCCTTTCTTGAGGGTAAGCCACTCGCTCCGATTATGTCCTAGTTTTACCCTCTGTTCGCGGTTCGTAAGATAGCTTGCAACTAGCGTACATGATTGTTTACTTATGCCATAAGCGTTCATCTTGGTAATCAATAATCTGTGTGGAAGACAATCGAATGCTTTTGACAGATCCATTAGTATAGCTCCCATAACTTGATTATTATCTAATGCATTTTTGGAGTCTTCAACTAAGCGCATCAGTAGGCTTTGACAACTGTGTCCCTTTCTAAACCCAGATAGTCTGGGTGATAACCTGGGTTCCATAAAGGACATAAGCTGGTCACACAATATTTTTTCATATATCTTGGAGATACAGGGGGAGAACACTTACTGGCCTGTAGTTTTCCTTATTTAAGTTGTCCTTCTTCTTGAAAATTGGTATTTTAGTTCTTTTGGAAACGTATTACAATTAATCGTCATATTTAACACATACCTCAATGGCTCACACAGGATGGCAGCTCCCAGCTTGATAAGCTTCGGAGGTATCTTGTCGTAGTCACTAGCTTTCGACACGTCAATGCTTTTAAGTGCATTGTATATTTCGTGGCAACTTACTGCCCGAAAGTTAAAAGTTTCCGTTATACCTTGGTTACCTTCTTTTATAGCCGAAACGGATTTATGGTCTTTGTGATAAAGAATGGTTTCGTCTATTGGTTGATCATCTGGTATGTCATCTTGTTGGCCTATGTCTTTGGCAACGTCTATGAAATATTGATTAAATATGTCACTTACCTTTGATGGATCTGATATTATTTCGTCTCACTCTTTCAGTAACACATTTCCGCTGCTTGCGTTTTTTCTTGATATCAGTGGTTTTACAACTTTCCAGAATTCCTTCCCGTTAGTCGTAGCTTCGCTACATTTCCCCTTTATGTACTTTTGCATGCTTACTTTCCGAAGACGTCCTATGAGATTTCTTTGCTTTCTGTATTTATCCCAATTCTCTTGGCTACTCAATTGCTCGTACTTCCGTCTCAGCATATTTTTTACATTTATGGCTTTGCAAAGATGGCTATTCATATAGGGCACACAGTTATTCTTAACTACCCGTTGCTTGGTTGGTGCATGTCTATCAACGACCTCTTTGATCAATGTGCTACAAAACCAATATGAATCATCAACATCTTCAAAGACTTCACCTACATGAAAAGGTACCGATGCTAGATCGTCTTTGTATTTAATCTCATCAAAATGTTTAAAGCTTCAATAATAGACACGTTTCTGCTGCCTAATGGGAACATAGAGTCTCCATAGAGTATCCATAGAATTTCCATAGAGATTCCATAGAATTTCCATAGAGATTTCATAGAACTTCCAAAGAGTTTCCCTGAAGCTTTCTATCGATTTTTCTTTGAAAATTCTAAACGTTTTTCCATAGAGTTTCCACAGAATTTCCATAGAGTTTTTTCATTGAATTTCCGTAGAGTCTCCATAGAGTCTCCATAGAGTCTCCATAGAATTTCCATAGAGTTTCCATAGAATTTCCATAGAGCTTCCGGGGGGGGGCTCCCTATTGTAGTGATTAGCGCACTCGACCGCAGATCACTAGGTCCTGGGTTCGAATCCGGGCTCTGGGACATAATCTGGGGCATGTTTCATCCTTTCATCCTTTCATCCTTAATCGTCCAGAAGGTCTCGGCTGAACGGGCACGGCCTTTGGGCAGACCTTCACATCTCATGCTGCTAATGTTATTGTCCAAAGGATTGGCTCCGTCGCTACTCTCACTTCGCAGCAGGCAACCCGTGCGAAAGTCAAGATGTCGGCAAGGATCCAAAAGTTCCTTAAATGCGAAGTTCTAAATCTTCTAATATCACCTTATATAGTGCTGTGCCGTCGGTATCCCTTTATATATCGCTTTCAGGAGTCTTACACAATATATTCCAGAATTCGTCAAACCACTCGTTCGCTTGTCGCAGATAACGTAGCCTACGTGTGTTAAATCCAGAGCTCGTTGTTGTGCCTGCCGTCAGTTGTAAGGTACGGAAACTATTCAAACTGGATGTCTAACTCGATGTCAGACTCGAGTCTATGGAAACTCCATAGAAATTCTATGACAACTTTATGGAAATTCTGTAAAAATTCTATACGAAAACGTTTAGAATTTACATAGAAAAATCGATAGAAACCTTTAGAATGGTTTTTAGTGAAATTCTGTAAGATATTTACCTACGGGGTGTAATGATGGCTGGTAAACTTAATGCCATGATTTGCGTAATAAATCTAGGAAGAGAGAATTACCTTCATGTATCCTTTCGCCTAAGGAGTACTTCTACAAACCTGCAAACGTACCTGATAATTACCGGCTACGAGAAGAAAAAAAATGGCTCTGTCGAAATATTATCTCTATATACGTTCTATAGCAACCAATTGCTCTATAGAAGTATCTTTACATCTTCTATAGAAATAATGTTTTCCATAAAAATATCTGTTTACGTTTTAAAGAAAATAATTTTTATAGGTTCTATAGAATTATCTATAAGTTCTATAGAATTATGCACAAATGTTCTATAGAAAATCCTATTTTTTTAGATTTGTCTATGAAAATTCTATGGAGTTCTATAAAACGTTTTGCTACGGGTAAGCTGCTACAGATTACTGTCAGGCTAACAAAATGGCCCACCGCGCACGCTCACTCGCGCCCTTGGTATAGTATTATGTGCTCAGTAAGCTCGCAATTATACGACCTTAGTGTTCTAGCAACATGGACGGTTGGCATCGCGGCACCTACGTAGTGTATGCCCGGGTGAGGAGGGGGGGGGGGCGGGACACTACATATAGTTAGGTATATACAATAGTGCCTGCCGAACTGACCCGCTTTTTCGCCTTTCTCTCAGTACTCGGAGCAGAAAAGTATAATTCTCTCGATGTGCCCATTTGAGACTAAAATTTTATCAAAATTGCAGCGCTTGACTATATATTCCAGTTGATATCGAAAGCATTCCAATTATTAAATTACATATAAATTGCCATGATTGTCAGTGTCTATTTTGGATGCGTTTGTTAACGAAAACTGCCTCTCTCAATGACCACAAAACCTCCTACTTTTCTCTCGCTCTCTGGGCGGCACACCCCCTCCACTGTACTAATGTAGCGCCCCCCCCCCGGGAGTGCAGGCAGGCTGACGTAAACCTGTTGTGGCATTCGTAAGGTGGCGGGAGCCGGCCCGATAGCTCCGTGGGTTAGTTGGTTGTATATTCAGGGCGCTTTAACCAGGGGGAGTGGAGCCATATCCCCGGGGATAATCCCCTACTCTTTGCGAACAAGGACATGGGATATTTATCCTGCCACCGCACAGGCATGGCCACAGCAGCCCTCTCCCTTCCTTCTCCCATTGAGGCAATATGACCAAAAGTGGTTAAAACATCCAGAATATACAACCAACCAATCATAAGGTAGCGTCCCTGCCACGTGAACTTCTTGCCTGGGCTCTCAGTACACGCCATGTCGTGAGCAAGTGTTTAGTACAAATCTCTTCACAATGGGGTTTATTGGCACCCGAAAAACACAGGCGCCGTAAACCAACTCCTTCTCTGGCCTGTGTCAGTGGGTGTACGGCGCATGCGCCTCGAAATAACCACTGTAGCTTATATTACCTTCACAGAAAGGGAATCGTGCACAGAGTTTTCCTTGGATGGAAAATTCTTTCTACATGTCCCTCTTGTTCATTTGGCTCTGAGGCGTTGCTCCGTGAGGCTGTATGACAATTGTTGTCTGTCTAGGCCTATCTAAGTTTACACGATATATTGGCCTTTTTGTGTCGACTCAGCCCAAGACGTTTGGTTCAAAGCCAAGTCCACTGGATGTATCGCTAATTTCGTAAGCTATCGGCGCGAACTGTCTTTAGTCCATCGCGATTTGAATACACAGCACTAATTAAAGGTAAGTGCGGCACGTTGTCTCGGAGGGGATGACTTGGAAGAGCCGAAGTAGAGATTCGATCAAACGCCTGTCCATAACACATACATTTTAAGTTATTGGCGCAACGTTAGTCTTTAGTTTGAAGTTAACTCAAATAATAATGTGGATCAATGAGAGGTTACGGCCTTATTCCGTGAAATCGCTCAAACGCATTCATCAGAGTAGCAATACTAGGGTGAGTTCGGGTATGCGAGCGGAGTCTGACGCCGTGAAGTGCATAACCGAACGCGGAGATTGTTGTCCGATAGGGCGGTCACGTGGTACATTTTACTCCCAGACCTTACTCCCCACCCAGAGGAGGATCACGAGGATTTCCAACATGGCGTCCAGGCCCCACAATACGTTAAATATATATAAAAGTAATATTTTGACCTGCAAAAAATCTTGAAATACTATTTTAACAACGAGAATAAAATAATTAACACAACGCATATATATATCTGTTTATTTATGTTATGGTACTTTTTAATAATATTCAGGATTTGTGCAGTTCAGCAATTGCAACATTCACGCGGATCGCGGATTTTACGTTCGGTTTATGTTAACCCGCACACGAGCGAAGTGTATGATTGCGCGTTATTTGGAAATTATCGCTCATAGCCAATATCTCTTATGGACTGTGACTGACGATGGGTTCTGTCCCCACACACCCGAGACAGCACCACTATACATGTACATGTACTACGTTCTCCACCTATTATCGAGCTGCAAGATTTTTAACTGTGTTCTTCCTCTTACATTAGAAAATCTGTGACCCCAAACGGCACCATGGGCATTTTGAACAATAGCATCGATGATTTGGTCAAATATTTTGAAAGCCACTTTTTAAGGTAAAAAGCTGCACTGCTATCGCATACGTCTACCAAGCATGAGAATAGCTCGCTCGGTTTGTACGAGTGCACTCTTCGGCATTGTCTATGTCAACGATGTATTAAAGAACATGCATAAGTATTTATACAAATACACGATATGAATTTGCTTTCCTTGAGAAAAAAACACCTTTCATTTTGCTTAACTATCCTACCTCTGCGGAAGATAACTCTGGTTTGTGCCCTATTATGCCCCAAAATACGTTACAATATGCCTCCAAGGTATCAATTAAACATCCTTTGAAGCAGTCCCACCGCGTCTGCGCACTCCGTATCGTCCTCATATTATATGAGCGAATCGTGATATTTTGAGCTTCCTCGTTGACGTATGCCTCTTAAATCTAACATCAATTTAATGTGACGAAATGCTTGAAACAGGAAAACACTGGTTTGCTCACGAGCGTTTAACTTCGTCCTCCATTATTAGTCATCATGCCGTCAAGTGCACTAAGCCCCGTCTCTCACTGTTTTGTCAGAAAACACCAAAAAATTGTGTGTGAAAACTACACAAATCGTGACTGAAATGTTTTAATGTTGTATTGCGGATCCTCTCCTGCTCCTGACCACCCGCCCCCCTTTCTGTGTCAGCCTCCAGAGGCTTTGATGCGTATTCAAAACACACAGAAGGTGACAGCCGCTATAGCCGACTAGTGTGTAGCAGTGGAAGGGCGAGAGGGAGAGGGTGGAGTGCTGCACTTCGAACCTCCTCAAGGGACACAAACAGCTTTTATTAAGGCGAAAATCGCCATCATGTCGGTCGGTTCTGTTTGTGTGTGTGTGTGTGTGTGTGTCTGTTGTCACGATAACTCTCGAACCCTGGCAGCTATTGTTGTTAAACTTCTTCGACACATGCCATAATCTCAAGTCAAGTTGACGGGTGAAATTGATCATACGTCAACGTCACGGTGACGTCATACGTCCAAAGTACATTTCGCGGTCTCACTCGCTTAATATGATAATTAGACACTAGGAGATAGTGCCATCATACTCAGCTCCTGAATATCTTTCTACCATCAAATTTGACTTGGGACCAATAGTTTTTGGAGCTACGTCATGTCAAGAATGACAACTTTGACGGTATTAAGGGTATCGTTGAGGTACCGTATGTCAAAAATCGGTTATGACGTAACGGGTTATTTCAATTCAGAATTAAAAAAATTCACGGTGCCCTCAATATTGACCGTACAACCTTGAAAATGATATAGGACACTGAGGAATTGTATTGCCCGCCAGGGAAAAATATGGTTAAAATTCGCCGTGTTAACACTTTTGCGTAAATCAACTAAAATACCATTCCAATTGTAAAATATACGGCGTTTCCGTTCGCCTAACGCGACCCCCCTCTCGCCACCCACACCCCGGCCTTCCTCATGCTCGCCAATACACACACGCATTCTGACTTTGATGCGCTTCACTGGCGCACACTCCTGCCCTTATCCACACCCACCCCTACCTTACACCCCTGCCCTGTGTATTGCTGGCCGGTCCGTTGCCGCTCTGCTGCTTGCTGCATGGTGCTCTTACCGTGAACCAAGAGCAGCCTTGCTCCCCCCGTGTAATTTCTTTAATAATCGGCCCAGGTCCCCGTTTAAATTAAAATGTCTAGCAAGACGACACCCATGCATCAGTCATGCGTCATCAGACGTTCATTTGAGCCATAAACTCTCAGCCACCAGGGTGACTTGCATTGTTTCATTATCGGCCCTCGGCCTTGCGGCCTAGGGCGGGTAATGAAAGTTGACGGGCGGCTACAGCTTGATGTCGGGCCAATAACATTGCCTAATGCCCCGCTAACTCGCGCTATGGTTATATTATACCCCAAAATACGTTACAATATTGGTCCAAGGTATCAATTAATCATCCTTTGAAGCAGTCCCGCCGCGTCTGCGCACTCTACCATGTCGTCCGCATATTACATAAGCGAATCGTGATATTTTGGGCTTCCTCGTTGACGTATACCTCTTAAATCTAACATAAATTTACAGTCACATGAAGTTTGGAACAGGAACTGACTGGCTGGCTCACGAGCGCTGAACTTCATCCTTCATATTAGTCATCATGCCGTCATGCGTACTAAGCCCCGCCTCTCACTGTTATGTCAGAGAACACTAAATAATTTGGAGTGCTGCACTTCGAACCTCCTCAAGGGACACAAACAGCTTTTATTAAGGCGAAAATCGCCATCATGTCAGTCGGTTCTGTTTGTGTGTGTGTGTGTGTCTGTCTGTTGTCACGATAACTCTCGAACACTTGCAGCTATTGTTGTTGAACTTCGTCAACACATGCCATAATCTCAAGTCAAGTTGACGGGTGAAATCGATCATACGTCAACGTCACGGTGACGTCATACGTCCAAAGTACATTTCGCGGTCTCACTCGCTTAATATGATAGTTAGACACTAGGAGATAGTGCCATCATACTCAGCTCCTGAATATCTTTCTGCCATCAAATTTGACTTGGGACCAATAGTTTTGGAGCTACGTCATGTCAAAAATGACAACTTTGACGTCACAAAATTCAAACACAGATACCATATTCCGATCGTTACCAATATTGGCAGGAAAATTCAGGGTATCGTTGAGCTACCGTATGTAAACAATCGTGGCGTTTCCATCAATACTGCTGGTTTCCAAGGCGACCAGAGTCTCCATTATGAGCCAATGGAAGTTTTTGTCCTCCCGATTTCGACGACTCACCTTACCTTATCTCAACGCCGCTTGGCATGGACATTGAACTGGCAGTATTCGTGTCCAAGGCAACGAAAAATCCCATCATGAAAGATACAAAAGACCACGTAACTTAACACTACTTGGTACAGGCCTTCTATGGGTCGGCTGCATGTATTATGTGTCAGATGAATGTATTCGCACGGTTACTTTGTGTTTGCATGAAAAAATGCCAAAAATGGCTCAATAGTGAAAGATGGACATCGTTAAGTTAACCATGTGCCAACAAAACATGGGACCACGCGTCTCATTTTGCATGCAAGGAGATTAAGGTAATGTCTGAAAAGTGACCGTATTTTAGCGACCTGGGTCAAAGGTCAAGGTCGGCACCTTCACTAATGTAAATGTGGAGTGTTCGGCTGTAGCTCAACAACTAGACAATATCTGAGCCGCTGTTGGATAGAGGTGATGTAGCTTATACAGAATCCAATATGAGCTTGAAACCTGAGTGTGCAACGTGGAGGCGCTAGAACGCCCGGAAGTTGAGGGTTCGAACCCAACTTTTTCAATTTTGAAGCTATCGCTTTATTAATTTAACCAAGAACTGGGCATAAATTAGAAGCTTATATTTTCAATTTTACAAAAATTCGCGGAGAAGTTATGACGTCACGAGTCATGACAATTTAACATTTACGAAATTCCATGCCCCCTCAATAGTGACCGTAGAGACTTTATACTGGCATAGAACATGTGGAATTGTGTTGCCCGTCAGAATAAAATATGGCTAAAATTAGTTGTTTTAGCACCTTTGCGTAAATCGACTACATAAACATTGCAATGATGAACTATACGGCTTTTCCCTTCTTTTATCGCAACAACCCCCCCCCCCGCACCGCCCACTCACTGCCCGCCAATACACACTCGCATGGAAGCTGTGAACCGCAATGCTGGCGCACACGGCTCCACTCACCCCCTCCACCCCTATCGCACATCCGTACCCTATGTATTGGTGGCCGATCCGCCGCCGGTCAGTTGCTTACTGCATGGTCCTCTTATCGTGATGCGAGCGTCCCTGCCCCCCTGCCTAGCCCCCCCCCGCCAGACCCCGCCTGAGGTCGAGATGACAGCGATGGCATCGGCAGGTAAAGCTGCAAAACGTTGTAATTCCTTTAATAATCGGTCCAGGAGATCCCGGTTTGAATTATAATATGCAGCGAGACGATCCCCATCCATCAGTCATGCGTCATTAGACGTCCATTTGAGCCATAAGCTCTCAGCCGCCAGGGTGACTTGCCATGTATATATATCAATGCTGAAGACTCGAAGCACAAAATTACCACATATGTCACAGGTGCAAAGAGGGATTTCCACTAAAAAGTTAGAGAATTTCCACAATTACTCTAACACGAGGTTTCGTTCTAACAGGGACAAAACGGCGTTCATAAAAAATCACGAAAGCTAACTCGCTTAAACTCTAATATTAGCTTAAAGTTGTTTTTATTTTATTTATTACGGTATTCGTCGTCAAAAGGTGCGAAATCCAAACGAGATCAGATCCAATAGTTCCACTAATGGGGGCGTCGTTTTAAACGATACCATATTAATGCAAAGAATAAACGATTCAACAGTTCATCCACCCGCTATTGTCATAGATCTTGATGAGTATGGTGATTGGACCACTGAGCGATGTCACCCTTGATCCTCTGCCCTCCAGTCATTTTGCTATAATAATGTAAACCGTTGCTTCGGCATAGCTCATGTAATACTCATATATTTATATATTTGCATTTACAATTGTGAACACGATAATCGCCCGACTATGGTCCACTTAGCGATAAGTAAATTTGCGTAGCCTACGTGTGGTTTATACATAGGACCTGGCCAAACTCTTCCTCATACATCCGTAATTTTTCCTTGACAGGTTAAACAGTCACGACAAACATCAAGATGATAACGGCCGATACTTTCCTCGTTTGCTGGTGTCTTCTGACGTCATCCCTTTGGAGCGTGTACGCTTCACCTAGTTCCATGAACTGCTGCGAACGTTACGACTTCAGCGGTCCGTCTGACGTCGTATTTCTCATCGACCGATCTCAAAGCGTCAGCAAAGATAATTTTAAGGATTACAAGGAGTTCATTTGTTCTCTTGTTAACAAGACAATGAAGATAGGACCCGACGACGTCACCGGAAATGAAAACTACAGTCGCATGGGGGTTATAACCTTTGCTGCAAACGTCTCCATTGACCTTGACCTGATAACTGACTTGCAAAATGTCAACTCAACGAGTGACGCGCTTGCCTCTTTTGATGGGAACGTGACTTATATTCCGGAGCCGGACTTCAAATATGAGGGATTTAAAGGTAAGAAAACAATTTAAGTTGCCTGATGTGATATTTAAACCATGCCATTGACATGACTTGCAATTGATGGATTTCGCACTATTTTGTCTCTCCAGAGGCTCTCAGGAGAGCTCCGGAATTACTTCTGCAACGACCATGTATTGACCGGAAGTTACTGTTTATCGTCAGCGATTTCCATGACCTCCCAAATGAAACGAAGACCGAACTGGAAACGCTGTTCAACCAGTTTGGGAATCACACATTGAAGGTTTTCGGCGTTGGAGGCGGATACTACTTTAATTTGACCAATATGTTGGATCTGTTTGGTTTGCGTAATTGCACAGCACTATCCCAGGACGATTGGAAGACCTACGTGGAAGGTAAACAATCTCTTGCTGAGATCAGATCGATGCGCAGATGCGTAGAGGCGACAGCATTGCATTTTTGTCACATTCAAAATCTTTCGATGCCACATCATTTGAAAACATGCGCGCCTTCAAGGGCTAAACTGAACATACTAAAACTTGCTCACAACAGTATAGTAGAGGATTGGTTGGTTGTATATGCAGGACGCTTTAACCACATTTGGTCATATAGCGTCAATAGGAGAAGGATGGGAGAGTGGAGCCATGTCCCAGGGGCTACAACCTACTCTTTGCGAACAAGTACATAGGATCTTTATCCTGCGATCACACAGACATGGCCACAGCGGGGCTCGAACCATCGATCTACGTTAGGCTCTCTGGGGGCCAGAACACTCAAGACAAGCGCTCTAACCCACTGAGCCACCGGGCCGGCCCCAGTATAATAGACGAAAAAGACGTATTTATTATTTTTAATATATAGTACAAGTGCACTCTTGAGGTAACATGTACTAACATGTAGTACAATAATTATTTAAATCAAAAATCCAAGCGACAATATTGTTGCTGCCTACGTTAGTCATAAATTCATCTACACTCATCAAAATAAACGGCATTACTAATATGGGCTTAGATATTTTTTAGGGGATATTTGGTCTCACATAGTTTTAATTGTGGGCCAATTGTGAACCAAGTGATAGATATTGGACAACACATTCATTAACCGAGGAATGGTATAAGCAGTAGCGGACCACAGTGTAAAAAAGTCACAAAATGAGCCATGACAGTAAATATGGTTTTCATTCTTTAATTGGATTGTGAATTTAAGTAGCCTATTTCGGGCGGTTTTTTGGCAAATATAATGTTTGCATGACACACATAATAGTCAATTCCTACATTTTTAAAGATTAAATAATATCAAATGCAATATTTAGAATGTAATTTTCTTAATTGTTAGAATTGCCTTCTCTGGACGGTGATTCGAGAGGCCCACACAAAAAGACAGACGGTTGCCGATTTCGTAGACAGTTCAACTGCAATTGCAAGAATATAACTAGCAGCCTTTTCAGACCAAATGGCTCCATATGTCAGCAGCCTTCGCTCACAAGCGACGAAGGTGAGTATATCACAGTCCCATGTTGTTCTTGGTTTGTTGAAACATTTGAAATGAGCGGTGGAACATTAAAATGAGCGGGGAACATTGAAATGAGTTGTGGAACATTGAAATGTTCCTTTACCAGCGTCGGTCAGCATTTAGGTCTACCTGCGACGTACGGCCTATATGTGCATAAGTATTTATCACATCGAGGGCTTTTCCTTCTTTCGCCAGCCTGTTTCGTTGACAAAGCAAGGTTGCAAGTAGCTTGTACGTTTTCGTCAATGCGCGGATCTTATTCTTCTCTAACCCATCTACATATGTCGGCTATAATACTTCTCCTTCAAGATATTGGGCTATTTTCTAGCTTCCCGATCTGACTAATTTTGCACAGGACACATCTCCGCTGTCCCCGGAATTATTCAGGATTGGTCATGTAGTTTCAGAAACACTTATTCACTTGAGTAAAAGGAATGGTTACGCCGTACGCCGTGCGCCGAATGCCGGCTACGCCCTATGCTGAATGCGCAACGTGTAATACCTGAGAATTTTTGCATTGAGTAATTGAATATCAGAAGTGAAATACAATGAAGAAACAATGTCTGGCTTCTTAATTCTCAGTTACGCTCAAGAACAGACCACCATCCAGTCGGCGCAAATCCTGTATCGTATTTCGTTTTGCTTTTGGTTCTCTTGACTAGTGAAGACGGAACACGGTATTAGTGATCATTTTTTGGTTTTTGAATGATGTTTTTCGGTAAACGAAAGACGATTGTTGGTTCGTTTTTCGTGTTTCTGATGATCATTTTGAGAACGAAAAACGAGTGGACGGTATATACACGGACCCGCAACCGCCTCTACTATTCAAGTTCTACGCCAAGTGTGAGCTGTACATGGAGAAGCGGGGTCAGCGATCCCTGCCGTTAGTCATTTCGATGTCGTTTCTGACAAGTTCCGTGAGATCAAGGCTATCACCGCGTCGGAATCGAATCTAGTCAAACGTCTCCGTACCGTCAGACATTTCAAATGAAGAATTTCTGTATCTAAATATATGATTTCGTCATATATTCCTTCTGAGTCGATAAAGCGTGAGGATGACGGCCGCCATGTTGTTTAGGCCTTAACCCCGGGATAATCCCGCCATACCTGGGCCAGATTGGGGATAACTTTAAGCCCGGGTAGCGACCGGGGATAGCGCTAACACCCCTCCATGCATACCACTGTTGGCGCCCTATCCGCTGGATAGCCACTATCCCCGGGATAACTCGCCTATCCCGCGCCCCTGGCCTCTAACGCTGCTTTACCGATTCATATAATACCCAAGTGTCTATCCTCCAAATCCATCTTGTCTGTAGCTCACAATAAAATTTAGAAGTGACTGCCAACAACGATTTCGATTGATCAATCAAGAGGTGATACTCGGCTACTGTGTGAGCAAAACAACAGCGCGAGATCATCGCAAATATAAATAGCTGCGATTCTAACTTTTTTTACGGAGAAAATCGTTTTACGAGAAACGCTTAAAAAGAAATTATTTGGGTTTACTTTCACGAGTGGACGTGATCGTGATATCATTAACTACAGGTTATCTCAATCATACGTCGCCACGGCCCCATACAACCCAGCCCCCGGATGATGAGAGCCAGGACCCAATCATCCCTCACTGGGCCTCGGCCATCATAGTCTTCATGGGTGGAGTGGTCCTCGCCATGGCCATCATGGCGGGCGTCACGAAGTGGCGACGGAAGAACACTAGACCCAGGTACGTGTCAGTATATCGAGACCACAGATTATACTTAAACAGTTGGTGCCACACTAAAACAACTCATAGTCTTTTTTCTGTGTTTCTTCGCGTATAGTCCTTAAACGCCATAAATAGTAGAAAGGAATGCTTGTTTCACTTATTTTTGCACTGAGCAATTTAAATTCTGGGAGCGAGGTCAAAGGGGAATACAAACGCACGTGCTTTTACATTGAAGCTCATATTCATTCTGTTCATTGGCTTGAACGAAAAACACTCAACCATGAGAATAATACACGCCCTCAATAACAGATGACTGCTCACTGTATTAAGGCTCACACGTCATTCTTGTGACATCATTGGGGATTTTTAAATGACGCTCAGATGCAATGCTCTAACAAGTACACCCTCAAGCCCTCAGTTTGCTACTTTGATGAATGCGTTTATGAGAGATTTCGTGGACCAAAAACTGTAAACTGCTTTTGAAACCCAATCTTATTTGTTTAAGTTCCATAGAAAATATTAATGAGCTAAACAAATCGTGACACCAAAAAACACGTTAATTCTATTGATAACACCGGGAAGACCTGTTGTGTGATTAGATTATGTTTGCTGCGGCTTACAGTTTGATGACAGCTAATACAGTTAATAACACGTGATACCGCGGCAAAGTGACATTTCCACGTTTAATTAACTATGATCTGGTCAACGGTCATTCTAAGATATCCTCTCTGCTTTTCAACGCCCTTCATAAATATAAAGTGCGATTGTAATTGTCCAACTTCCAATGTCAGCGCTGATGCCGTGGAACTGTCGGAGCCACGTGCCGCGGGGCGATCTCCCCTGGGCCCGCAACCGTCCATACATCTTCATCTGAACATTGGTAGCCTCTCAGAGCTGCGGCGTCCATCACCCAGCCCTGTAAGACTGCCCATCACTGGACCCAGGTACGTGTCGCCGGTGTGAATACATCGAAACCTGAGTGTCTAAAATGTGTAAATGTTGCAGTCCAAGAAAGTTGCCATCGGTACTGCTTAACACGTTAAAACTACGGTTCCGCATTTAATTTTTGCTCTGTTTACATATACGACCCCGCTCCCCCTTCTCCCCACCGCTCACCCAACTCACCCAACAATAATTAAAAAATGTAATTCCCACTTCAACAGAATCACAACATATCCGCGATAATGTCCGCGGGTTTCACATTGACTCTTTCAGTACGCAGACTATGACATCCGAGTTCGGCGCCGCAGCACCGGAGCAGCCAAGTGCTGGAGGTCAGTCTCCAAGTGGGCCAGAGAGCTCCGCACTGCCTAAAGTAAATACAACCTGGAATCGCAGGCAGCAACATCCATCGCCTCCTCCTGTAAGGACAACTGCCAGAGTGCCGAAAGGCCCTCCCCCTCTGCCGCAGCATCCGCCGCCCCATCCTGTAAGACAGCCCCCCACGACGCTGACCTCATTCGATGAATGGTATCCTGAACAGACCTCATTCGATGAGTGGTTCCCTGAACAGACCTCATTCGATGAGGGTTACGTTAAACCTAGCAAACCTCCACCCCACGACAGGGATATGCCTGATAGCTACGCCCACACTCTTCCAGGCTCCGTGTTTTTGGCCGGTGGTAACCATAGCACCCAGCGTGAGAGTAGCCATGCCTATGAAGACATGGTAGGCCAGCGCACCGTCCCGAGAAGACAAACGTTGATAGATATATTGAATCAAGTCAACAGTGTGAGGCGGAACCTGAGTATTTGGTTTTCTCAAAAGTAAAATCGGTAGATTTATATCGGTTTTAATAAATAACCACAGTATACAAATGATGGATGTTTACGCGAGACATATTTTGATTGTAAGGGGAAAATGTCATATGTTCACTAAATTGATGCACACATATTACATAACGAGATGTTTCAATATGTTCACTGCGCATACAGATGATCGTTAGTCTATAGGGACCGATGTTTACGGTCATAGCATTACGAAATGTCACTGGTTACTTGATCACCTAACGGTATCATTTGTATTTGAGAACGAGAAAACAAATTTAGATAAGAGTGTCACGAATTTGTATATATATGTGTACATAAATATTCGCCTTGCCATATTTTCTGTCATCCGCTCACACAGATCACAATCCTTATTAGTTCTGAACGGTGTGTCTTGTGACTGATCGATTTTCTGTTTTCTTTGAAGTTTATGGGGAGTGACGGAGTGCCTATACAGGTGGCATTCTCTCAATGGTATCACAGGGAGGGCACGGTTGTCATGGTATCCACTAGTTTGGTGGTCTGGCTTGTAGGCTTAATGCGGCGTTGGTTATGTCGGTGATGCTCGTTGGATTAGTGTCGTGTTGGCGATACGCGTTGGCCGAGTGCCGCGTCAGTGATGTTCGCTGGTATATTGCCGCATCGATGATGTGTGCTGGCTTGTTGCCGCGTCGGTGATGTACGTTGACTTATTGCCGCGTCAGGGATGTACGTTGGTTTGGTGCCGTGTCGGTGGTATACGTTGGCTGAGTGCCGCGTCACGAATGTACGTTGGCTTATTGCCGCGTCGGTGATGTGTGCTGGCTTAATGCCGCGTCAGAGATGTATGTTGGCGTGTTGCCGCGTCAGGGATGTACGTTAGTTTGGTGCCGCGTCGGCGATATACGTTGGTTTAGTGCCACGTTGGTAAAACTCGTTGGCTTGCTGGAACCCGATGTCTTTGCTGTCTCTGCAAGACTTGTCTGAGGTAGAATCTGCGAGACGTACGACGGAAGGACTTCTTCAGATGAAGACTCGGCGGACTACATGATGTGGTGTCATAAGCGTGGAATATACTGACATATCCATAAACTTTGAACTGTACCCACTTGTAATATAATCTTGTTATATACGTTTGAATACGAAAGGAAAAATGTCATACGTTCACTAAATTGATGCAAATATATTACATAATGAGGTGTTTCAATATGTTCACTGCGTATACAGATGATCGTTAGTCTATAGGGGCCGATGTTTACGGTCATAACATTACGAAATGTCACTGGTTACTTGATCACATATCAGTATCATTTATATTTGAGGACGAAAATACCAATTTAGATTAGAGTGTCACGAATTTGTATATTTATATATGTGTAGATAAATATTTGGCTTGCCATAGTTTTTGTGGTCCGCTCACACAGATCACTATAGCATGTGAGCGACTCGCTATTCCAGATGACAACCCTTATTAGTTCTGAACGGTGTGTTTTATCTTGTGATTGATCGATTTGTTGTTTTCTTTGAAGTTCATGGGGAGTGGCGAGTGAAGTGAGAGTCGCGGCGAAGTGCTTATAAAGGTGGCGTCCTCTCAATGGTATCATAGGGAGGGCACGGTTGTCGTGGTATCCACTACTTTGGTGGTCTGGCTTGTAGGCCTAATGCGGCGTTGGTTATGTCGGTGATGCTCGTTGGGTTGGTGTCGTGTTGGCGATACGCGTTGGCCGAGTGCCGCGTAGGTGATGTTCGCTGGTATATTGCCGTGTTGGGGATACGCGTTGGCTTATTGCCGCGTCGATGATGTACGTTGGTTTGTTGCCGCGTCAGTGATGTACGCTGCCTTGTTGCCGCGTCGGTGAAATACGCTGGCTTAGTGCCGCGTTGGTGAGACACGTAGGCTTGCTGGAACCCGATGTCCTTGCTGTCTCTGCAAGACTCGTCTGAGGTAGAATCTGTGAGACGTCCGACGGAAGGACTTCTTCAGATCAAGACTCGGCGGACTACATGATGTGGTGTCATAAGCGGGGAAGATACTGACATATTCATGAACTTTGAACTGTACCCACTTGTAATATAATCTTGCTATGTACGTTTAAATATTAAATTGATCAAATCCTCCAGTTTTGTTTGTAAGTCTTATTATGCCACCTAGACACAACGTGACAAAGAGCAAATAAGATCTATTGTTTGTCTCTCATATCAGTAACAACCATTTGTAAAATTTAAGCATGCGCGACAGGCCAATAAACACAATATTTGATGATTCTACAACTCGTGAATCTTGAAATGTGACATCATATAGGCCCACTGAATGCAATAAAAATGGCTACACGCGGGTGGGCGGGAGATTTTACCCAGCAAGTATTAGGGCCCAGAGGGGGGAGATTAGCCATGTCGAATGTCAATTTTCAGAAGATGTACATGTAGCATGTCGATTTTCAGAAGAGGTCTATTTCCCATGTCGATTGTAAGAAGAGGCCCATGTCCCACGTCTGAAACACGCACCAGACTAGATCCCCTTCGGCAGTGGCCGTAGCTGTATAATACCAACAGCTGGAAGTGGAATTGACGACACACTCACAACATGTTGATTTATTGCACTCGACTAAAACAGTAAAAAATAAAACAACGAAGACAGTAAGACAATACGACAGTACGACAGTACGACAGTACGATAATACGATAATACGATAGTACGACAGTACGACAGTAAGACAGTAATCGGCGTAAACTTGGAAATGAAATTAAAACAGACAATCCGGTGCATCCAGAGGCTACGTTGCGTATGGTTTCCTACGGTGGAGATGTTGTATTTTTTGGAAGTGTTTGATACTAAACAGAGCCCAATACAATAAAATTGCCATTCACGATATATACCACGGTGGGGACGACGGGAACCGAGAGGACGGCGGAAACCGAGAGGGCGGCGGAAACCGAGAGGACGGCGGGGACCGGGAGGACGGCGGAAACCGAGAGGGCGGCGGAAACCGAGAGGACGGCGGGGACCAAGAGGACGGCGGGGACCGAGAGGACGGCAGGGACCGAGAAGACGGCGGAGACCAAGAGGACGGCGGGGACCGAGAGGATGGCGGGGACCGAGAGGACGGCGGGGACCGAGAGGACGGCGGAGACCGAGAGGACGGCGGGGACCGAGAGGACGGCGGAGACCGAGAGGACGGCGGGGACCGAGAGGACGGCGGAGACCGAGAGGACGGCGGGGACCGAGAGGACGGCGGAGACCGAGAGGACGGCGGGGATCGAGAGGACGGCGGGGACCGAGAGGACGGCGGAGACCAAGAGGACGGCGGGGACCGAGAGGACGGCGGAGACCGAGAGGACGGCGGGGACCGAGAGGACGGCGGGGACCGAGAGGACGGCGGAGACCGAGAGGACGGCGGGGACCGAGAGGACGGCGGGGATCGAGAGGACGGCGGGGACCGAGAGGACGGCGGAGACCAAGAGGACGGCGGGGACCGAGAGGACGGCGGAGACCGAGAGGACGGCGGGGACCGAGAGGACGGCGGGGACCGAGAGGACGGCGGGGACCGAGAGGACGGCGGAGACCGAGAGGACGGCGGGGACCGAGAGGACGGCGGAGACCGAGAGGACGGCGGGGACCGAGAGGACGGCGGAGACCGAGAGGACGGCGGGGACCGAGAGGACGGCGGAGACCGAGAGGACGGCGGGGATCGAGAGGACGGCGGGGACCGAGAGGACGGCGGAGACCAAGAGGACGGCGGGGACCGAGAGGACGGCGGAGACCGAGAGGACGGCGGGGATCGAGAGGACGGCGGAGACCGAGAGGACGGCGGAGACCGAGAGGACGGCGGAGACCGAGAGGACGGCGGGGACCAAGAGGACGGCGGGGACCGAGAGGACAGCGGGGACCGAGAGGATGGCGGAGACCGAGAGAACGGCGGAGACCGAGAGGACGGTGGGGACCGAGAGGACGGCGGGGACCGAGAGAACGGCGGAGACCGAGAGGACGGTGGGGACAGAGAGGACGGCGGAGACCGAGAGGACGGGGGGACCGAGAGGACGGCGGGGACCGAGAGGACGGCGGGCACCGAGAGGACGGCGGAGACCAAGAGGACGGCGGAGACCGAGAGGTCGGCGGAGACCGAGAGGTCGGCGGAGACCGAGAGGTCGGCGAGGACCAAGAGGACGGCGGAGACCGAGAGGGCGGCGGAAACCGAGAGGGCGGCGGGGACCGGGAGGACGGCGGGGACCGAGAGGACGGCGGAGACCGAGAGGACGGCGGGGACCGAGGGAACGGCGGAGACCGAGAGGACGGCGGGGACCGAGAGGACGGCGGGGACCGAGAGGACGGCGGAGACCGAGAGGACGGCGGGGACCGAGGGAACGGCGGAGACCGAGAGGACGGCGGGGACCGAGAGGACGGCGGGGACCGAGAGGACGGCGGAGACCGAGAGGACGGCGGAGACCGAGAGTACGGCGGAGACCGAGAGGACGGCGGAGACCGAGAGGACGGCGGGGACCGAGGGAACGGCGGAGACCGAGAGGACGGCGGGGACCGAGAGGACGGCGGGGACCGAGAGGACGGCGGAGACCGAGAGGACGGCGGCGACCGAGGGAACGGCGGAGACCGAGAGGACGGCGGGGACCGAGAGGACGGCGGGGACCGAGAGGACGGCGGAGACCGAGAGGACGGCGGGGACCGAGAGGACGCCGGGGACCGAGAGGGCGGCGGAAACCGAGAGGGCGGCGGAAACCGAGAGGACGGCGGAGACCAAGAGGACGGCGGGGACCGAGAAGACGGCGGAGACCGAGAGGATGGCGGGGACCGAGAGGACGGCGGGGACCGAGAAGACGGCGGAGACCGAGAGGATGGCGGGGACCGAGAGGACGCCGGGGACCGAGAGAACGGCGGAAACCGAGAGGGCGGCGGAAACCGAGAGGGCGGCGGGGACCGGGAGGACGGCGGGGACCGAGAGAACGGCGGGGACCGGGAGGACGGCGGAGACCAAGAGGACGGCGGGGACCAAGAGGACGGCGGGGACCGAGAAGACGGCGGAGACCGAGAGGATGGCGGGGACCGAGAGGACGGCGGGGACCGAGAAGACGGCGGAGACCGAGAGGATGGCGGGGACCGAGAGGACGCCGGGGACCGAGAGAACGGCGGGGACCGAGAGGACGGTGGAGACCGAGAGGATGGCGGGGACCGAGAGGACGGCGGGGACCGAGAGGACGGCGGAGACTGAGAGGTCCGCGGGACCAAGAGGACGGCGGAAACCGAGAGGACGGCGGAGACCGAGAGGATGGCGGGGACCGAGTGGACGGCGGGGATCGAGAGGACGGCGGGGACCGAGAGGACGGCGGTGAACGAGAGGCCGGCGGGGACCGATCGGACGGCGGGGAACAAGAGGACGGCGAGGACCGAGAGGACGGCGGGGACCGAGAGGAAGGCGGAGACCAAGAGGACGGTGGAGACCGAGAGGTCGGCGGAGACCGAGAGGTCGGCGGAGACCGAGAGGTCGGCGAGGACCAAGAGGACGGCGGAGACCGAGAGGTCGGCGGAGACCGAGAGGTCGGAGGAGACCGAGAGGTCGGCGAGGACCGAGAGGACGGCGGAGACCAAGAGGACGGCGGAGACCGAGAGGTCGGCGGAGACCGAGAGGTCGGCGAGGACCAAGAGGACGGCGGAGACCGAGAGGTCGGCGGAGACCGAGAGGTCGGCGAGGACCAAGAGGACGGCGGGGACGGTTGGGATGGTGAGGACGGCGGGGATGGTTGGGATGGTGAGGACGGCGGGGATGGAAGGGGGCGGCGGTGATGATGGAGACGAAGGGGACGGCGCGGACCGAGGGGACGGTAGGGACTTCGTATTTGCGCTTTTTGAACCTGACAGCAACGCGCTGCTTGAAATTTGAACGCCAGACGCAATTGGCTGATGATCACAGTCTTTTACCACGATTTGGAGTGTTGGGCGTGTCGCTGGTTCCCCGGGCCGCCGCCCCTGTAGTACATCATGCACATGCCAGGGTTCGAGAGTCGGGGCCGGATGGGGTCAATTTTAAAGATCGCCGTGTCACCGAGTTGAAAAAAGCCCTCTGTGCCGCCCTATTATATCCTTGTAATTACCTATTATGCCACGGTATGTGTTACAATATTGCTCCAATGTACCAAGTGAGGATCCTTTGAAGCAGTCCCACCCTATCATAGGCCTATCAATCGTAAGCACAGAAACGAGTCGTGATATTGTGGGCTTTCTCGTTTGACGTATAACTCTCGACACAATTCTAACATCAGTTTACTGTGATAAAGTATTCAGAACAGGAACAAACTGACTGACCCAGTAAAACATTGTGACATTTCAGTCACGATTTGTGCAGTTTTCACATAGCGTTTGAACTCAGTCTAAACCGTAACAACATGACCATAAGTGCATTTCAAATGTGTCCACAACTCCAGAACAATGTTGGATGCTAACTCACTATCCATGGGCTGCTACAGATTACTGTCAGGCCAACGAAATGGCCTACCGCTCACGCTAACTCGCGCTCTTGGTATATTATGTGCTCAGTAAGCTCGCAATTTTACGACCTTAGTGTTCTAGCAACATGGACGGTTGTCATCCCGGCACCTACGCAGTGTAGGCCCGGGTGAGGAGGGGGGGGGGGGCCATTACATATAGTTAGGTGTATACAATAGTGCCGCCCGAACTGACCCATTTTTTCGCCTTTTTTCTGTCCGTACTGTCCGTACTGACATTTTATCAAAATTGCAGCTCTTGACTATATATACCAGTTGATATCAACAGCGTTCAAATTAATTAATTGCACATACATTGCCATGATTGTGTCTATTTTGGATGCATTTGTTAACGAAAAATGCCTGTCTCAATGACCACAAGACCTCTACTTTTCTCTTACTCGCCATATGCCCTCTACGCCCTGGGCGGCACCCCCCCCCCCCCCCACACAACTGTATTAATGTAGTGCCGCACCCCCCCTCCCCCTGGCAGGGTTGGCAGGAAGACGTAAGCCTGTTGATGAATTCATAAGGTGGCGGGAGCTGGCCCGATAGCTCCGTGGGTTAGTTGCTTGTATATTCAGGACGCTTTAACCAGGGGAAGTGGAGCCATGTCCCCGTGGTAGACCCCTACTCTTTGCAATGAAGGACATGGGATATTTATCCTGCGACCACACAGACATGGCCACAGCAGCACTCCCTCTCCCTTCTGTCATTTGGCAAATATGACCAAAAGTGGTTAAAACGTCTTGAATATACAACCGACCAATCATAAGGTAGCGTCTTTGCCACGTGAACGTCTTGCCTTGGCTCTCAGTACACGCCATGTCGTGAGCAAGTGTTTAGTACAAATCTCCTCACAATGGGGTTTATCGGCACCTCGGAACACAAAGCGCCGTAAATTAACTGACAGGCCGCGGTGGGGGCTCAGACCCCCCCCCCCCCCGCCCCCTTACTGCCTCCTCGACCTGTGTCAGTTGATGTACGGCGCCATTGCCTCGGAATAGCCGCTCTAGTTTATTTTACCTTCACATGAGTCGTGCACAAAGTTTTCCTTGGATGGAAAAGTCCTTCTACACGACCCTCTTGTTCAATTGGCCCTTGGGCGTCGCTCTCTGAGGTTGTATGACAATTGTTGTCTGTCCAGGCCTATCTAACTTGATACGATGTATTGGCCTTTTTGTGTCGACTCAGCCCAAGACGTTTGATTCAAAGCCAAGTCCACTGGATGTATCGCCAAATTCGTTGGCTATTTGACTGTGTTTAGTCCATCGCCATTTGAATCAAGCACTAATTAAAGGTAAGTGCGGCACGTTGTCTCGGAGGGGGTGACTTGGAAGAGCCGAAGAAGAGACTCGATCAAACCCCTGTCCATAGAAACGGATCATAACACATGAATTTTAAATTGTTGGCGCAACGTTAGTTTTCAGTTCGAAGTTAACTCGAAAAGAAAATGTGGATTAATGAGAGGTTACGGCCTCATTCCGTGAAATCTCTAAAAACGCGTTCATCAGAGTAGCAATACTAGGGTGAGTTCCGGTAGGCAAGCGTAGCAGTCTGACGCCGCAGAGTGCATCACCGAACGCGGAGATTGTGGTCCGATAGGTCGGACACGTGGTACATTTTACTCCCAGACCGTACTCCCAACCCAACATGGCGTCCAGGCCCCACAACAGTATTTTGACCTGCAAGAAATCTTTGAATACTATTCAACAACGAGAATAAAGTAATTAACACAACGCCTATACATTCGTTTATTTATGTTATGGTACGGTTGAATGATCTTCATGATTTGCGCAGTCTAGCAAGTGCAACATTCACGCGGATCGCGGATTTTACGTTCGGTTTATGTTAATCCGCACACGAGCGGAGTGTATGAGTGCACATGCTCCAAATATCTGCGGGGATTACTCCAGTCGCATATCTGAACTCACCCCTAAGGTCTGACCTGTTTATTTCTGGGAGCATTGCTTATGAGAGCTATTTGGAAATTATCGCACAGTTGACATAGCCAATATCTCTTATGGAATGTGACTGACGATGGGTTCTATCCACACACACTCAAAACAGCACTACTATACATGTAAATGTTCTACGTTCTCCACCCATTATAGAGCTGCAAGATTTTTATCTGAGCCCTTCGTATTACATTAGAAAATGTGTGACCCCAAACGGCACCATGGGCATTTTGAACAATAGCAACAAAACCCTTGGTTCAATATTTTAAAGGCCACTTAAGCCAGTAAAAGCTGCACTTTCTATCGCCTGCGTCTAACTAAGCATGAAGATAGCTCGCTCACTTTGTTGTACAGTGTTGTCTTCAGATGTATTAAATAAGTACTTATACAAATACACGATATGAATTTGCTTCCCTTGAAAAAAAAACAGGTATCATTTGGCTATTCCGCATCTGTGGAAGATAACTGTGGTTTGTGATTAACTATTATGCCCCAAAAAAAGGTTACCATATTCCTCCAAGGTATCAATCAATCATCCTTTGAAGCAGTCTCACAGCGTCTGCCCGCTGCATATCGTCCTCATATTATATGAGCGAATCGTGATATTTTGAGCTTCCTCGTTGACGTATATCTCTCAAATCTAACATCAAATTACTGTCACAAAAAGTTTGGAACAGGAAAGGACTGGCTGGTTTACGAACGCTTAACGTCTTCCTTCATTATTAGTCACCATGCCGCCATGTGCACTGAGCCTCTCACTGTTATGTCAGAAAACACTAAAAACATTAAAGTAAAATTTTGTATGAAAACTACAGAAACCTTGTATGAAAAAGGGGATGTTTAAACAGAAACGAATTTCCTCTTCTCCTGTCCCACCATTACTTTACCTACATCGATTTGAGTGCTAGGTGTTTCACAGTGAGACATACGCTTGAAGTACACGTGGGAATAACACAGAAGGCGTGTGTGGAAGCCTTATGTTTCACTTGATCTTATGCGTAATTCGCCGTGAATTTAGCGTGGTTTTGAGATGTGGGTTTGCCTGTTAGTTCGAAGAGAAGTCTTTTGATATGTTACGTGAGTGGCCCGACATTATAGCCTGGATAGCTCTTCAGTATACAGCACACGTCATACCAGTGACAATGCGAGTACAACGTTGACGCGCTTGGCGGGCCTGGCACTTTATATTTTATTTATTTCAGTATGAGGATCAATAGCCGACGAGTGTGTAGCAGTGGAAGGGCGAGGGGAAGAGGGTAGAGGGCCACACTTTGAACCTCTTCAAGGGACACAAACAGCTTGTGTATATATGTCAATGCTGAAGACTCGAAGCACAAAATTACCACAAATGTCACAGGTGCAAAGAGGGAAAACCACTAAACAGTCAGAGAAATGCCCAAATTACTCTAACAGGAGGTTTTGTTCTAACAGAGACAAGATGGCGCTCATAAAATATTGCGAAAGCCAACTCAGCTTAAGCTGCAATATTAGCTTTAAAGGTGTTCTTATTTGAAAGGGAAATGCCGGGCCCATATCATTTGCATTTCCAGTTAAACTATAGGGAATTAACTCAACATTACACAGAATATATATATTTTTAATCATTAATTAGTGATGTTTCAAGCACTTTTGCACGACCACCCAACTTGCCATGGGCACCCGCTGATGATAACGTCACCGGCGATGAAGCGGCCAGTAGGTTTAGACGACCAGTACCACCGGAAGCTATAATAATTACTGGCGGGTCGGACGAAGAATTTGAAGTAGACACGGAAGTTACACCAACTGCTGATTTAATCGGCGACCAGTTTGAACCTGTAGGGGTTGACGATGATGGATCAGGCATTGTCTATACAAGTCGTTGACAACGCATCGCGTGATCACTGAAGCCGTGTTGCATTAGAAGGGAGGGTGGGGGCCGGGTGGGGGTGGAGTCAAGGGTTCATCGTCATTGTTGGCAGGGTGCCCAATTTTGACTCGTAGTGGCGAGTGGCGGGCCATGGTTCAGGAAGCGGCCGCTGGGGGGGGGGGCACTACATTGCTACATTGTGGTGGGGGTGTGCTACCCATGCCGTAGAGAAAATTTGGAGAGTGACAGTAAAGTGCCCGATTTTGTGGTCACTGAGAGAGAGAGAGTTAAAAATAACATCTAAAACAGATACTGACAACATTGTGCTTAAAAAAGGCATATCAAATAGACACCGACATTCATGACAAAGTGTCTGGAAGATAATTATTTGAACACTTTCGATATCGATTAGACTATATAGCCAAGAACTGCAAGTTTGAAAAAAAAAGTCAAGTCCCAAATGGGCTTAGCGAAAGAAATTGTTATTTTCTGCTTAGGGGATTGAGAGAAAAAAAGGGGTCATTTGGGCGGCACATATGTATAAATCTAACTATATGTAGTGCCCCCCCCCCACCCCCCGGGGAGTGGTAGTGTGTAACTTGATACAACTCCTGTCTTAGAAACTCGGAGAAGCCGAATTTAACAGTGTATGTTCAGTTTCCCAAGGGAGGGGGAGGTGGGGGGGGGGGGGAGGTTGCTCTCTGAAGACTTGGGACTTCAACATGTATGTTAGCATGTATGTTGTATGTTCTGGCTCCCAAGGGGGGAGGGGGGTTGTAACCCCCCCTTACCCCCCCCACCTAGATCCGCCACTGTTGGTGGCTTTAAAACTCACACGGGCATATCGTGTTTTTGCTGTCATTTTTTGCACTTGAATTGTTACAGTCAACAGCTGAACAGTACATCATTTGTTTTAAGTTGATGAGTCAAATTCGCTTGTCATTATTCATGAGAGGTGTTAGGCCGACAGCTTGTTCCAAAGACGCACCGCTGGCATATAAACGAACTATTGGTTCAGCGGAAGGTAGTCGTCAGTGACGTCAACGCCTTGTGTGTGATTGGCTAAATCTGGTCACGTGGTCAAAACATGTCGACACCCGCTTGATGAGCGAAAATGTGTATTTTATATTGTTGATGTGCGATTTTCTCGATAATGCTTTCTTTTTAAACAGAACGATTAACGGCAAATACATTTTATAACAACGGAGTTTTATTTTTGTATCACATTGCAGCCCCCCAGTATTTTCTTTTAACGGACAAATAACGGTGTTCAACGTCAAAAGGTGCGAAATCCACATCAACATCAGTTCCAATAATTCTACAAATGGTGGCGTCGTTTTAAACGATACCATATTAATGCAAAGTATAAACGATTCAGTGAAATTGACGAGGCAGTCAGTGGGCTTAAGTGCAACAAAAGCCCAGGAAATGACGGCCTCGGTTCTGAGTTTTATAAGACGTTTTCAAATCAAATCAAGCCAATCCTTGTTAATGTGTACAATGAATCATATCTGCAAGGTGAATTGAACTACTCCCAACGAGGCTCTCTACTATCATTAATTCATAAAAAGGGACCAAGAGAAAATATTGCAAACTACCGACCTATCAGCCTAGCGAATACCGACTACAAGATACTAGCGTTTATACTTTCAAATCGTTTACAAAAAGTGTTAGATAAAATTATCAGCAAGGACCAAACAGCATATATTAAAAAGCGCTTCATTGGAACAAATATCAGACTCATTCAAGATCTGATACAACATGCAGACACAAAAGACAAAAAAGGTCTGCAATTATTTCTCGATTTGAGAAAGCTTTCGATTCGGTAGAGTGGCTGTTTATAGAAAAAGTACTCAAAAAGTTCAGTTTTGGAAATGAATTCATTAAATGGGTCCAGACTTTATACAACAATTCTTATCTGTACGTAAAAAATAATGGGCATATGTCAGAAGGCTTTCAAGTAAACCGAGGTGTCAAACAAGGATGCCCCCTCTCAGCTCTACTTTTTATCATCGTAGTCGAAATCTTATCTATTAAAATAAAAAGCAATGCAAAAATAAAAGGCTACCGCATTAAACAACATGGTAAAGAAAAAACAGTGAAACTGTCTCAATATGCCGACGATGGCACACTGCTACTGCAAGATGCAGATCAAATAAAATTTGTATTAGAAGAAATTGATGCTTTCTCAAAAAGGGCTGGACCTCTGTTAACAAAAGCAAAACAATTGGAATGTACTTAGGCAAAGGCAAGCACAAAGATATTACTATTAATGATATAAAAGTTGTAAGCACTCCCATAAGATACCTTGGAATATACATTGGACAAAATCTAGCCAAATGCAATGAACTAAACTGGGAAAAAAAGATAAAACAAATAGAAGATGAGATTGAAAACTGGCAAACTCGAGAACTTACCATATTTGGAAAGGTAACCATTATCAAAACACTTCTTGTTCCTAAAGTAACATTCGTAGCGACACATACAGCTATACCAAACGACCAAACGATCTCGCAGATCGACAAAATCCTATATAATTTCATTTGGGGAAAAAGCGATAGACTGAAACGAAAGCAATTAATACGTAAAATAGAACAAGGCGGCATAGCAATGATTGACATAAGATCCCACTTTCAAGCCATAAAAGCATCATGGGTTAAAAGGATCGTCAACGTTGACGAAAATTGGAACTTTCTAGCCCGATCGCACTTAAATAGTCTTGGAGACGACTTCCTTTTTCCGAAATTTAAAAATATCAATAAGCAAAACCTACCACAAATTAAACTTCTGCCTAAATTCTACCAAAGAAGTATGCGAATCCTATAGTCAAAGCAAAGAAGAAACGCGACCTATTGTATTTGAAAACCTGCGTGACGAAATACTCTGGGGAAATTATTTTATTTCGTACAAGAAAATATGCGGGAAAAACTGTTGCCTGCTTTTCAAGTCCTTCATAGAAGTAGGGATCATACGTATAAGAGATTTGGATTTCTCAATGGGGAAACTATGTGAACTCTCAATACATGAAAGGGTGAAAGACAAGAGGAATATTTTTGCTGAGATATCTCTTCTACGGCAGGCTCTTAAACCATATAAAGACGTTATAAACTCGGAGACGTCATACGCCTCATGTCCATATGCAACTGCCCCTCTAGCCGCCCCGATCGCCGACGTCTCGACTCGCGCATATTATGAAATATTTATTGCGAAGAAAAGTGAAGTACCGAACACAGAAATAAAATTATCAAATCTTTTCAACCGCCTCGATATTAATTTTGCTGATGTATATAAGAGGAAAATTAAGGATATTCCAGACAGAAAAATAGCTGCCTTTAACTTTAAAGTAATTAATCAAATCTTACCCTGCAAAAGAAACCTTGTGAAATGGGGAAAAATTTAATCTGACTTGTGTGACCGATGTGGACTCCCAGAAAATACTATGCATTTGTTACATGATTGTTATTTCTCGAAAGAAATTTGGAAACTGACATCAGAGCTGCTGAGCGTTAAAATTAGTTTAAAGGAAATTATTCTCGGCGTTCAGAATAAATCGATCAACTTTGTAATATCGGTGCTATCATTTCTTTTGTACAAAGACTGGCTTCTCCACACTAAAGACGGTGCTAGCCGAGAGAGTACTAAGTCAAAGGCATTTCTCAAGCGTGAATTAATGACAAAAGCAAATGTGCATATTTTGTTAAATTGGACCGATGTTGGAAGTATTCTTCGTTTTATAAGCACGATCATGTTTGTTAATTCGAACCTCTGTCAACTGATTTTATATGTTTTGGTGAATAAAATCCTTATCAAAAAAAAAACAAAAAAAAACGATTCAGTAGTTCACCCACCCGCTATTGTTATAGATCTTGACGAGTAGGCTGCATGGACCACTGAGCGATGTCACCCTTGATCTGCCCTCCAGTCATTTTGCTATATTAACGCAAACCATTGCTTCGCCATAGCTCATGTAATACTCATGTATTTATATATTTGTATTGATATACTTGTATTTATCATAGCACTCAATGCAACCTGGTGCCTCGTCTTTTTCAAATTATGCGAAGTGTAGGGATATTTTTATCGTGGAGCCGTATCCATAAACCACAAAAACTTACTACTACGAAAACTGCAGTTTCGTCGTAGCCTCACCAGCAAGTTTTGGTGGTGTTCGTAATCAACAAATCGTACTCAATTTAACATTAATTTCTTTCTTTCTTCATTTATAAAATCCACCTATTGGAATTGAATACTTTACAATTGTGTCCACTTAGCGATAAGTAGATTTACGTAGCCTACGTGTGGTTTCTACATAGGACCTGCAGGCCATTGTATAACGTTCCTGTGGCTCGCATATCAGGCAGGATAGTTTACGCGGTTTGCTGGGGGGCACCCACGTGTCTCATTTTGTCAAAATACCCACTTGCCGCATTTTAGCGACATTTACCTACTGAACCAATCTCTTCCTCATACATCCGTAATTTTTCCTTGACAGGTTAAACAGTCACGACGAACATCACGATGACAACGGCCGATACTTTCCTCGTTTGCTGCTGTCTTCTGACGTCATCCCTTTGGAGCGTGCACGCTTCATCCAGTTCCATGAACAGCTGCAAACCTTACGACTTCAGCGGTCCGTCTGACGTCGTATTTCTCATCGACCGATCTGAAAGCGTCAGCCCACAGTTTTTTCCGGAGTACAAGAAGTTCATTCGTTCTCTTGTTACCAAGGCGATGAAGATAGGACCGGATGACGTTACCGGAAATGCAATCTACAGTCACATGGGGGTTATAACCTTTGTTGCAAAAGCCTCTATTGACCTTGACCCTATAGCAGACTTGCGAAATGTCTACTCGTGTGAACTGTTTGCCGAGGGAGGATTATTTGACACGCACGTACTTTATAAGGAGAGGCAGCAGGACCCGAAATCTGAAGGACTTCAAGGTAAGAAACCACGGACCCGGTTATTTGACGGAAAGATTGAATAGAACACATTCTGGTTCTCACAAAAGCTCGGGGGGGGGGTACTTCATACATTGCTAGGTTCAGGAGGTTCCGCTTTGAAGCTCCCACCCTGTTCTCCTCCAAAAAGCTCTGTCGGGGCCAAATTCCGCTCGGAAGGGGTATTTTTTAGCCTCATCCCGATCTATGAAGGCACTGTTTCAGCGCCCTCTACCCCCCACCCCCCCGTCGCATTTTCTAAAATACCCGCTTTGTAGGGGTGTCTTTTTCATCATAAATGTTTGCTCTATACTGCTATCTTTTTCGTCACAAATATGCGCTCTCTCAGGCATCAAGGGGCCCAGGCAAACCCCCCCCCCCCCCACACCAGATATAACAATGCCCCCCCCCTCCGGGGGGATAAAATGAACAGTGCAACCTTGTCAAGGAGAATTCTCCCTTTTTACCCGTGAAGTCCTCACAAAACGATCTTTTTCTCCATGAACGCTTCCTGTTTTAGTTCTTATGACAACCTTTGCAAAATCCATAAGCCTATTACAACCGCATTGAAAGATATTATCTGGTCCCCATGATTAACCAGTTATCAGCTTTTTAAGGATTTTTTAAAACAAATCCAAACAAATTGATATTGATATTGATATTCCGTCTCACGGAAAGACGGGTGCTATGTGTCGGACTTACGTAACAAGATACGAACGGGGTTCTGGTCCTGGTTAACGCGTCACCATTTTAATATACGATTGTAAATTGTCTGATGTGATATTTCAACCATGCCATTGACGTGACGTAGCCGATCAGTCGCATTATAAAGGCGTCTCGACTGCATAGTTGTCGACTCCTGGTCATATGCTACCTAGATGACTGTCTTATACGTTGCCTGGTATTAGGTGCTTTCATCAAAGCAAGACGTTTGCTTGGCATCTATCATCTTTAGCACATGCTTGCATTTGATGGATTTTGCACTATTTTGACTCTCCAGCCGCTCTGAAGAAAGCTCCGGAATTACTTCTGCAACGACCACATATTGCCCGGAAGTTACTGTTTATCGTCAGCGATTTTGAACGCATCACATATGAAACGAAGAACGAGCTGCAAAAGCTGTCCATCCAGCTTCAGAATCACACATTCAATGTTTTCGGCGTTGGAGGCGGACCACAATTTAATTTGACCAATATGTTGGATCTGTTCGATAATTGCTCGGCACGATCACAGGACGATTGGAAGACCTACGTGGAAGGTAAACAACTCTTGCTGATATCAAATCCACTCACATAAGCGTAGATTCGACAATGTGGCGTTTTCGCCACTTTCAATATCTTAGGAAATTGGTTGCAATCTTTCGATGACACATCATTTGAAAACATGCGCGTCTCTAAGCGCTAAGCTGAGCATACTAAAACTTGCACAGAACTAGTATTGAAGAGGAAAAAGACGCAATTGTTATTTTTACTAGCGAGCGCAAGCGAGCTCTCAAGGAAACACGCAGGCATATGTGGTACAATCATTGTTTAAATTAAAAATCCAAGCGACAAACCAAATCAAAATAAACGACATTACTATTATGGGCTTAAATATATATTTGTTTGTATTTGGTCTCACAAAGTTCTAATTGTGGGCCAATTGTGAACCAAGAGATAGATATTGAAAAAAACATTCAGTAACCGAAATAACCGAACGTAAATATCGGTTTCTGCTTTTAGGAGTTAGATAAACAAATAATAGAGGCAATTCCTACATTTTTAAATATTAAATAATATCAAATGCAATATTTAGTAGTATTTTAGAATGTGAATTGTTTAATTGTCAGATTTACCTCCGAGCGACGGTGATTCGAGCGCCCCACACCAAGTGACAAGCAGGGACCTTTGCTGCCGTTATTGTGGAGAGTCCTCCTGCAGATGCAAGGACATTTCTAGCAGCTTTTTCTATCCAAATGGATCCATATGTCAGCAGTCTTTGCGCACATGCGTCGAAAGTGAGTATATCCCACTCCCATGTTGTTCTTGGTTTGTTAAAACATTTGAAATGAGCGTTGGAACATTGAAGCGCCTCGCCTCTAACGCTACTTTACCGATTTATAAAGTACCCAAGTGTCTATCCTCAAAATTACAGAATTATCCCTCCTGTCTGTGGCTCACAATACAATTTAGAGGTGACTGCCAGCCACGATTTCGCCCCTTATAGCCAGGCGGCAGTCCTGTTTGGAGGTGTGTCTGCGATGGATGAATCAGGAGGCGATACTCTAATTGTATTCAAACCGGAAATGACGCCTACTGTGTGAGCAAGACAAGAGCGTGTGATCATTGCAAATATAAATAGCTGCCATTCTAATTCCAATCACGGTTTTATTACGGAAACACTCGTTGCAAGAGATATATCAATATGTTTGGGGGATGCCTGGATGATATTTTTCCATGAAACACTAAGATCATGGTTTACTACTCTGCTTGGAACTGCCGCAATTCATCCGTAAATCGCAGCCATGATGACATTTCCCCTGAAGGGTACCTCCACTTTGAAGAGTTCCCTACGCGAGATAACTTCCAGTTATAACGTAAGGCGGCGCCACATAAGTGTCACAATATACGTTACTTGCTGATTAAGTCTCTCGAAGAATTACTACGCCACGCTGAGATCCATCGGCAACTTTAGTAGTCAACGTTCTGCTTCAAAATAAATTATTCTGGTTTACTTTCGCGAGTGGTCGTGATATCATTGACTTATACGTCGTTATTTCCCCACATAGCCCAGTCCCCGGATGTTGGGATCCGGGATCCAGTCATCCCTGAGTGGGCCTGGACCGTACTGCTGGCCGTCATGATCTTCATGGGCGGAGTGGTCCTCGCCGTGGCCATCATGGCGGGCGTCACGAAGTGGCGACGGAAGAACACTAGACCCAGGTACGTGTCAGTATATCGAGACCACAGATTATACTTAAACAGTTGGTGCAACGTTAAAAGAATTTTAGCTCATAATCTTCTTCCGTGTTTCCTCGCTTATAGTCCTTATGAACGCTGCAACTGGTAGAAGGGAATGCGCTTTCCGCCTATGTTTGCAACTACCAATTTAAATTCTGAAAGCGAGGTGCAAGGGGAATACAAACAACGTGCTTTTACATTGCGGCTCATATTCTCTCTGCTCATTGGCTTGAACGAAAGACACCCAACCATGAGAATAATACACGCTCCCAAAAACAAATGTCTACGTACTGCATCAAAGCTCCCCTTTCGTTCTTGTGACGTAATTGGGGAATCCTAAATGAAGCTCAGATGCAATGCTCTAATTCGGAGTTTACACTGTACGATAATTCCTGCAGCAGTCGTTACAACGGTCGAAGCATCGGTCGGTCAACAGTTCACACGGTCAAACCGCGTACCAACCGACTGAGCAATTATCACTATTGCCACCTAGCGAACATGCTATTGGAGCATCGTCCATAACGTCATGCATACAAGCCACACATAAGTTCATACCTGTCATAATGCAAAATAATATCAACGCTGATGGGCTAAAATAGTGAAGTTCATCGAAACTTTAGAACAAGCGCTGAGCTTACAATGTGTGGAAAACCGGACATCAAAATGCCGAGTCAAAAAGTTGATATGTGGCGACGAACTTTACAACGTATCGCATCGTGTGAACAGGGCATTACAAGTAAATACGCGGGCCGTCAGTTTGCTACTTTGACCAACACGTTTATAGTGATTTCGTGGAGTAAAACCTGTAAACTGCTTTGAAGCACAGTCGGATTTGTTTAATTTACATAGACAAAGTTAACGTTGAGCTAAACAAATAGTGGCACCAATACCTTAAGTCGATTGATAACGTTGTAAGCGCCTACTGTGTGAGTACATTATGTTTGCTGCTGCTTAGAGGTTGATAATAGCTAATACAGTTAATAACACGTGATACCGCGGCAAAGTGTCATTTCCACATTTTATTAACTACGGTTTTATCAACGGTCATTCTAAGATATCCCCTCTGCTTTTCAACACCCTTCATCAGTATATATAAAAAATATATATATATCAATATCAAATTGATAAATATCAAATTTATCAAAAAAGTGCGGTTGTAATTGTCTAACGTTCCATGTCAGCGCTGCTGCCATGGAATTGTCGGAGCCACGTGCCGCGGGGCTATCTCCCCTGGGCTCGGCGGGGTCCTTACATCTTCACCTGAACATTGGTAACCTCTCAGAGCTGCGGCGTCTATCACCCAGGTACGTGTCGCCGGTGTGAATACACCGAAACCTGAGGGAGTAAAATTTGCGGTCCAAGGAAGTTGCAATCAGTACTGCGTAACACGAGAAAACTACTGTTCCGCTTCTAATTTAGTGCTCTGTTTACCCCCCGCCCCCCACTCTCCCCACCACTCACCTAACTGCTGTGAAATATTTCAAGAATTCAAAGTTAATTCCCACTTCAACAGAATCTCAACCCATCTGCGATAATGTCCGCGCGTTTCACATTGACCCTTGCAGTACGCAGACTATGGCATCCGAGTCCAGGGCCGCAGCGCCGGAGCAGCCACGTGCCGGGGGTCAGTCTCCAGGTGGGCCAGTGCATAGCTCCACACTGCCTCAAGGAAACACAGTCTGGAATCGCAGGCTGCAACATCCATCTCCTCCTCCTATAAGGACAACTGCCAGAGTGTCATTCCTGCCGGATGACCCTCCTCCTCTGCCACCCCAGTCTCCACCGTATCTGCGGCTTATGGGTGACCCGGACCCAACAAGTGATCACTTTATCGTGCAAGTATTGAGAACTCTTCTGAGAAGATTCAAAATTGGAAATCGGGAGCAGTTACGACGGTGTGATTTGACGCAAGATGTTAACACGGATCTGGACGGGCTAAATGGCGACACGGGACACAGTCATATATAAGAATTCGACATTCGACATTGACCCCCAAATTCTGACACATGATCTGGAAAAGCGACATCAACACTGATAGTGGCATTTAGAAAAAAATGACATTGAAATTAGGCAAATATCGAAAAGGAACTTCGTGAAAAATCGACATTCAACATTGGAAATTTTGACTTTTGTGAATTCGACATTCGACATTGACCCCCACATTCTGACAAATGATCTGGAAAAGCGACATCAACACAGACAGAGGCATTTAGAAAAAAAATGAATCTGAAATTAGGCCAATATCGAAACGGAACGTCGTGAAAAAGCGACATTCGACATTGGGAATGTTGAAAAATAGACCCCGTACCCCCCTTTCCAGACCCCTGCTAACGACCAACTGTTCAAGGCAGTTCGGTTCCTTTGTTCGATATCTCAATCTAGAACCCCCAAGGATTAGGGATAATAATATATAATCTCCAATAAATCGCAAGGGTCTATAACGGATCTTGGAAAATATGACACAACTTAAAGAGGTTGTCAGTTTTCTCAACACAAAGCTGAAGATTGGCAGAGAGTTGGCGGGGGGGGGGGGTCTGATGTCACGGAAATGTAAATGACGAATCACCCAAATACTGACAACAGATAATCGAACATCTCAAAACTGAATGGCAACCACGAGCCTAGGAAACATATATACCACCCCCCCCCCCTCGTCCCTCCACTACCCTCGCCCTCTCTCCAAAACGTATATGACTGTAACAGCTATACAGCGAAATAGAAATCTATTATTCAAGTCTCCGTCAGTGATAGCATTCACTGGAACGTCTGAGCTGGCGTAGTCTGAAAACATTGGTGGGAATAGAAACACGTCAAGACTGGTTTTCAACCTTGCGAGCGTTTTTTCTTCTCGATATTCTATTGTTAACCCAATGCACATAGCTACAAATTATATAACATATAAATATTAGGACCTTTTTGCCAACTGTGTTTTCGTTTTTTTTTAATCCCCGAAATTTCGTGACGAGTGACAATGTCGAGTCTCCATATGGGGTATGGGTCGGACTGTTCAAGATAACTTTGCAATGAGAACTAGCCTGAAGACCTATCAATATTATTGTATTATTCGTGTCAGTATATAGCAAAGTACTCCGTGCGCAAAAATCAGGATGATTGACGGTCTTTAAAAAAATTTGAAGTATTGTGGTTGAATACTTTGGAATCACATAAGAGAGAATGTTAAATTTAGATAGAGGTGGGGATATTCCACCCCATATCCCCCCCCCCCCCCCACAAAGAAAACGAGCATGAAGACATATCATTGTTATCAGTAAATAACAATCTATGTAAAAAAAATTGAAATGTTCAAGTTTTGAAAAGTAGCATGGCCATCAATGTATAATAATCGACCGTCCGACCATACATTTGTGCGTCAGAGAAAATGTGTGGTTGATTGATACCCATATACAATAAATGGCTTTACAGTTATGCTGTCCTGCGTACTGTCAGCTAAACACATAACGTTTTGAAACAGTAATGTTGCTGTCTAAACCTTTGCAAGCCGAATAATATGGAAGAAAGCACTTGGTAGCAAACGTATATGATGTCACTTGTTAACATTAGTAACCAATATCAGTATGATTTAATAATTATGTGTCTAATTATTATTATGTGCATGACTCACAGGCACGTTTGCCGTTATCTATAAGCGTACATGTAACCGTAAAGCTATGTTATCATTAAGATTTGTTTTTCAGGAAATCAATAACAATATCAATCAAATATGCAGTAAGAAATACGTGGGTTATCTGGAATGTAGAAAATGTATATATGTATCCTAAGTGGCATATATCGCAAAATACCCAATTAGAATATATCGCATATTATGCCATTATAATATATGGAATATTTTGTCATTATCATATATCGCATATTATGTCATTAGAATATAACGGATATTACATTATTAGAATATATCGCATATCATGACATTAGATATATGGGGGGCGGGAGGGGGGGGGGGGTGCAAGGGGTATTTGCGTTCCTCGGGATTGGGCTTTTCATTTCACCGTGAACTGCAAATGAGGAAAATAATTCTTCGTGAACTGGGAATTGGGTATTAGCCGACCGCCGTGATCAAGGATTTTCATTCATCGTGAACTGGAAATTTTAATATTAAATAACCGTGAATCGGGAAATCGTCAATTTAGTATCGTGTATCTGCCCTTGCATTGCATGCGGAGAGTTCTGCTTTTAATTCATCGTGACCTGGGAAAAAAAGAAATTTATTCTTCGTGATCTGGGAACACGGCTCTCCTTGCCCCCCACCCCCATATATCGAATATTACTTCATTGGAAAATATCGCATATTATGTTATTAGAATATATCGTATATTATGTAATTATAATATATAAAATATTATGTCATTAGAATGTATCGTATAATATGTCATTTGAATATATCGCATATAACATCATTATAATATATCGCATATTACTTCATTAGAATATATTTCGTATTGCGTTATTAACATATATTTCATATTCCTTTATTAGAATATATTTCATATTACATCATTAGAATATATCGCATATTACGTTATTAGAATATATCGCATATTATGACATTAAATATATAGAATATTAAGTAAACTGGAATATATCGCATATTATGTCATTAGAATATATTTCTTATTACGTCATTAGCATATGTTTTATATTGCGTAATTAGCATATGTTTCATATTCCCTTATTAGAATATATTTCATATAACATCATTAGAATATATCGCATATTACATCATTATAATATATCGCATATTATGTCATTAGAATATATTTTGTATTGCGTAATTAGCATATGTTTCATATTGCGTAATTAGCATGTGTTTCATATTGCGTAATTAGCATATGTTTCATATTGCGTAATTAGCATATGTTTCATATTGCGTAATTAGCATATGTTTCATACTCCTTTATTAGAATATATTTTATGTTACATCATTAGAATATATCGCATATTACGGCAAGGAATATAGCGCATATTACGTCATTATAACATATCTGCGCCATCAGCAATGACTGTCAAGAATAAATAATAACACAAGCTAGATGTGTTGTATAACGGAGCCATGGTAAACTAATTTACGCACAACGCCTTGAGAGCCAGATGAATGTTAGCCAGGCAAACTCTGTCATACATTTGACCGTGACGATATTTACGCCTTTAGGCCTAGTTATACTGACACAGGTGACACGTATCTGGGTCTAGTAATGGACGGTAGGCATATATGGGTCCCAAATCCGCATTTGTTTTTAGGAATAACGCTATCTGAGGCAGTGTGGACCCCCCCCCCTTCCCGGTCGCAAGTTTAAATGGACCCCCCCCCCAACATAAAAATGCAAATCAGTCAAATAATGGAAATTCCCTGTAACCTGTGGGAACGCGGAGGATAACGATCAAGTGTCCGGTTGACTTATTCGCATCACGCGCTAGAGGGCGTTCGTTTTGCTCATCAAGCTTCCCTTTTAATAGGTGGCGCTACGCAAGCTCCGCTGCAATATTCAATTTTTTTTTTTTTTTTTTTTTTTTTTATTTCCATAATCGTACAGCAAGTTGTGACATCAGGCAGACAGAATATATGTTATATTGTTAAGAATATACAACTGTGCAAGAGAGGGATCATGCTAGAAGAGGGATGACCGGTTTCCATTTTCTTAGAAATATTGTCTCGCTACGGTATCGTTCTGTTATTCCAAATTTTTCTATATCGTAATAATATTTAATACAATTTATCAAGCCACAGAGAACAGGGGTAACCTGAGCCCATTTACACTGATAGATATATTTTTTTCCAATGATAATTATATGGTTAAGCAGGCGAGAAAACGGCGCGGTTGTCACTCCTAACATCACAGTCTGAGCCGAAATGAATGCGCCAATGTCTTCTTCAGTGAGATTTCTAAACAAAGCTATAAATTCTGACCATAATGATTTCACTGGTTGACAATAATAAAATAGATGTTCTATCGTCTCACACTCGTTACCGCAAAAGCCACACATATCAGAGTTAACTATTTTACTCATGTATAAAAACTTATTCGTTACGGTTGTTCTGTGTAAAATCATAAACTGAAAACTTCTCGTTCTCTCATCCGTAGTGGCGTTCACCGGTAATTTATATAATGTTTTCCATGTATCCCTTTCTATTTGTACACCTAAAATATCTGACCATTTACGCTCATTATTCCGCCCGTATGTCAGTGATTTAACTAATGTTTTATAAGTTTCGTTGTACACACGCTTCATCTGCTTTATATGATTCGTAAATTTACAAACAACTGATTTTAGCTTTATACCTCCTCTTAACATTTCATATTTCCATTCTCTGGGAATAGAATGGATCAGCCCGTAGAAATCCGCAAAATTTATGCGGATATCAAACTTTATGCAAAAATCATTCCAGCCCATGAACTCCCCTTGTTCGTTAATAACATCATTAGCAAAAACTATACCTTTCTTGATAAATTCGGTCTTTCTACATGTAACATTTTCATTAGTCATAAAATAAGTATTCCACAAAGGATACTCCAACACATTACGGGTAATCTCAATATCCTTGCTCACTTGCCGGTAGCAGTACCAGGAATTAAAAACATCAGCCCAAAATGGGTTTTCTACCTTAATAAAATTTCTTAATGAATGCAAATCTAATTCCCAACAATGTACTTTTTCACCACAAATAGTATCACAGAACAAATCTTGCCATGCTCCATCTTGCCGGATAAGTTTTTGAATCCAAGTCAATTTCAAAGCTTGCAACATGGATTTTGTATGCGTAAGGTTAACGCCCCCCTCTTCTATTGACTGGGCCATTCTATTTAAAGAGAGCTTAGGTTTTTTCTTGTTCCAAACAAAATTTCGAATGGCACCGTCAATTTTGTCTAGATAACGCTTTTCCGGCATAGGTAGAGCAGACATCACATGTATCAATTTCGGCAAGGCAAGAGTTTTTACTACTGTGACCCGACCACGGAGCGAAAGCCTTCGTTTACTGTATGCATTCAATATCTTTTCAAATTCGGCAATTTTGGACTCATAATTTATCATTACCATCTTTTTTAAGTCAACATGAAAACTTATTCCTAACAACCGAAACTCCTTTACCCAAGTCAATGGCAAATCTGGACATATGTTCTGTTTTTCTTGTTCAAACTTCCCAAGCCATATAGCATTAGTTTTGTCAACATTAATTTTCAGTCCAGAGCAGTAATGGAAGGCCTTCAGTTTCCGTAAAGCATTTCTAACGGATGACTCACTACCATCTAATAAAAGAAACGTATCATCCGCGTACTGTCCAATCTTATATTCTTTCTTTCCAACAATTATGCCCTTAATATTATTATCTTGCTTAATAGCCATTGCCAAAGGCTCAATGGACAAAATAAATAAATATGGCGATAATGGGTCGCCCTGTCTACAGCCTCTTCCGAGAGCAAAAAACTGTGAAAAATTCCCATTATTAATGACACAACTCTCAGGACATCCATATAAAATATTGAACCACCTCATAAAAGATTCTCCGAAGCCATATGACCGTAATACTTGACGTATATAACTCCAACTTAACGTATCGAACGCTTTTTCAAAATCTATAAGCAGAAGCATACCAGATTTTCTATTCTGAATTAAATAGTGCATGATATCATAGATCAATCTAGTGTTTTCTCCTATAAATCTATTTTGAATAAAACCTTTCTGATCCGAACTGATTATTTCCGGGAGCACATTTTTTAATCTGTGAGCGAAAATACCTGATAATATTTTATAATCAGCGTTAAGAAGAGAGATAGGGCGCCAATTCTTTAAATATTCTCGCGGCTTATCGCCCTTGGGCAAACAAGTTATAATCCCTTGTCGTTGAGTAATCGACAGAGAACCTGTTACATATGCATATCGAAGACTTCTAACCAAATAGACACCTAAATCGGTCCAGAAAAATTTATAAAAATCAATAGGGAACCCATCACTTCCTGGCGACTTGTTATTTTTCATGTTTTTAACTACTTGAAGTATTTCTCTGCTTTCGATATCGACATCACATAACTCCTTTAATGTATCATCGAGACATTTAATATTTTTATCGTTAAAAAAACCCGGCATTTGTTCCGATGCCTGGGCATAGTCACAGTTCGCATATAACTTCTCGTAATAACCCTTTTGTTCTTGAATTATTCTCTCCTGATCCAATATCAATTCTTTGCCAACAACTAGTTTATTTATAAGCTTGTTAACATAGTTACGCTTTTCAAGATTACAAAAATATTTGCTCGGCTTTTCTCCTTCTTCATAAAACTGTGACCTTGCCCTCAAAATGATTCCCTTGATTTTTGTCAGTCTCAATTTCTCTAGCTTCGCTTTTAGAATTTCCAACTCACTATAGTCACCGGTACTAGATTCTTCAAGCTGCTGAATTCTCAGCTCCAGCGACTTTTCTTCTTTTAATTCAATCTTCTTCTTATAACTGGAATAGCTGATTGTACTACCTCGTATCTCCATTTTTAACATTTCGAAAAACATTTGGTCATTAATAGTAAGGTTAACAATTTCCCGTTTTGAACAGTCACCGGAGCTACTATACATATCAACAGTTTTCGCGATACATGCCTTCACCAGCTTTACATAGTCAACGTCTCGCAATAAAGATGTATTAAATTTCCAGAAGCCTTTACCCCTCTCCGCTAAATAAAAATCTAAATCAATTGTAACCAAAGAGTGATCTGTTCTATATCCTGGCTTTATGTCGGCGCCTTTCATCATTGCATGAATATCCGCAGTTACTAAATAAAAATCTAATCTAGCGCGTTGTGATTTGCGCTGCGAGTTGGTCCAAGTGAAGCGTCTCATGTTCGGGTGATTCACACGCCAGCAATCTAACAATTCTAACCGTTCTATTAAATTCAATACAGTTCTCTTCGCTTTAACGTTATTTTCTCTGACATAACCCCGCGTATCACATTTATAGTCCAGCACCAAGTTCCAATCGCCACATATGATAATGCTCGTATTCTCAAGCTTGTCTATTTTCTCTAACAGTTCCTCATAAAACGCAGGACAATCTTTATTCGGACCATAAATAGTAACCAATGTCAATCTTTTACTGCAGAGCGTGACGTCTAATAATAACAGATTTCCAGCTTCATCAGTATCCGTGCCATGCACAGTGTATTCAAACGTATTCCTTAACAGGATAGCAACCCCCCTAGCATGTGACGAATTGGAGTTAAAATAGCACGTTCCGTCGAATTCTTCTTTTAAAGCACTTTGTTTCAATTCATCCAAATGGATATCTTGCAGACAATACACGCAGGCATTTTTCCCTACAAGCCAGTTAAGAACATCAACTTTTTTTTGCGGCATTGCAAGTCCCCTAACGTTCATGCTAAAAATAGACAGGTGACTCATGTTCACGTTATTCTAATGTAAAAGTCAATTATTACTGTAACTCTCATCATAGATGTCTTTATCACATTGCTTTGTACGATTATGGATTTCATTGTTCGAGTATAAATTACGGGATTTAGATTATATAAATTTAAACCAAGTACCACCAAATAGCGATAACAAAAAATAAAGGAGAAAAAAAGAAGAAAAAAAGAAAAAATCACCCGAGGGCCCCCAGCGGTAGAACGAGGGTCCCAGCGGTGCACATGGGTTGCCTATCTTCTATTTACAATATGCCCAGTTGTTCTCTGTTATTGACTCGCGTTTCATTGTCACGTGCATAAACATTGCACCAATGCTCTCTGTGAGCAGTAATAACATGAGCAACTAACGGACCTCGGCCCGTGGCTGCACAACAACAACTCTCTCTCGAGTAACATTAGCATATGTTTTATATTGCGTAATTAGCATATGTTTCATATTCCCTTATTAGAATATATTTCATATAACATCATTAGAATATATCGCATATTACATCATTATAATATATCGCATATTATGTCATTAGAATATATTTTGTATTGCGTAATTAGCATATGTTTCATATTGCGTAATTAGCATGTGTTTCATATTGCGTAATTAGCATATGTTTCATATTGCGTAATTAGCATATGTTTCATATTGCGTAATTAGCATATGTTTCATACTCCTTTATTAGAATATATTTTATGTTACATCATTAGAATATATCGCATATTACGGCAAGGAATATAGCGCATATTACGTCATTATAACATATCTGCGCCATCAGCAATGACTGTCAAGAATAAATAATAACACAAGCTAGATGTGTTGTATAACGGAGCCATGGTAAACTAATTTACGCACAACGCCTTGAGAGCCAGATGAATGTTAGCCAGGCAAACTCTGTCATACATTTGACCGTGACGATATTTACGCCTTTAGGCCTAGTTATACTGACACAGGTGACACGTATCTGGGTCTAGTAATGGACGGTAGGCATATATGGGTCCCAAATCCGCATTTGTTTTTAGGAATAACGCTATCTGAGGCAGTGTGGACCCCCCCCCCCTTCCCGGTCGCAAGTTTAAATGGACCCCCCCCCCAACATAAAAATGCAAATCAGTCAAATAATGGAAATTCCCTGTAACCTGTGGGAACGCGGAGGATAACGATCAAGTGTCCGGTTGACTTATTCGCATCACGCGCTAGAGGGCGTTCGTTTTGCTCATCAAGCTTCCCTTTTAATAGGTGGCGCTACGCAAGCTCCGCTGCAATATTCAATTGACTGGTGCCTGGACTCTTGGCGACCCCTGGCTTCCTGTCATGTAATGCGATAGATAAGGAACCAGGCTGTTGCTTGGAACCAGGCTGCTGCTTGGAACCAGGCTGGTGCTTGGAACCAGGCTGTTGCTTGGAACCAGGCCGTTGCTTGGAACCAGGCTGCTGCTTGGAACCAGGCTGTTGCTTAGAACCAGGCTGCTGCTTGGTTCAGTATGCCCCGGACATTTTTGTCGCATCACGAGGTCTCATTCGCGAGGATTAATCCATGAGCCCGCTTACCTGCAAATGCATATATCCAGCGTTGTGAAAAAAAGGTACCCCTATTTGGCGAATATAAGAGAAGACGCGCTAAACACCCTGGGAAACATACCCTTTTCCCCGTTTTGTACGATGATCTTACCACTATCAGCTCGAGTGCACCCCCCCCCCCGCTCAGTCCCTGAGCATGGCGACCGCCAATCCCGTTTGTTGTCAGAACCAGTTGGCATTGGCTGGCAAATTTTACAATGGTTGTTTCTTTTAATTGGAAAATAAAAACAAAAAAATCGAAATCGATTTTTGCACGATTTTTTAATATTTTTTATAATCAACCAGTCATCTCTGAGTACACGTACACTGGTATAATACTTTAGCCGCCTTAAGATCGAGTGCTTAGGTAGCCTGAATTGTACAATGAACACTCAACTTAGCGGAGCCTCAGTTATTGATTATTGCAAATTATATAATGAAAATGAAGTGCTGCAGCAGCTACAAATTAATGAAGTCACACAAAACAATGTTTAACCGTCATTTTTGCTATGCTAACTAACCCATGAAGGCGACCCACTTGAACAGAAGTGCCACCTTTCCACAGCGAGCATCGTGCAACGCCCGATTACTGTGGGCTAAACTCGATAACAAACGACTTGTGTAGATTACTTATCATGGTTATCCCACGCCAGTTGACTTTGGACATTATGAAACTAATACGAACTAACTTGCAAACTAATTGAAGAAGCTGTATAATTAATATTTACTTAACAAATAATATAGAAATATATCATTTCGGTTAAAGATATCAAGCATGGCATAATAAAAATAATACAAGTCATCAATATGGTACTGCCAGAAATGTTAACTAATGTATTTATTGATGCATGTAATAGTAAGTGACACGAAAATCGATATATGATAATGCAACCCCTGATCTTTCATAACATCAGGGTGTTGTAGGATTAAGGTTCAACCCTATTATCTCCAATTGATGTAGAATTAATACATTTTACATTGTTTTCATTGGTTATGCGTCGGAGGAGACCGTCACTAAGGCATTTGCAGCTGGCATGAGGGTTACCCAGGGTAGAGCACATCCAGTCTGTGTGTTTCTGGACGCTGACATACGGTATATGATTTTCAGGTTCGTCCCTAACCGGAGCTTACAATAAATACAAGTACAATTGAAAATGAAATAACAATAAAATACAAGGGCAAAAACCCCCACAAAAACAAGCGCTCATCAAAACATTTGCGGAGGATTGATTCGGTACAAAAACTAAAATGGTGTCGGGATTAAGTAAAAAAAACAACACTGTATTTTGGGTAGTAATCTCTAACATTTACACATAACAGTTGCGTAAATGACAATAACTCGGTAGGTTTCTATAGTGGTATATTTCACATACTTTACAAAACTATTCGTATCAGATAAACTTAGTGTGCTAGATAATGTCGTGTCATGAGCATAAATGATAAAGTAAAACAATTTGCCTGCAGAGGTAATGTCATTCATGTAGATGATGAAGAAGAGCGGGCCCAGGATAGAACCACGCGGGACCCTTATATTTACACTTGTTTGTTCCGACTTACTATTTTAAGACACACGAATTACTTACGATTAAAGAACTAGTTTTTGATGAGATCCAAGAAAATTCCATTTACACCATAGTATTTTAATTTTATAATAATAGTTGGTTATGACTGCCAACCTCTAGACTAAACTTTTAAAACATTTCATCATGTAGGCATCAATTACAAACATTATTGACCATTGCTATGCATAGTAATCATGACGGAATATTCCTCTATTTAGGTTTGAGGAGTTAATCTGCAAACATCGCCAATTGATAGGGAAAACGAGGCGAGTTGTTAAACAGGCTCCATTTGACCGTGAATACCAATACCAATATCTCTTATGGAATGTGACTGACGATGGGTTCAACTACCCATGCCAACTCTTGCCCAGGCTTCACCAACCAGCCAGCCATGTCGGCACGGCCAGTAATTCTCCACCCCCCCCCCCCGCTCCCCTCCCCTCCCGTCATACCCCACGACGACACCTCGCGATTTCGGTTCGCCGATGAGACTTTCGCAGGCCGCAAACGGCGATATTGGTGATTTGAATAACAGCCCTCGACATAAGTGGATATATCTCGGTTAAATGGATACTAAATAAGTTGGATTTTCGTGTACGGCATTCAAACAAGTAAGTCTTTCAGCTCACATCAATTATATATGTGTACCTGCCACCATATCTGCCCTAAAAGTACTTCCTCAAAAGTTCATTCTACTTCTCACTTCCTCAGTGACTTCCTCGTTTTAGTCCATGCCCAAGATACCAGACCCAGAAATCACACTCACTACAGCCGCGGCTACTGCGGCAAACTTATAGCAAGTATAACCCCTGGAGTCTGCAGCAGCTTCTGTCCCGAATCCCTCAGACGCACCCCTATTTATACCAGCCTGAGCCCCAAGCGTCCCCCAGCCCAGGCTCTCTCAGCCAATGTGCGATAATCAAAGTAACTGTATACCTACGCTTGAAAATAGAGCTAAACTATGCCTGGCTACACTTCAAAGTAACCTTACCTGAGAAACCCTCTAGATAACCTACATAAAAAAATAGCTAAACTGTTTATAAAGATACTCACGTTAAAAGCCTTTAATCCTTTATTCTTCTTTATCTAAACTTTTTCTCTCTCTGTTTCCTAGTCTCTCACACAGCCGCCCAGAGTACGTCTTACCAGGCTGGCCGTAAGTCCGTGACACAGACTAAGTGGGCGAGTTCGGATATGCGATCGGAGTAATCGGCGCGGATATTTGGAGCATGCGGACTCACTCTTTCCGCTAATAGGCAGATCAATATTAACCGAACGCAAAATCCGCGGTCCGCGTGAATGTCGCACTTGCTGAACTGCACAAATTATGAAGATCGTTAAATAGCGCCATAAAATAATCAACGGATGCGTATTGTGTTCATTATCTTATTCTCGTTGTTACAATATTATTTACAGACTTTTTGCAGGTCGCAATACTACTATATATATATTAAATATATTGTGGGGTCTGGACGCCATGTTGGAAATCCTCGTGATCCTCCTCTGGGTGGGGAGTAAGGTCTGGGAGTAAAATGTACCACGTGACCACCCTATCGGACCCCAATCTCCGCGTTCGGTTATGCACTCCGCGGAGTCCGACTACTCTGCTCGCATACCCGAACTCACCATCTGTTTCCTCTTCTGGCGGAAGTTCACAAACCCAATCTCACCCACGCCCCCTATCGAGTTACCGTCCTACTTCCTGTCCTGCTACCCTAACTCCCCCTAGCGAGTGCTCTTCTACCTATCCTGACTTACGCTGCCGCTATTCGCTAGATGGCGCCACTAAACGTGTAAGTCGGCGCGAAGAGGGGCCTGGCCGTTACATCTAACTAAGCATGAGGATAGCTCGCTCGGTTTGTTGTAAGAGGGTTCAGAACAAATCTCCTCACACTGGGGTTTATCAGCACCTCGAAACACCAAGCGCCCTAAATTAACTGACAGGCCGAGGAGGGAGTAAGGGGGCGAGGGTTCTGACCCCCCACCCCTTACTCCCTCCTCGACCTGTGTCAGTTGATGTACGGCGCCATTGCCTCGGAATAGCCACTCTAGTTTATTTTACCTTCACATGAGTCGTGCACAAAGTTTTCCTTGGATGGAAAATTCCTTCTACATGACCCTCTTGTTCACTTGGCTCTTGGGCGTTGCTCTGTGAGGCTGAATGTCAACTATTGTCTGTCCAGGCCTATATATCTTGATCCGATATATTGGCCTTTTTGTGTCGACTCAGCCCAAGACGTTTGATTCAAAGGTAAGTCCACTGGATGTATCGCCAAATTCCTTGGTTAATTGGCGCAAACTGTGTTTAGTCCATCACGATTTGAATAAATCACTAATTAAAGTGCGGCACCTTGTCTCGGAGGGGGTGACTTGGAAGAGCCGAAGGAGAGACACTCGATCAAACGCCTGTCCATAAACAAGGGTCATAACACATGAATTTTAAATTATTGGCGCAACGTTAGTTTTTAGTTCGAAGTTAACTCAAATAATAATGTGGATCAATGAGGTTACGGCCTCATTCCGTGAGTCAATATATTAATCGGAAGTTACTGTTTATCGTCAGCGATTTCCATGAGTTCCTCCTACATGAAACAGAGGTCGAATCTTTATACCCAGCTTTGGAACATTCAAGGTTTTCGGCGTTGGAGGCGGACAATACCTTAATTTGATCATCGCGTCGGAATCGAATCTAATCAAACGTCTCCGTACCGTCAGACATTTTTATGAAGAATTTCTGTACCTAAATATATGATTTCGTCATATATTCCTTCTGAGTCCATAAAGCGTGAGGATGATGGCCGCCATGTGGTTTAGGTCTTAACCCTGGGATAGTCCCGATATACCTGGGTCAGATTGGGGATAACTTTAGCCCTGAATAGCGACCGGGGATAGCGCTAACACCCCTCCATGCATGCCACTATTGGCGCCCTATCCGCGAGATAGTCGCTATCCCCGGGATAACTGAGCTATCCCGCGCCCATGACTACGGCCCTTGGCCTCTAACGCTGCTTTACCGATTCATATAATACCCAAGTGTCTATCCTCCAAATCCATCTTGTCTGTAGCTCACAATAAAATTTAGAAGAGATTGCCAACCACGATTTCGATTGATCAATCAGGAGGCGATACTCTAATGATATTCAGACCGGAAATGACGCCTACTGTGTGAACCAAACAAGAGCGAGTGATAATCGCAAATATAAATAGCTGCGATTCTAACTTTTTTTTTACGGAGACAATCGTTGTACGAGATATATATCAATATATTTGGATGCTATTTTCCCATAAAACGCTAAGATCATGGTTTACTGCGCGGCTTCTACCGTAATTGATCCGTAAATCGCGGCCCTGATGACGTTTCTCCCGAATGTTACCTCCACTGTGAAGAGTTTCCTCCGCGAGACAACTTCCAGTTATAGCATAAGATGGCGCCACATTAAGGGTCACAATATACGTCACTTGCTCAGGCAAAATGGCGCTACTCGACATTGAGGGGGGCGGGTTGCGTTTTTTTCTTCTTACCATTCGGCTGAAACAAAGCGTTCACACTCGCCTAATTAATTTCAATATGCAAAGTTTCGGTGCAGATCGCGATTAGATTAGGTTGGACACCCGCCTTAATATAGAAAATTGAAAGTTAAAAATAAGACTTTCGAAGAAAGTACTACACCACGCAGATCCATCGGCAACTTTGTTAGTAAACGTTCTGCATAAAAATATATCATTCTGGTTTAATTTCACGTGTGTTCGCGATCGTGACACCATTTACTTATATGTCGCTATTGCATGTCACTAGCCGTCCCTCCGTATGCCTGGGCCCTAGCTACCGCTGGCCGTCATCTGGGGAGTGGTCCTCGCCATGGCCATCATGGCGGGCGTCACGAAGTGGGGACAGACGCACACTAGACCCAGGTACGTGTCAGTATATCAAGACCGCAGATTATACTTGAACAGTTGGTGCCACGCTAAAACAACTTTAGCTCAGTCTTCTTCTGTGTTTCCTAGCTTATAGTCCTTAAACGCCGCAACTGGTGGAAGGGAATGCTTGTTTCACTTACTTTTGCACTTACCAATTTAAATTCTGGGAGCGAGGTCATAGGTGAATAGGAACGCACGTGCTTTTACATTGAGGCTCATATTCTTTCTGTTCATTGGCTAAACATTGTAAACTGCTTTTGAAACACATTCTTAATTGTTTATCTTTCACAAACAAAGTTAACTTTGAGCTAAACAAATCGTGGCACCAACACCTTACGTCGATTGATAACATTGTTAGCGCCTTCTGTGTGAGTAGATTATGTTTGCTGCTTCTTCCAGGTTGATAAAAGCTAATACAGTTAATAACGCGTGAAACTGCGGCAAATTGTCGTTTCCACGTTTAGTTAACTACGATTTGTTCAACGGTCATTTCAAGATATTCCCTTTGTTTTTCAACGCCCTGTTTCAAATATATATATAAAACTACGCTTAATATAAAATTTAACATAAAAGTGCGGTTGTAATTGTCCAACTTCCAATGTCATCGCTGACGCCGTCGAACCGTCGGAGCCACGTGCCGCGGGGCGATCTCCTCTGGGCCCGGTGGCGTCCTTACATCTTCACCTTAACATTGGTAGCCTCTCAGAGCTGCTGCATCCATCACCCAAGTACCTGTCTCCGGTATGAATACCTCGAAAGCTGAGAGTGTAAAATGTGTAAATTTTACGGTCCAAGGAAGTTGCAAACGGTACTGCTTAGCACGTAAAAACTACGGGCCCGCATTTAATTTAGTGCTCTGTTAAAATTTACCCCCCCCCCCTCTCCCCGCCCCTCACCCAAATCCTATGAAATCTTCAAGAATTCAAATTCGATTCTCACTTCAACAGAATCTCAACACATCTGCGATAATGTCCGCGCGTTTCACATTGACCCTTTCAGGACGCAGAATATAGCATCCGAATCCAGCCCCGCAGCATTAGGGCAGCCAAGTGCTGAGGGTCAGTCTCCACGCGGGCCAGTGAGCTCCACACTGCCTCAAGGAAACACAATCTGGAATCGCAGGCAGCAACATCCATCGCCTCCTCCTGTAAGGACAACTGCCAGAGCGTTAGACCTGCCGGATGACCCTCCCCCTCTGCCGCAGCATCCGCCGCCCCGTCATGTAGGACAGCCCGCCACGACGCTGAGATCATTCGATGAGTGGTTCCCTGAACCGACCTCATTCGATGACGATTACGTTTAACCTCCACCCCACGACAGTGAGATGCCTTATAGCTACGCCCACACGTTTCCAGGCTCCGTGTTTTTGCCCGGTGGTAACCCTAGCACCCAGCGTGTGAGCAGCCATGCCTACGAAGACATGGTAGGCCCGCGTACCGTCCCGAGAAGACAAACGTTGAGAGATATATTGAATCAAGTCAACGATGTGAGGCGGAACCTGAGTATTTGGTTTTCTCAAAGGTGAAATCGGCAGATTTATATCGGTTTTAATAAATAACCAATGAAGACATGGTAGGCCCGCGCACCGTCTCGAGAAGACAAACGTTGAGAGATATATTGAATCAAGTCAACGATGTGAGGCGGAACCTGAGTATTTGGTTTTCTCAAAAGTGAAATCGGCAGATTTATATCGGTTTTAATAAATAACCAAAGTATACAAATGCTGGATGTTTACGCGATACATATTTTAATTGATGTAGCGGATAAATGTCATATCTTCACTAAATTGATTCAAATATCTTTCATAATGAGCTGTTTCAATATCTTCACGGCTCATGCAGATGATCGTTAGTCTATTGGGGCCGATGTTTACGGTCATAACATTACGAAATGTCACTGGTTGCTTGATCACCTATCGGTATCTTTTGTATTTGAAAACCCAAAGTACAAATGAATATAAGAGTGTCACGAATTTGTATATATATATATATGTGTACATAAATATTCGGCTTGCCATAGTTTCTGTGGCCCGCTCACACAGATCACTATAGCATGTGAGCGACTCGCTATTCGAGAAGACAATCCTTATTAGTTCTGAACGGTGTGTCTGGTGACTGATCGATTTTTTGTTTTCTTAGAAGTTTATGGGGAGTCGCGAGTGAAGTGAGAGTCGCGACGGAGTGCCCATAAAGGTGGCGTCCTCTCAATGGTATCATAGGGAGGGCACGGTTGTCGTGGTATCCACTACTTTGGTGGTCTGGCTTGTAGGCCTAATGCGGCGTTGGTTATGTCAGTGATGCTCGTGGGTTAGTGTCGTGTTGGCGATACGCGTTGGCCGAGTGCCGCGTAGGTGATGTCCGCTGGTATATTGCCGTGCTGGCGATACGTGTTGACTTGTTGCCGCGTCAGTGATGTACGTTGGGTTGTTGTCGCGTCAGGGATGTGTGTTGGTTTGGTGCCGCGCCGGTGATATACGTTGGCTTAGTGCCGCGTTGGTGAAACACGTTGGCTTGCTGGAACCCAGTCTCTTTGCTGACTCTGCAAGACTCGTCTGAGGTAGAATCTGCGAGACGTCCGACGGAAGACCTTCTTCAGATCAAGACTGGGCGGACTACATGATGTGATGACATAAGCGGGGAAGATACTGACATATTCATGAACTTTGAACTGTACCATCTTGTAATATAACCTTGTCATATACGTTTAAATATTAAATTTATAAAATACTCCAGTTTGTTTGTAAGTCTGATAATACCACCTAGACTCAACGTGACAAAGAATGTAGTTTGCGCGTCAGTGATACTCGTTGTCTTGTTGCCCCGTTAGTAAAACGCGTTGACTTAGTGCCGCGTCGGGAGCACGTCGGCTTGCTGTCGCTACAAGTCTCATCTGGGGTAGAATCTGCAAGACGTCCGACGGAAGGACTTCGTGACAAAGTGCAAATATGATCTATTGTTGGTCTCTCATATCAGTAGCAACCACTTGTAAAATGTCAGCATGCATGCAAGAGCAATAAACACAATATTTGAAGATTCAACAACTGGTGAATATTCAAATGTGACGTCATATAGAGCTACTGCATGCAAGAAAAATGGCTACATGCGGGTGGGCGGGAGATTTTACCCAGCAATTATTAAGGCCCACAGAGGGGAGGTTAGGCATGGCGCATGTCGATTTTCAGAAGAGGTCCATGTCGCACGTCGATTTTTAGAAGAGGTCCATGTCGCATGTCGAATTTCAGAAGAGGTCCATGTCGATTTCAGATTGAAAGTGGCAAATAGCTTTGGGAAAACTGCATCGGGTAACTTGTTTTTCGGTTAATTAGAGGTCGGATTAACGAGGTTTTTCTCTAAATTCAATTAAAATATGCTTGATGTCCCTGGGTCAAACACTAGATTGTCATTAGACTAATGCTTTGTCCTTGGGATATCCAATCCTTGATTGACATTGGTATACCATGCAATAAATCGGGGAGTCTTGGCAATATTCAGTCGTCAAGGTTACACACCAATAGAAACCATCCCCAGGTTAAGTAATGCAACAACCCAAATTTTCAACCCCATTCTAGAAAAAAATCGGTAACCATGTTTGACTATATGGGCCAAATATGGGAAATTATAGAGTAAGTATCCAACTTTATTTTAACAACAAACAGAACATAGGTTCACGTGCGATATTTTTAGCTACAGCTCATAATAAGACCCCCCCTAGCGCGACCCGCCGAAAATTAAACACCCAGCGAATCAGCATGTGATGAGGTCGACCGAGCCACGCACCCGTAACGTCCGCAAACATCATTAAATATGCCACAGATTAATGCAACAGGCAGTAATCTGGCCAAACATTAGTAAAAGAAACAATATATGCAAAGAAATAAGAAACCAGTAACCATATAAGCCTGATATACGATCATATTTTAGGCACTACTTGACGGTATATACTTTTCTACGCACGACCTAATGGTGTGTAACCTCAACTGGTATCTAGACACTGGCGTTTTAGAGGAAATGAATCCGTAAACGCTAGATGGCGCTTCGCTTCGAACGTACAGACAACACCGTTCGCCAGTGGGCGCCTCAGTTTTAAAGTTACTATTTCAACACATTTTGCGGCGGGGGTGTTCTGTCAGATCACGTGAGGCGCCGCGGCTGTTGGAACAGCTGTAAACACTGTATAACACTCTGCCTCAAGGAGGCGCTGCCAGTCGCGAATCCTGGCCAATAACGAAACTTAGTCGTTGGCGCTCGCCCTGGCGGAGATTACTTCACTGTACACACGTTTTTTCTCCGCCAGATTTGGATCACAATGAATGTTTACTTTTTGTTGTAATAGTAACTTTAATGTATACAGTTATATATGCTTTATTTACATGCGTGAAGGTTGCGTGAAGGTGGGATCAGCAAAGGTCAATATCCCATTGCAGAACAATAAAAAAAAAGCAATTGGATGGATGTTAGTGAATACGTCTTGATACATATATTGATGGATAAGAAACAATTATTACGAGTTGGTGGGCATATTAACTAGTACAATAGCATCACATCTGAAGGCCGCTAAAATGCTGTATTCTGACCCAAGCCGCCCTGCTGCCCATGCAATCGACAATCGTTGCCATAGCGACGCTGCGTAGAACAATGAAACATGACGTCACGCACAAAAGGATTGTAGTTATAGCTTTAAATGGCCCGCTTCCATGACTAGTTGCCTAGTTGCACGTGCCATGTTTCTTGGCAACGATCCATGGTATCAAAAAGGCGACTGGCCAACTATATGTGGAAAGGCTTGCGATTTGCGGACAGTCAGTCCCAAAATGTTTTACTTTGGTCGTTGCATGCGGAAATCAAACCAAAGAAGCAGAGACAAATCAACGCCTTAAATTTAAATTCAACTCGTAATAATAGTAATAGCGCGAGTTTTGCATGGCGTTAGACATTTTATTGGCCTTTCATCAAGCTGTAGCAGCCCTTCATTTTCATTATCGGCCCGAAAAATTGGCGGGCTGCTACAGCTTGATGTCGGGCCAATAAAATTGCCTAACGCCCCGCAAATTCGCGCTATTGTCATATTGTCTGATCCCATTGGTCGGCTTGCCCGTCCTTCCGGAAGTCAATGATTTGCCGTAAAATCACGTTATTTAACCCATGAGAACGATCCCTGCTAACCCATGTGACATTTCATATACGGTTGTTACTTTATTATCGTCTTAAGTCGCACTCGTCTGGTCATTGGTTGCGGTCATATGTATGACCAGACAGGGCTATGCCCATGGCACTATAGATTCTGATGTCGCGTATTCGCAAGTGCCCTCGTCAAACTGTACCCAGATGTAAACATGGTAACCAATAGCCACTGTGTTTACCATATGGAATTGGCGCAAGAAATGACGTCACAGGAATTTTTCAACATATGATAGATGTTTGGTGCTAGCGCGAGCCCCCATGGACATCCTATTCAAGATATCACTCTATGCTTACAGTTTTGAATGGATGTTACTGAGCTGAACCATCAACTGTAAACATTGTACTAGTTAACACGACCATCAACTCGTAATATATAATATATATATACCGCAAACGGCGGTAAGATATTGATCAAATTGAAGTAAGCTCCGCCTCCCACGCCGAAAACCTGCAGGGAATGATTCCTGAGCTGCAAGAGGGAGGATAGATTTTCCAGTTCGGTCTTCGTTCCACGTGCAAACCATTGAGAATCGCTGACGATAAACTGTACCTTTCGGCCAATATGTAACCGCTGCAGAAGTAATTCCGGAGCATATTGTTATATGCTCAGTAAGCTCGCAATTATACGACCTTAGTGTTCTAACAACATGGACGGCTGTCATCCAGGCACCTACGTAGTGTAGGCAGGATGACGTAAGCCTGTTGTGGAATTCATACAAATCTTAGCACCTGAAAAACACAGGCGCCACCCCCCCTCCCACCCTCCCCGTCCTGTGTCAGTGCATTTATGGCGCCTGTGACTCGGAATAACCAGTTTATTTTACCTGCACAGAAAAGGAGCCGTGCACAAAGGTTTCCTTGTACCTCTTGTTCACCTGGCTCTTAGCGTTGCTCCGTGAGGCTGTATGACAATTGTTGTCTGTCTAGGCCTAGTTTATACGATGTATTGGCCTTTCTGTGTCGACTCAGCCCAAGACGTTTGGTTCAGAGTCAAGTCCACTGGATGTATCGCCAATTCCGTTTAGGTAAGTGCGGCACGTTGTCTCGGAGGGGGTGACTTGGAAGAGCCGAAGAAGAGATTCGATCAAACGCCTGTCCATAAACACGGGTAATACCACATGAATTTTAAATTGTCGGTGCGACGTTAGTTTTTAGTTCGAAGTTAACTCAAATAATAATGTGGATCAATGAGAGATTACTAGGGTGAGTTCCGGTAGGCAAACATATTAGTCTGACGGCGCGGAGTGCATAACCGAATGCGGAGATTGCGGTCCGATAGGGCGGTCACGTGGTACATTTGACTCCCAGACCTTACTCCCCACCCAGAGGAGGACCACGAGGATTTCTAACATGGCGTCCGGGCCACAATACGTTTAATATATATAAAATAGCATTTCGACCAGCAAAAAATCTTAAATAAATACTATTTTAACAACGAGAATAACATAATTAACATTTATGATTTAATCATTTGTGCAGTTTTAGCAAGTGCAACATTCACGCGGATCGCGGACTTTACGTTCGGTTTATGTTAATCGCACATGAGCGAAGTGTATGAGTGCGCATGCTCCAAATATCTGCTGGGATTACTCCAGTCGCATATCTGAACTCACTCAACCCTAAGGTCTGGCCTGTTTATTTCTGGGAGCATTGCATATGAGAGTTATTTGGAAATTATCGCTCAGTTGACAATATCTCTTATGGAATGTGACTGACGATGGGTTCTGTCCCCACACACCCAAAACAGCACTACTATATATGTAAATGTAGTACGTTCTCCACCCATTATCGAGCTGCAAGATTTTTAACTGTGCCCTTCCTCTTACATTAGAAAATGTGTGACCCCAAACGGCATCATGGGCATTTTGAACAATAGCAACAAAACCCTTGGTCAAATATTATAAAAGCCACTTTTTAAGGTAAAAAACCGCACTTATATCGCATGCGTCTAACTAAGCATGAAGACAGCTCGCTCGGTTTGTTGTACGAGTGCACTGTTCGGCATTGTCCATGTCAACGATGTATTAAAGAACATACAAATAAACGATATAAATTTGCTTCCCTTGAAATTTCATTTTGTTTAACTATTCTACCTCTGTGGAAGATAACTGTGGTTTGTGATTAACTATTATGCCGAAAAAAGCGTTTCAATATTGCTCCAAAGTATCAATTAATCATCATTTGAAGCAGTCCCACCGCGTCTGCGCACTCCGTATCGTCCTCATATTATATGAGCGAATCGTGATATTTTGAGCTTCCTCGTTGACGTATATCTCTCAAATCTAACATAAATTTACTGTGACAAAAAATTTGAAACAGGGACGAACTAGCTGGTTCAGGCACGCTTAACTTCCTCCTTCATTATTGGTCACCATGCCGTCATGTGCACTAAGCCAAGTCTCTCTGTTGTGTCAGAGAGCACTATGATATATAAATTTAAATCTTGTATGAAAACGGCAGAAAACCTGTATGAAAACCGTTTTAATGCCTCGCGTATTGAAAGCGATGTTTAAACAGAAGCGAATTTCCTCTTTTCCTGTCCCGCCATTATTTTAACTACATCGATTTGAGCGCTAGATGTTTTACAGTGAGACATACACTTGAAGTATACGTGGGAATCACACAGAAGGCGTGTGTTGAAGCCTTATGTTTCATTTGATCTTATGCGTCAAATTCGCGGTGAATTTAGCGTGGTTTTGAGGTGTGGGGTTGCCTGTCAGTCCGCAAAGAAAGTGTTTTGAGATGTGCCGTGAGTGACTCGACATTATAGCCTGGATGGCTCTTCGGTATACAGCACACGTCATACCAGTGACAATGCGAGCACAACGCTGACGCGCTTGGCGGGCCTGATATTTTATCGCTATTTTTTTTCAGTATGAGCACCAATAGCCGACGAGTGTGTAGCAGTGGAAGGACGAGAGGGAGAGAGTGGAGAGTCGCAATTTTAACCTCTTCAAGCGACATAAACAGCTTGTGTATATATGTCAATGCTGAAGACTCGAAGCACAAAATTACCACATGTGTCACAGGTGCAAAGAGGGAAAACCACTAAACAGTTAGAGAAGTTCCACAATTACTCTAACAGGTTTTGTTTTAACAGGGACAGGACGGCGCTCATAAAAACAATTGCGAAAGCCAACTCAGCTTTAGCTCCAATACTAGCTTAAAGGTGTTTTTATCCTAACGGACACATGAGGGTATTCACCGAAAAAAGGTGCGAAATCCACATCAACATCAGATCCAATAGTTCCACAAATGGAGGCGTCGTTTTAAACGATACCGTATTAATGCAAAGTATAAACGATTCAACAGCTCATCCACCCGCTATTGCTATAGATCTTGATGAGTAGGGTGACTGGACCACTGAGCGATGTCACCCTTGATACTCTACTTTCCAGTCCTTTTTATATATTAACGCAAATCATTGCTTCGGCACAGCTCATGTATTTGTATATTGGTATTTATATACTTGTATTTATTATAGCACTCAATGCAACATGGTGCCTCGTCTTTTTCAAATTATGCGAAGTGCAGGGATATTTTTATCGTGGAGCCGTATTCATAAAGCACAAAAACTTACTACTACGAAAACTGCAGTTTCGTCGTAGCCTCACCAGCCAGTTTTGGTGGTGTTCGTAATCAACAAATCATACTCAATATAACATTAATTTCTTTCTTCCGTAATTTATTGGAATTGAATACTTCACAATTGTGAACACGATAATCGCCTGACTATGGTCCACTTGACGATAGGTAGATTTGCGTGGCCTACGTGTGGTTTATAAATAGGACCTGCAGGCCAGTGCATAACGTTCCTGTGGCTTGCATACCAGGCAGGATAGTCCACGGGGTGGGCTGGGGGGCACCCACGTGTCTCATTTTGTCAAAGTACCTACGTGCCGCATTTTATCGACATATACCTACTTGGCCAATCTCTTCCTCATACATCCGTATTTTTTTCTTGACAGGTTGAACAGTCACGACGAACATCACCATGACAACGGCCGATACTTTCCTCGTTTGTTGGTGTCTTCTGACGTCATCCCTTTGGAGCGTGTACGCTTCACCTAGTTCCATGAATAGCTGCAAACCTTTCGACTTCAGCGGTCCGTCTGACGTCGTATTTCTCATCGACCGATCTGAAAGCGTCAACTCAAAGCGTTTTGCGACGTACAAGAAGTTCATTAGTTCCCTTGTTACCAAGGCGATGAAGATAGGACCGGATGACGTCACCAGAAATGAAACCTATAGTCACATGGGGGTTATAACCTTTGTTGCAGAGGCCTTCATTGACCTTGACCTTATAGCTGACTCGCGAAATGTCTACTCGTGTGAACTGTTTGCTGATGGGGGACTATTTGACACGCAAGTACTTTATAAGGAGAGGCAGAAGGACCCGAAATATGAAGGACTCCAAGGTAAGAAACCACTGACCCGGTCACTTGACGGAAAGTTTGAATAGAACAAATTCTGGTTCTCACAAAAGCCCCGGGGGGGGGGGTACTTAGCACATTGCTGGGTTCAAGGGGTTCCGCGGTAAAGCCCCCACCCTTTTTTTTCTCAAAAATCAGCTCTGTCGGGCCGTCTTACAACCAAATTCCGCTCGGAAGGGGTATTTTTTCGCGGCAATCCGATCTATGAACGCACATTTTCAGAGCCCCCCGCCCCCCCCCCCCCCCCACTTGTCGCAAGTTATAAAATATCCGCTTTGTAGGGGCATCTTTTTTATCATAAATGTTTGCTCTATAGGGCTTTCTTTTTCATCACAAATTTCCGCTCTCTCAGGCATCAAGGGGCCCAGGCGGGACCCCCCCCCCACCCAATTCGTATAACAGTGCCAACCCCCCCCTCCCCTTCCCTCTCCGGGGCTAAAACGAACAGTGCAACCTTGTCAAGGAGCATTCTTCTTTTTTCACGGAGCCGTCAAGTCCTCACAAAACGATTCTTTTCTCCATGAACGCTTCATGTCTTAGTTCATATGACAACCTTTGCAAAACCCATAAGCCTATTACAACCGCATTTGCAGATATTATCTCCCATGGTCCCCATGATTAACCAGTTATCAGCTTTTTAAGGATTTTTAAAAACAAATCCAAACAAATTGATATACGTCTTGCGGAAAGACGGGTGCTATGTGTCGGACTTACGTAACGGGATATGAACGGGGTTCTGGTCCTGGTTAACGCGTCACCATTTTAATATACAATTGTAAATTGTCTGATGTGATATTTCAACCATGCCATTGACGTGACGCAGCCGATCAGTCGCATTATAAAAGCGTCTCGACTGCATAGTGGTGGACTTCTGGTCATATACTACCTAGATGACTGTGTCTTATACGTTGCCTGGTATTTTCATAAAAGCAGGTGTTTTCATAAAAGCAAGACGTTTGCTTGGCATCTAACATCTTTAGCACAAGCTTGCATTTGATGGATTTTGCACTATTTTGACTCTCCAGCTGCTCTGAAGAAAGCTCCGGAATTACTTCTGCAACGACCACACATTGCCCGGAAGTTACTGTTTATCGTCAGCGATTTTGAACGCATCACATATGAAACGAAGAACGAGCTGCAAAAGCTGTCCATCCAGCTTCAGAATCACACATTCAAGGTTTTTGGCGTTGGGGGCGGAACACACTTTAATTTGACGACTATGTTGGATCTGTTTGATTCCGATAATTGCGCGGCACGATCACAAGACGATTGGGAGACCTACGTGGAAGGTAAACAATCTCTTGCTGAAACCAGATCGATGTACATAAGCGTAGAGGCGACAATATGGCCTTTTTGTCACTTTCAAAATCTTAGGACATTGGTTGCAATCTTTCGATGACAAATCATTTGAAGACATGCACGTATCTAAGTGCTAAGCTGAACATACTAAAACTTGCACACAACTAGTATAGAAGAAGAAAAAAACGAACTTGTTATTTTTACTAGCGAGCGCAAGCGAGCTCTTAAAGAAACATGCATACATATGTAGTACAATTATTATTTAAATTAAAAATCCGAGCCACAATCGTGTTGCGGCATATTTTGGTTATTTATCTCTTATGTACACTCATCAAAATAAACGACATTACTATTATGGGCTTAAATATATTTTTTTTGTATTTGGTCTCACATAGTTCTAATTGTGGGCCAATTGTGAACCAAGTGCTAGATATTAGAAAAAAAACACTCAGTAACCGAGAAATGTCATGAGCGGTAGCGGACCAAACTGTAAAAAAGTCACAAAAATGAGCCACGACAGTAAATATCGGTTTCTGTTTTTAGGAGTTAAATAAACAAATAATAGGGGCAATTCATACATTTTAAAATATTAATATAGAATATTTAGAATGTAATTTGCTTAATTGTTAGATTTACCTCTGGTGAACGGTGATTCGAGCGGCCCACACCAAGTGACAAGCAGGGACCTTTGCTGCAGTCTTTGTGGAGAGTCCTCCTGCAGATGCAAGGACATTTCTAGCAGCTTTTTCTATCCAAATGGCTCCATATGTCAGCAATCTTTGCGCACATGCGTCAACAGTGAGTATGCCACAGTCTCATGTTGTTCTTGGTTTGTTGAAACATTTGAAATGAGCTGCGGAACATTGAAATGAGCTGTAGAATATTGAAATGAGCTGCGGAACATTGAAATGAGCTGTAGAACATTGGAAATGAGCTGTAGAACCTTGAAATGAGCTGTAGAACATTGAAATGAGCTGCGGAACATTGAAATGAGCTGTAGAACATTGGAAATGAGCTGTAGAACCTTGAAATGAGCTGTAGAACATTGAAATGAGCTGTAGAACATTGAAATGAGCTGTAGAATATTGAAATGAGCTGCGGAACATTGAAATGAGCTGTAGAACATTAGAAATGAGCTGTAGAACCTTGAAATGAGCTGTAGAACATTGAAATGAGCTGTAGAATATTGAAATGAGCTGCGGAACATTGAAATGAGCTGTAGAACATTGGAAATGAGCTGTAGAACCTTGAAATGAGCTGTAGAATATTGAAATGAGCTGTAGAACATTGGAAATGAGCTGTAGAACCTTGAAATGAGCTGTAGAACATTGAAATGAGCTGTAGAACATTGAAATGAGCTGTAGAATATTGAAATGAGCTGCGGAACATTGAAATGAGCTGTAGAACATTGGAAATGAGCTGTAGAACCTTGAAATGAGCTGTAGAACATTGAAATGAGCTGTAGAATATTGAAATGAGCTGCGGAACATTGAAATGAGCTGTAGAACATTGGAAATGAGCTGTAGAACCTTGAAATGAGCTGTAGAACATTGAAATGAGCTGTAGAAGATTGAAATGAGCTGTAGAATATTGAAATGAGCTGCGGAACATTGAAATGAGCTGTAGAACATTGGAAATGAGCTGTAGAACCTTGAAATGAGCTGTGGAACATTGAAATGAGCTGCGGAACATTGAAATGAGCTGTGGAACATTGAAATGAGCTGTAGAACATTGAAATGAGCTGCGGAACATTGAAATGAGCTGTAGAACATTGAAATGAGCTGTAGAACGTTGAAATGAGCTGTGGAACATTGAAATGAGCTGTAGAACATTGAAATGAGCTGCGGAACATTAAAATGAGCTGTAGAACATTGAAATGAGCTGTAGAATATTGAAATGAGCTGTGGAACATTGAAATGAGCTGTGGAACATTGAAATGAGCTGTGGAACATTGAAATGAGCTGTAGAACATTGAAATGAGCTGCGGAACATTGAAATGAGCTGTAGAACATTGAAATGAGCTGTAGAACGTTGAAATGAGCTGTGGAACATTGAAATGAGCTGTAGAACATTGAAATGAGCTGTAGAATATTGAAATGAGCTGCGGAACATTGAAATGAGCTGTAGAACATTGGAAATGAGCTGTAGAACCTTGAAATGAGCTGTAGAACATTGAAATGAGCTGCGGAACATTGAAATGAGCTGTAGAACATTGACATGAGCTGTCGGCCCGTGAGTGAGTTAAAAGAAGCCGCCAGTCTGGCCTCGAACGCTTCTTTACCGATTCATATAATACCCAAGTGCCTATCCTCCAAATTACAGAATTATCCTTCCTGTCCGTAGCTCACAATAGAGTTTAGAAGTGACTGCCAGCCACGCTTTTGACGCTTAGCCAGGCGGCAGCCCTTTTTAGGGGTGTCTCTGCGATAGATAAATCAGGAGGCGATGCTCTAATTATATTCAAACCGGAAATGACGCCTACTGTGCGAGCAAAACAAGAGCGTGTGATCATCGCATATCCAAATAGCCGCAATTCTAATTCCAATCACGGCTTTTTTACGAAGAAACTCGTTGCAAGAGATATATCAATATGTTTGGATGCTATTTATCCATGAAACACTAAGATCGTGGTTTATTGCGCGGCTTGGAACTGCCGCAATTTGTCTGTAAATCGCGGCCCTGATAACATTTCACCTGCAGGGTGACCTTCACTTTGAAGAGGTCCTTCCGCGAGATAACTTCCACTTATAACGTAAGGCGGCGCCACATAAGAGTGACAATATACGTCACTTGCTCCGGCAAAATGGCGCGCTGCTCGACATTGATGGCGGCCGGTTGCTTTAATTTTTAAACACTCGCCTAATTAATTTAATGGTGTAAACTTTCGGTGCAGATCGCGATTAGATTAGGTTGGACGCCGGCTTTAACACAGGAAATTTAAAGTTATAAATAAAACTCTCAAAGAAAGTTCTATACTATGCAGATATCCATCGGCAACTTGTGGCAGAGTGGTCGTGATATCATTGACATATACGTCGTTATTTCCCCACATAGCCAAGTCCCCGGAAGTTGGGATCCGGGATCCAGTCATCCCTGAGTACGCCTGGACCCTACTGCTGGCCATTATGGTCTTCATGGGCGGAGTGGTCCTCGCCACGGCCATCATGGCGGGCGTCACGAAGCTGCGACGGACGAACACTAGACCCAGGTACGTGTCAGTATATCGAGACCGCAGAATAAACTTAATCAGTTGGTGCCACGCTAAAACAACTTTAGCTCATAGTCTTGATTTGTGTTTCCTGGCTTATAGTCCTCAAATAGTAGAAGGAAATGTTTGTTTCTCTTATTTTTTCACCTACAAATTTAAAGTCTAAAAGCGAGGTGCAAGGGGAATACAAACAACGTACTTTTACATTGAGGCTCATATTCTCTCTTGGCTTAAACGAAAGACGCCCAACCATGAGAATAATGCAGGCCTTCAATAAGAGATGACCGCTCACTGTATTAAAGCAATATATTCCGTAAATTTTTGTATTACCAACCTCTTCTCTATGTCAAATGAGTACATCCTGTCTTGAATTTAAATCCTGAAAGCCTGTGGGCTATCCGGAGAGAAGCATTTGGTCAACGGAGCAGAAGTTGGTGGCCGGCTTTATATCCCTACGCGCCTATTCGCAGTTCGCTATTTTGTGTGTGATGTCGACCGCGGCTCGCTATCACGTCCGCGCGCGATATAAATATACTGCGCATTTTAAGTTGAAATGTTTGTTTTACAGACTCGAAGAGATATATGCATACAAGCCACACATAAGTTGATAACTGTCATAATGTAAAATAATATCAACGTGATCATCTCAACGCTGATTAGCTAAAATCGTAAAGTGCATCGAAACTTTAGAACAAGCGCTAAGCTTACAATGCGTGGAAAACCAGTCGAAAAGTTGATATGTTGCAACGAACATTACAACGTATTGCATCGTGTGAACAAGGCATTGAAAGTAAACCCGCCGGACGTCAGTTTTCTACTTTAACCAAAAGTTACAGTGATTTCGTGGACTAAAACATGTAAACTGCTTTTGAAGCACATTCTTAGTTGTTTATCTTCCATAAACCAAGTTAACGTTGAGCTAAACAAATCGTGGCGCCAACACCTTATGTCGATTGATAAAATTGTAAACGCCTGCTCTGTGAGTAGATTGTTTGCTGTTGCTTACAGGTTGATGGCAGCTAATACAGTTAATAACACGTGATACCGCGGCAAAGTGTCATTTCCACGTTAAGTTAACTACGATTTGGTCAACGGTCATTCTAAGATATCCCCTCTGCTTTTCAACGCTTACTACAAAATTTAACATAAAAGTGCGGTTGTAATTGTCCAACTTCCAATGTCAGGGCTGATGCCGTGGAACCGTTGGAGCCACGTGCCGCGGGGCGATCTCCCCTGGCCCCGGAACCGTCCATACATCTGCACCTGAACATTGGTAGCCTCTCAGAGCTGCGGCGTCCATCACCCGGTCCTGTAAGACTGCCCATCACTGGACGCAGGTACGTGTCGCCGGTGGGAATACATCGAAACCTGAGGGTGTATAATGTGTACATTTTGAGGCCCAAGGAAGTTGCAATCGATACAGCTTAGCAAATTAAAACTACGGTTCCGCCTTTAATTTATTGCTCTGTTTAAATATACCCCCCTTTCCACACCGCTCACCGAACTACTGTGAAATATTTCAAGAATTCAAGTTCCGCCTTTAATTTAGTGCTCTGTCTAACCCCCCCACTCTCCCCACCACTCACCTAACTGCTGTGAAATGTTTCAAGAATTCAAATTTAATTCCCACTTCAACAGAATCTCCACACATCTGCCATAATGTCCTCGCGTTTTACATTGACCCTTTCAGTACGCAGACTATGGCATCCGAGTTCGGCGCCGCAGCACCGGAGCAGCCACGTGCCGGGGGTCAGTCTCCACGTGGGCCAGAGAGCCCCACACTGCCTCAAGGAAACACAATCTGGTATCGCAGGCAGCAACATCCATCTCCTCCTCCTGTAAGGCCAACTGCCAGAGTGTCATTCCTGCCGGATGACCCTTCCCCTCTGCCACCCCAGCCTCCACCGCGGTATCTGCCGCTTATAGGTGACCCGGACCCAACAAGTAGCCACGTTATCGTGCAATTATTGACCACTCTTCTGAGAAAATTGGATATCATTGGAAATCGGGAGCAGTTACGACGGTGTAATTTGACACAAGATGTTAACAGGGATCTGGACGGGGTAAATGGCGACACGCGACACAGGCATATTTGAGAATTCGACATTCGACACTGACCCCCGAATTCTGACACATGATCTGGAAAAGCGACACCAACACAGATAGTGTTTGACATTAGGCAAATATCGAAACGGAACGTCGTGAAAAATCGACATTCAACATTGGCAATTTTGAAAAATAGACACCGGACCCCCCTTTCCAGACCCCTGTTAAAACTGTTCAAGGCAGCTCGGTTCCTTTGTCCGATATCTCAATCTCGAACCCCCAAGGATTAGGAATAATAATAATAATAATAATAATAATATAGAATCGCAAATAAATCGCAAGGGTCTATAACGGAACTCGGAAAATATGACACAATTTGGAGAGGTTGTCAGTTTATCACTTTCCCAACACAAAGCTGAAGATTGGCGGAGAGTTGGGGGGGGGGGGGGGCGGGCTGATCTTACGGAAAGGTGAATGACGAATCACCCAAATAGTGTCAACAGATAATCGAACATCTCAAAACGGGATGGCAACCACGAGTCTAGGAAACATATATAAACCCCCGCCCTCTCTCCATAGCCTTTATAACTGTAAAAGCTATACAGCGAAATATGAGTCTATTATTTAAGTCTCCATCAGTGATAGCATTCACTGGAACGTCTGAACTGGCGTAGTCCCAAATCATTGGTGGGAATGGAGAGACGTCAAGGCTGTTTTTCCACCTTGCGAGCGTCTTTTCTTTTCGATATTCTAATGCTAACCAATGCACATAACAACAAATAACATGAAATGTTAATATTAGGACCTTTTTGCCAATTGTGTTTGATTTTTTTTTAATCCCCGAGATTCCGTGACGAGTGACAATGTTGAGTCTCCATATGGGGTATGAGTGGGACTGATCAAGGTCACTTTGCAATAAAATAAGCTAGCCTGAAGACCTATCAATATTCGTGTATTATTCGTGTCAGCATATAGCAAAGTACTCCTTGCGCAAAAATCTGGATGTTTGACCGTCTTTTAATTTTTTTAAAGCAATGTGGTTGAATACTTTGAAATCACATGAGAGACAGTGTTAAATTTGGATAGAGGTGGGGATATTCCACCCCATATTTTAAAAAAAACGAGCATGAAGACATATCATTGTTATCAGTAAATAACAATTTATGTCAAAAAACTGAAATGTTCAAGTTTTGAAAAGTAGCATGGCCACCAATGTATAATAATAGACCGTCCGACCATACATTTGAGAGTCAGAGCAAATGTGTGGTTGATTGATACAAATGTACAATGAATGGCTTTACAGTTATGCTGTCCTGCGTACTGTCAGCTAAACACATAACGTTTTGCAACAGTAATTTTGCTGTGTAAACCTTTGCAAGGCGAATCATATGGAAGAAAGCACTTGGTAGCAAACGCATATGCTGTGGCGTGTTATCATTAGTAAGCAACATCAATATGATTTAATAATTATGTGTCTAATTATTATTATGTGCATGCACTCACAGGCATGTTTGCCGCTAACCATAAGCGTACATGTGATCGTAAAGCTGTGTTATCATTAAGAACAATCAAATATGCAGTAGGAAATAAGTTGGTTATCTGGAATATAGAACATGTATATATGTATCCTAAGTGGCATATATCACATATTACGCCATTTGAATATATCGCATATTATGTCATTATAATATATCACACATTACGCCATTTGAATAGATCGCATATTATGTCATTATAATATATCACACATTACGCCATTTGAATAGATCGCATATTATGTCATTATAATATATCACACATTACGCCATTTGAATAGATCGCATATTATGTCATTATAATATATCACACATTACGCCATTTGAATAGATCGCATATTATGTCATTATAATATATCGAATATTATGTCATTATAATATATCGAATATTATGTCTTTAGAATATATCGAATATTATGTCATTATAATATATCGAATATTATGTCATTAGTATATCTCGCATATTATGTCATTATAATATATCGCATATTATGTCATTATAATATATCGAATATTATGTCATCAGACTATATCGCATATTATGACATAAGATATATTGGGGGGGGGGGGGGGTAAGGGGTATTTGCCTATTTGGTTTTCATTCATCGTGAACTGGGAATGTTAATATTAAATAACCATGAATCGGGAAATCGTCAATTTATTATTGTGTATCCGCCCTTACATTGCATGCGGAGGGTTCTGCTTTTAATTCATCGTGATCTGGGAATAAAGCATATTATTCTTCGTGATCTGGAAACCCCCCCTCCCCCCTATAGACCGAATATTACTTCATTAGAATATATTGCATATTATATTATTAGAATATATCGTATATTATGTTATTAGAATATATCGTATAATATGTCATTATAGTATATCGTTTATTATGTCATTAAAATATATTGCATAGTACATCATTATAATATATCGCATATTACTTCATTAGAATATATTTCGTTTTGCGTTATTAGCATATGTTTCATATTCCTTTATTAGAATATATTTCATATTACATCATTCGAATATATCGCATATTACGTTATTAGAATATATCGCCTATTATGACATTAAATATATCGAATATTATATAGCGCTTATTATGTCATTAGAATATATTTCGTATTGCGTCATTAGCATATATTTCATATTGCATAATTAGCCTATGTTTCATATTCCTTTATTAGAAAATATTTTATGTTACATCATTAGGTTGGTTGGTTATTCAGGACGCTTATATATATGTAGAATATATCGCATATATATTATATGACGTCAACGGAATATAACACATTACGTCAATGGAATATAGCTCATATTACGTCATTATAACACATCTGCGCCATCAGCAATGACTGTCAAGAATAAATAATAACACAAGCAAGATGTATTGTATAACTGAGTCATGGTAAACTGCCTCACGCACAACGCCTTGAGAGCCAGATGAAAGCTTATCTGGGTCCCAAATCCGCGGTGTGGACCCCCCCCACCCCCACCAGGTCGCGAGGCTGGTTTTCGGTGCAAATTTTTGAACCCCCGGTCGCCATTTTGTTCAGAGCAACTCCCTCCCCGGTCGCATGTTTCAATGGAAAGCCCCCCCCCCCCCGCCCACATTTTCAAATTCTTGGATCCGCCCCCGCATTGCACACCTAAAAGCGTGTCGAATAATGAATATTCTCTGTAAACTTGTATGGAACGCGGAGGAGAACGATCAAGTGCCCGGGTGACTTATTCGCATCACGCGCTAGCTAGCTAACTCTTGGCGACCCCTGGCTTCCTGTCATGTAATGCGATAGATAAGGAACCAGACGGTGAATGTACAAAGTACAAGTACAAATGAAAATAAAACAACAATCAATACAAGTGCAAAAAGTGAAAAAACAAACACAAAAACAAGCGCTCATCAAAACCAAAACCATCATTTGTCAACAAAGATATGACTAATATAACAATCCATCAGTTACACATTTGCGGAGGATTGATTCGATAAAAAAACTAAAATACGTGTCGGGATTAAGTAAAGAAAACAACGCTGTATTTAGGGTAGTAATGTCTACCGATTACACAGTTGTGCAAATGACAATAGCTCGGTAGGTTTCTATAGTGGTATGTTTTACATACTTTACAAAACTATTCGTATCAGTTAAACTTGGTGCGCTAGGTAATGTCGGGTCATGAGCATAAATGATAAAATGAAAGAATTTGCCTGCAGAGGTAATGTCATTCATGTAGATGATGAAGAAGAGAGGGCCCAGAATAGAACCACGCTGGACCCTTATATTTACACTTGTTTGTTCCGACTTACTATTTTAAGACACACGAATTACTTACGATTAAAGAACTAGTTTTTGATGAGATCCAAGAAAATTCCATTTACACCATAGTATTTTAATTTTGTAATAATAGTTGGTTATGACTGCCAACCTCTAGACTAAAATTTTAAAACATTTCATCATGTAGGCATCAATTACAAACATTATTGACCATTGCTATATATAGTAATCATGACGGAATATTCCTCTATTTAGGCTTGGGGAGTTAATCTGCAAACATCGACAATTGATAGGGAAAACGAGGCGAGTTGTTAAACAGGCTCCATTTGACCGTGAATTTACTATAAAAAAATCTACCGATTTTACTTCAAAGGCAACAAAATGTTCAGTTTCCGTTTCACACTGCTCAATAGAGTTGAGATAATTTCTCTTCGCCTGGTTGTGCGTGGGTCTTCCGTGTCGTCATAGATGTGACTGCTCACAGTCCGGGTGCTATGGTTACCACCGGGTAAAGCCACGCCTCTGGGAATCCTGGCGGCGTAGGTATAGGTCGGGCTGGTCTGGGAAGAAGGCGGCAGAGGGCGCAAGTACCCGTCATCGGAGGGGATCGACTCTCCAGTGTTGGACCGGGACGAGGGACGCTGCAGCTCAAAGGGCCAGCCAATACCCTCTTGACCCTGTATGGACCTCGCCGGGTCAGGGGGAGATGGTGCCTCGGCACGTGGCTCCGTCAGTTCGCCGCCGCCTGTCAAGGCATCGAATCCGGTTTTCTGCGACGTCGAACTGAAATGGCAAAAAATGCAAGGAAATTACAAACACAGTTGTGTAACATAGTTGCCAATAAAAGTAGTTTTGTTATACAAAGAACCTGATATGGAATGCAAATGGGGTATTTTCGCAAAAAAAATAAAATATCAGCACGATTACGGACATAATAGAAGACACAAGCCGAAACCAAGCATCCTGCACGATAGCTCTTCTAGATAAACAAATTTTCAGATTAAGAACAAGATTAAGAAACAAGAACAAGATTAAGAAAAACATTTTACATGGTGCTTGGTTGGTTGTATATTCAGGACGCGTTAAGCACTTTTGATCATACCCGCAGCAAAACGTTTTATGGAACTCCATAGAATTTCTATAGACAAATCTATAGAAATAACGTTTCTATATAACGTTTGTACATAATTCTATACAACGTTTGTACATAATTCTATAGAACAATTAGTTTCTATAGAACGTAAACAGATACTTCTATAGAAAACATTATTTCTATTTTTTTGCACAGCGCGCCGGATGGGACTCAAGTATGATACTCTGTAACTTTTCAATAAATTGTCCGATTTCCACAATTTAATCGACTATGGGTAGATTTACCGCCCTACCGGTCTAGATGAGCATGGTAAATTTTTGTTTGTTAAAAAGCTATACTTGAGGGCGGATGGGGGGGGGGGTACCTCGATCGATCGATCATCATTTGCAGTTTCACAGTCACCAATACCGGTTTGATTCATTTCTATCTACAACAATTAACTTTTAATAAGTGAAACATCTACGCAAATCAAGGGTGCCTCACCCCCAACATGGTGTGTCTCCCTCCCCTAACTTGGGGTTTCTCCCCTCCCCTAACTGGGGAGTCTCCTCACCTGACTTGGGATGTCTACCTTCCCGTAACTTTGGGTACCCCTAAAGCTTTGCGTGTCGCCCCTCCCCTAACTTGTGGTGTCCCCCGGCTTCTAATTTATGGTGTCTCCCCTGCTCTAACTTAGGGTGTCTACCCTACCCTTACTTGAGGATACCACCCTAACTTGGGGTACCACCCCAAGTTCGGGTGGTCCAACTTGGGGTATCTCCCCTCCTATAACTTGAGGCCTCTCCCCTCCCCAAACTTGAGCCCTCTCTCCTCCTGAAACTGTCGGTATCTCCCCTTCCCAAACTTGAGGAACCACACCAACCTAGGGTGTCTTCCCTCATCTAATTCGGGGTGTCCCCTCTCATAACTTGAGGGCTTTCCCCTTCTCCAAACTTGGGGTACCACCTCAACCTGGGGTGTCTTCCCGCCCCTAATTTGGGGCGTCTCCCCTCTCCTATCTTGGGAGAACTTGCCAGAACTTGGCTTGTGCACCACCCCTCCCGAACGTGTCGGCCTACGACCCACCCGCCCCTAACCGACCTCTTTGCAGTAGTAGGGGCGGATCTAAGAATTTGAAAACGGGGGTTGGGTGTTCATGGGACACCACCCCTAACTTAAGGGGTGTCCCCTCCTCTATCTTGGGGTACCATCCGAATATTGAATCTCTCCCTACCCCCTAAGTTGGGCTACCACCCCAACTTTAAGTGTCTTCCCTCCCCTAATTCGAGGTGTCTAACCTTCCATAATTTGGGGTGTCTCCCGTTTCCTAGCTTAGGGTAGCACATTAAGTTGAAGTGTCTCCGCTACCGTATCTTAGGGCATCACCCGAATGTTGAATGCCTTCCCTCCCCTAACTTCGGGTACCGCCCCGACTTGGGGTGTCTTCCCTCCAATAACACCGGGCTTACCATCCAAATTTGGAGTGTCTGCCCTCCCCTAGCTTGGGGTGTGTCCCATCTACTTACTCCTTAAACTCTCTACCCACCCCCCCCCCCGCCTTCCCCCTTGAAATTTCACATTTGGTAGAGATGAAATATACATTGACGGTCGTGAAGGAAGAAAGATTGTCATTTCCTAACCCCCCCCCCCCCCACCCCTTCCCCTAACACATACGTATTGTATTCATGTGATCAGGATAAAACGCGCAATCTTCGATTGAATTGTGAATATCGGACCATGTATCGAAAAGTGTGTCAAACCGGAGGCCCATCCGGCTCGCCATGCAAATACACTGCGTCCATCGGCAGCCGGAAAGCATGAAAAGAGGTTCCTATATTAAAATGTCCTAAAAACTTTAATATACAAGATATTTTAACTATGTTTGTTGCATTTTGTAGATTAAATAACTCTCCATCATACACACTGGAAATATGGGTATGCAGGTCACAATTCGTAGTGCGGGTCTCAGCTGCTTCGCCTCCCTATCATTTCGTTTATGTAAAAATCCATGGTTTTTGTGGGGTTAGTAGGGTAAGTAAGTAATTAAGCCACCCCCTTAAAAATATGTTCCAATAAATTTCACTAAAAACAATTCTAAAGGTTTCTATCGATTTTTCTTTTCAAATTATAAACGTTTTCCTATAGAGTTTTTATAGAATTTTTATGGAGTTTCCATAGTCTCCATCGAGTTTGAATAGTTTCCATACCGGCCTTACAACTGACGGCAGGCACAACAACGAGCTCTGGATTTAACACACGTAGGCTACGTTCTCTGCGACAAGCAAACGAGTGGTTTGACGAATTCTGGAATATATTGTGTAAGAAGACTCCTGAAAGCGATATATGAAGGCATACCGACGGCGAGGCACTATATAAGGTGATATTCGAAGATTTAAAACTTCGCATTTAAGGAACGTTGGAAGCCTTGCCGGCATATTGACTTTCGCACCAGTTGCCTGCTGCGAAGTGAGAGTAGCGGCGGAGCCAATCTTTTGAGCAATAACATTAGCAGCATGAGATGTGAAGGTCTGCCCAACGGCCGTGCCCGTTCAGCCGAGACGGAGCTGATGTTGGACTCACCCAGGGCTACCTTGATCTCTGTACCGTGCACTGTCGCGACGTGCGCTTTCTTTGGAAACTCTATGGAATTTCTATGAAATGTTGGTGGTATAGGCCACTTTTGTGCACATGAAGGCTAAAGCAGACCAATGAACCTTCGGGACGATGAAGGATGAAGGATGAAGGATGAAGGATGAAAATGCCCCTGATTATGTGCCCAAGCCCGGATTTGAACCCAGGACCTATTGATCTACCGTCGAGTACGCTAATCACTACAATAGGGAGGCCCCTGGAAGCTGTATGAAGACTTGATGAAAATTCTATGAAAACTCTATGGAAATTCTATGGAAACTCTATGGACATTCTGCGGAAATTCTATGAAAATTCTATGAAAACTCTAAAGGAAAAAGTTTATAATTTGAAAAGAAAAATCGATAGAAACCTTTAGAATTTTTTTTATAGAATTTCTATATTTCTACTCTTTGCAAAGAACATGGGATCTTTATCCTGCGACCACAAAGACATGGCCACAGCGGGGCGAGAACCACCGATCCACGTGCGGTAAGGCATTTGACACCGTGAAATGGTATAATATTCTTTAGAATTTCTTTCATGAAATGAACTTTGGACCAAACAAAGACATAACAGTTTGCTGCATAACAACGGCAGTATCATCGAGTTCCTTAGTCTAGCGAGAGGTATCCGACAGGATTTATTTTGGTTATTGAAACCTTAGAAACAAAGCTTAGAAATAGTAAAGCATCAACAGCAATAGAATTTAAACTGTCGCAGCTGGCCAACTGTCGCAGCTGGCCATCTGTCGCAGCTGACCAACTGTCGCAGCTGGCCAACTGTCGCAGCTGGCCAATGATTATAAATCATTGTTTAAAGTATCGATAATACTTGAACATTTTGTCACTCATTCCGGTCTCAACTAAATAAATCCAAAATTGTAATATTTTGCCTGAGCGATACAAATCTTAAACCAAACTAATTATTAACCAAAGAAATAACAGAACGTGGCTTTAAATCGCTTTGTATATACTTTTGCAACCACCTACATGAAATGACACAAGTGACACTTGGAAGGCAGATCCAAAAACGCTGCTTGGCATCATTAAAGGCAAATTTTTTATTAAAAGTTTGGCTGCCATAAGGCTGTTATATGCTACATCTTTACTCCACGTTAAAACATGCTTCATCCAGAAAATGGACAAAGCTATAAGTACATTTTGTGGAACAACAAAAATCGTAAAGTGTGGACATCGACAATGATTTTTCATATTCAGGAACGAGGGCTGAAAATGCCAAGTTTTGATATGATGGTGTTCAGCCAAAAAAATGTCTTGGGTTAAACCATTTAAAAAAAAGGAAATGCCAAGTGGAAATGGATAGCTCTGATGTCAGTGGATATTTCTGATACAGATCTTCAAAGTAAACTCTGACAGCCTTACTACCCAATCAAACAGAGCTTTACAATCAAGTTTTACAAGCATGGTACGGTTTTTATTCTGTTGAACCTAAGACTTACTGACGATGAAATACAATCCGAAAAACTTTGGAGTAATGAATTCCATACTATGAATAACAGAACCTACAGACAAGTTGCCTGGAAATGCATGTTATACATCAAATTGCAGATCTTATCAACATGGACATATTCTCTCGCCCGCTGAGCGTGGGTATGGTTAACTTATGGTATTATGAAATATAGTTTTGTTCATGCCATACCCCAAGGTTGGAAGGCCGCGAGGTTAGACAGCCTTTAGTTAACGATAATTGTAATTGAAAACAAGGTATGATACATAGATGGGCTAAATTCATAGCTTAATAAATTTAACCACCCACACAATTTATTGTGAATGAGATGGAATAAATACCCCACGGCGGAAACGCAATAATAACTCCCTACAGACACTTACTTTTGTCGAGAGCGCGTCCGTCGCCAGTGCAGGACGCCTGCCATGGCCGCCATGACGAGGACCACTCCGCCCAGGAAGACTATGACGGCCAAGAGTAGGGTCCAGGCGTACTCAGGGATGATTTGGTCCGGGATCCCAACAGCCGGGAACTGGGCTGTGTGGGGGAATAACGATAATCAAATTTCATAATCGAAATTATGGTTGAAGTATTAAAAAAATGTATACGTTAACAGGTTTGTCTCCTATAATAGCATTTGACCCGTCGAGTTCTTTGATTTTCAAAACAGGACACATATGTGGCCGTTTTGCAAAATAACAAAATAATAACTAGCCACGATAACGAGCCCGACAAGACGCCTTGATCGACCTCCAGTCCGTAATACGTGATCTCCATCCGCTGTTTCGCTATTTTTTAAAACCCCGAATATAATATTAAAGTATGTACGTGAAAGCAGTGCCTCAAGGGGCGACCAGTTGGATTCGCGATGTGCGTTGGATGCTGTAGGTTACTTACAGGGGCACTTGGCGACTGGCTGACATATGGTGCCATTCAAATAGTAGAAAAATCTGGTGTGGCATGTGCATGGTCCATATACACCACACATATTGCAGCATACGTCTCTATCTGTTACCGGATGCTTGTTTCCGCTATAAGGGGGTGGGACACCTGGGAAGAGAACAGAACGCGATCAATTACCGTGAGTTGTCATAATAAATCACAAATCCGAAGATGTAAATCGTATGTCAACATTTTTATGTCAAGGATATTTTTGGGAATCTGTTTAGTAGGCTTGTATAGGGAGTCTGTTACATACGCGGGCTTATATTACGCCTATGCAGTTGTTCTAAGGCTATGTAGTTCCACTATATGGTATTAGTACTTTGTTGCATGCCCATCAATTATGCAAATGGTAGTTAATATTAATTGCAATTATTAATTATGCCAATGGCCTCTACTATTCGGCGTCGTAGAACGGTTTTGTTGCAAAAGCTTTACGTATTATAACGATGGCAGATATATGTTGAGGCGCCTGTGCTATGTGTTTATTAACGCTGTGCTGGGGGGCACGTGTGGGCGCGCCACGGTTTGACCTAATGCCAGATCTGTCGTAATTAATAAGAACAAAATTCGCAGTTCATATGCACTGAGTGAGTTACGTAATGCAACTTTCTTAGAAGATTAATTCCTGGATAGTTAATAGTACAAACAAGAGCCGAAATCAGCCGGAGGCTGAGGCTTACTGACAGAAGTGATTTTCTTACAGACGATCAGGAGAATTCATTGCAGCGGTCAATGTAGCTTGAAATAACTCATACAAACGGGCATTTTAGCCTACAATCGCACCTACAATGGGCAACACTGAGGGAATCGAAAGTGCCTTGAGTCCATTTCCCCATTCTCTCATCATTGGCGACCGAGCAAGGGGGGTCCCATTTGGGCGGCACCATGGTTCCCTGGGTAAGGGCAATAGGTCATTTGTGAGCACAGGTATGTTCATGTATAGTTCAGCCCTACTAAGTACCGTAACAATCGCGGCTCTAACTTGCTTTCCTGATTTTTGACCGATTTTCCAATTTGGCCAGACTCTCTATACTTTACCTTTAGGCTTAGTTACGCTTCCATGAAAACGTCAACGTGACGCCACATGACGTCACTGACGCTTACAAAAATGAACTGGCTACATGATGCCTTCAGTGGGCATATTGGGTTAAACAGCTCCTTGAACGAACAACGTGGGCTAAATAGCGCTATAAACGGGCAAATTGGAATAATTACGGCCTTCAGCGGCCAATTTGGGCTAAACATGGCCTTCAATGGCCAATTTGGGCTCAATAATGCCGATATTCAAAGGCGTTCTAGCCCACACTGCCCACTGAAAGCCGTATTGGGCTCGCTGAAAGCGCAATTTGGCCCAAACGCGGGCTGTTTTCCCAGATAGAGAGCGCCATTTTGAGTGAATCCGGCCAAATTCCGACTTTCTACGTGTGCTTGGTCCCGCCCTAATGCCTGTTCTTGCACTCATCATTGCTAAATTACGGACCCCTCCAGCGTCAAAACTAAGCGTGATAGGCCAGAAGCGAATGCGGATTCCTGACCAAAGTCGACGTTTGCCCGTCCTTTGAAACCAGTCCCGACTCTCTAGCGTCGCTGTTAAGCAAACGGCGGCCATCGCAAAGCAGAGACATTGCCGGTCGATTTCGCCGTTGACTCATAATGGGAGCTTCAGCAAAGGGGGTGCACCTCTTGCGAGCGCTCTGGCGGCCAAACTAAGCGTCATAGAGCAATTCTATCGCGATTTACCATAGGATAACCTTACACTTGCCTCTCGCTTCATGCCAAATCTGGGCTCCCTAGCTCAAATATTAACCGAGTTATGGCCCTTTGAAGTTCAATACGCCGTTTAACGCCAGGTGCACGGCAGTTTTGACGAACACGTTTCGGTACCGCAAAAAAAGTTACGCGTCGCAGCAGTTGTCTCTTGATATAAGGTATAGCGTCAAATCAACCGCAAGTTGCTATGATGGATAATAGTTGAGTAATAGAGGTTATAAAATTATGACATCATCACGTTATGGTGACGTCATGGCATCACGCACGACAACGTCCAAATATCTAGACACAAACATGTTTGCCGTCAATCCAAAACGTTGATTAGAACGGCGGTAGGACTGTTGGTCCTTCAGATATAGCTTCACCTAATTACCGAAAATTGTTATTCTTCATCATTGCGGATAAATGAAAAACGAGCAGACGAAGAAAGGACTCTGCAGCTAAGATGTAAAGGATAATAATGCTTTACTGCCAATAGCAATCTTCCCTACCATTATACGCAACGATCGAAGGTCTAGTTAGTTTTTCCGATTTTTGGCGATTTTTTTTAAGTTAGACCAAATTTGTATACTTTATCATTGGGCAAATGTTCGGTTGCCATGGAAACAAAACTGAGACGCGTGACTGAGACGCGTTCGCCGTGGGTATACCGTAGACCTGTTGCACTCGTCCATATCTCGCACCGTGGTAAAGCAAAGTGAGATTGCTCTAACGAAAGTACGTCATATTGAAGGAAGTTTGATTATCTCCATAGGGTCCCATGTTAAACGCGTTCGACTATATACCAAAAAGTTACAGGGATATATCACCGTGTTTATAATTAATGGTCCATCCTACTACTATCCTACTACAACTGTAAGCATAGAGCGATGGCTTCAATAGGACGCTCGTGGGAGCCCCTGCAAACCCCAAACATCCCTACCTTTCACAATGGGAAAGATTTCAAAAAAATCCTGTAACGTCAGTTCTTGTCTGAATTCCATCTAGTAAGGACCATTGTTACTGGATACCATGTTTAACCAAAGAAAAAAACCCGAAACTGTTTGATGCAGGCACCGATGAAATACGGGGCAAACAAATTTCCCCAGCCTGAGAGATTGAGGGCTCTAACATTGGAGGTCCCATAGGGAATTGCCGTCACCCCTGGAACCGGAAGTAAGATAGGAACATACTATTTTTATGATGCAGGCGAACATCGTACCCCATTTCCTACAAAATAACGCCACTATTGCATTTGTATAATTTTTTGCAGATTGTTGACGATTTTTTTAATGTACCGATAGTGACGTCATCGTGACGTCACGTGACGCACTGGAGAGACCTAAGATCCTACAGAGGTTATTCCTATTCATATTTCTATGACATGTCAGAACCTTATAGCGATAACTTGGTTTTAAATGTGTCTAAAAGCCACAAAACTGACAGAGGTGATTTAGTGTGTTTTCCGAAAAACCTATTATCTCATTTTGCTCGAAAATGAGTATGACGCGTCAAAAAGTGAACAATACACGAAAGATGCCCCTTGATGGGCGGCACATTCTGAAACTTACCCGAGATCTCTATCTCTAATATTAACGGAGATATATGCCTTGTTAACCTTTTTTATAAAAAATCGCTGTGACCTTGACCTTTGACCTACATATGCCATTAACAAACTTGACCGAGCGATTTCACCAATCTACCTTTTAGTGAAGACCGATGACCATAGCTGTCGAATTACGACCTGTATCGGTCTGACAAGCAAAGCTAGCTGACAAACAAACATACAAATTTACAAACCGAACTGAGTAGTATACCGACAGAAGTCTTTAGACTTCTGTCAGTAATATGTAATAAGCACTGACCTCACAGAAAACACGAATGTAAGGTTTTATCAAGTACATGATAATTATCAAATTTCATGACGCTCTAAGCAGCCCGTGGTTCATGCCACATACTCCAGGGGAGGTGGGGGGGCACTGGTATACGAATCTGGTGCGGGGGGGGGGTGCCGCGGGTAGCCCTTGATGCCTGAGGGAGCGGGGGCACTGGTATACGAATCTGGTGCGGGGGGGGGGGGCGGGGGGTGCCGCGGGTAGCCCTTGATGCCTGAGGGAGCGGGAATTTGTGATGAGAAAAATAGAGCGACCGGGGAGGGGGGCTCTGAAAATGTGCGTTCATAGAGCGGGTGGCCGCGAAAAATATCCCGACCGAGCGCATTTTGGCGTTAAAACGCTTTAGTGAAAAAAGGGGGGGGGGCGGCTTTACCGCAGAACCCCCCCTCCCACAGCAATTTATTAAGTACCCCCAAGGGCTTGTCATACAATAATAGGGTACGCATTGCGAGTTAGCATGGTAAGAAAAGAAAGGGAAGCAATATAAAGGTAAAATATGAGGTGTTCAACTGCCGGCATGGAACTGTTGTTCATTTTGCCACAAAATCGGTTTGTTACGACAGATCTGGCATTACTTCAAACCTGGAGCGCAGACACATACCTGCTACACAACTCTCCCATTCCTTTTGGCGTCTGGCGGCGCATGTGTCATTCTGGAAAATAGTCAGCATGTTAGACACATTGAAGAAGGTTCCGCCTCCAATTCCGTAAGCCTCGAACGAGTAGCTGAATTTTTTCATTAGAAATCGAATGTCAGAGAGTCCGGTCGTCGTCTTGGCAACCATGCTTGTCTCGAAATCGCTCACTACGAAAAGCAACTTCCGGTGAATGTCACTGCGCTTGAGGAATAAGTTTTCGGACATTTTCAGTGCCTCTGAAACATGAAAATAGTGCCGTATAGTTAGATCTAATATGAAATCAGCCATGTGGGGAAATAAGTTATTAGAAAACCCCCCGAGTAAAGTCGAAATAATTGTGTAAACTGCATCACTATGTCCCAAGCACATTCAGTTTATAGTGGTTCTAATCTAGTTAAAGTGTTTGTGCCACGCCAAAACAACTTTAGTTCGTATTAATCTTCTGTGTTTCCATGCTTATATTATCGAGCTCTAACGCCCCAACTAGTAGAAGGGCATATTTTTCCACTTGTTTTCGCACCTTCCGATTTAACTTCTGCGAGCGAGGAAAGTGACGTCAAAAGAGGATACAAACGTATGTGCTTTTATATTGAGACTCAACGAAACGCACTCAACCAAAAAAACAATCACACCCTGGACCACAGATGTCTACGTACTGCACCAAAGCTCACCTGTCAATCATGTGACATCATAGGGGAATTTTCAAATAACGCTCAGATGCAAGCTCCCAGAAGCAAACCCGCCGGATCTCACTTTTGCCACTTTATTTTGCACGCGTTTATAGTGATATCGTGGAATATAAAATGTAAACTCCCATTAACACAAATTGTTATTTGTTTATCTTTCCTAAACCAAGTTAACTTTGAACAAGACAAAATCGTGGCACAAACACTTTAATGTGTAACCAAGCATTGTTCAGTTGCCTTATTTAATAATAACATTGAAAATTATCATATTAACCCTTATCTTTTTCAGCATAAAGGCAAAATTTAGTCCAAAATGCATCGTTGGTGTGGACGCTCAGGTCGCGTGATTTTTTCTCAGAATGCACCTACCCCGTTTTTTTGCCCTCCTACATTCGGTCACACATTTACCAACAGCTGATCTCACCCCTAATTAGATCCCCTCCCTTCTTCGGAGAGAGTTTATGCTCCACTATTTTTATCGGTTGACAAAGATGTTTACTGAATCTGGTGGTTACCCCCTGTCAGATTTTGAAAACAGCAACGCTCAACTAACTCAGCCTTAGCCTTTGCGCATATTTGATGGAGTTTTCGGGTTACGTTAACTAATATCTTCATACTAATGCGCAGATTCTGTCTGTCCGTATATCCCTCGCTAAGTAAGCCGTGGTATTCTTCGTTTGTGTCTAAGAAAAATCTGTCACTCATACAACAATATTTTCGCCAAGAAAATAGTGTATATATATGTACATATCAGTTGTGCAATAAATATATAATATAAAAAGGATATGTTGATAAGGCATTTCTTTTTTGCCATCTGGTGCATCACCTGCGGGAAGGTGTGGCTTTCTTGTGTACTACGTCATCAAAACTCGAATATTGCTATATTTTTTATCATATGCAACATTATATGTACATGATATCATATATATTTCGTACAGAGATAACATTCACACAGTCAAGACTATGTACCACGGACATGATAATGAAGCTTTTCTTATCAAGGTGGAAAATTGCTATATACGAACAGCTACAATGAAAGTCGGATCGAAAAATTGTCCAGTACCTACCTTGAATTCCTACCCCGTCAACGTCCTGTTGATTCCTCACATAGGCCACACGTGTGTCGAATTGCCCATCCCTTGCAAACAATTCACATGGGTAGATACCTTGTGGGTCACTTATAAGGTCAAGGTCGATAAACGCGTCCGCCGCGAAGGTTATGACCCCTAAGCGGCTGTAATTGCCGGAGTTTTCCGGACCTATTTGCATCGTTCTTTTCACCAGCGAAGTCACCAACGTCTTGTACTCCCCAAAGCGTTTTTCGGAGACACTCTCCGATCTGTCCAGTAGAATAACAACATCGGAAGGGCCTCTAAACTGACACTCACAACCGTCCGTCGAGAGTGTGTGCACACACATTGATGACGTCGTGCACAGCATTATCATGGCCACTAAGAGTTTGGCGTATTCCATCGCGCTTGATATAATCTTGATAGGGCAGTGCTGTGCGATCCGTAATTGGCAATAACCGGCGATCTTCTCAATGCAGAAATCGGCGAGTTTCAACAGCTCAACACACCTATGCTATATGTAGCGAAACTTATGTTGATCTATCTGCAGTTGCTTGTGTCTTCGCGAGGCATAAAGTCACGGAATAAACAACCGTGTGTATTGTTCTTCCGTTGTAAGCATTTGAAGTGTTATGAAGAGCCCAGCGCTCGGCGTCTCTCTTCTTACCGGACTTGAACAGGGTTTTTACACCTTTGTGTGTGTGGGTGTGTTGGTGACGCATCACTTCCTTCAAAGTGGAATTCTACTGAGGCCCTAGAGGTCTGCAATATAGCATGAAATCATATATACACAGAAACGGAAGTTCAATACGTAGTCGCGCAAATGACACTCCTCATTCACTGCATCGGAGTGTATTGAAATAGGCTATACTTCCGAGTGTCACTGTATCTAGGTGCGGATCGAGGATTGTGGTCGGAACCCGCGACTAGGAGTTGGTCTTTTTGGCCGGTTTTGCGCACCAATATAACTTCACGGGACGATTAACGATGAATGAATGGAATTTTCCAGCGATGAGGTGCCCGGACTCGGTCCAGTGAGATAACCACCACACTACGGGTCGAGCGCCCCCTGCACAGAAGGATGTGAGGCTCAAAACATATTAACAGGGGAACGGGGAGAGGGGAGGGGTCCGGACCCCCTGGATCCGCCACTGGCATAAGAGGCGGGGTGGGAGAGGGATCCGGTCCCCCTGGATCCGCCACTAACATGAGGGGGGGGGTCCGGACCCCCCGGATCCGCCACTGGCATGAGGGGGGTCCGGACCCCCTGGATCCGCCACTGGCATGAGGGGGGGTCCGGACGCCCTGGATCCGCCACTGGCATGAGGTGGGGGGGGGGGGTCTGGACGCCCTAGATCCGGCCCTTAGCACCTTAACATGAGTGGGGGGGTCCGGACCCCCTGGATCCGCCACTTGCATGTAGGGGGGGGATCCGAACCCCCTGGATCCGCCACTGGCATTAGGGAGGGTCCAGACGCCTTAGATCCGGCCCTTAGCACCTTAACATGAGGGGGGGGGGTCCGGACACCCTAGATCCGCCACTTGCATTAGAGGAATTCCCTAACCCTCTGGATCCGCCACTAGCTTTTGTAACACGTTCGCAATACCATACCGTGACCCGTCCTTTTCTGGCCTTGATGCGCTTGTGTGTAAGCCTGTAAGTAAGTTTTTCTGGTCGAGTTACTGCGGTTAGGGTTAGGATGGTTTATCGCTATTTCGCCCGCATCTGCTGTGTCATAGTGAGGCTTGTATCTTCTACTTGTCATTGTAGGGGCCCAGTGGTAGTGGGAGGGAAGGTGGGGGGGGGGGAGCGATGAAGCCACATATACATTGGACGCAAGCTCTTCTCTTGTAAGGTCTGGTCGTTCGCCCGAATATATATATATATATTCATATATATATATATGAATATGCATATATGATATGCATATATGATATGCATATATGATATGCATATTCATATATATATATAAATATGCATATATGAATGTGCATATATGATATGCATATATACCTATACATGTATATATACCAGTACTAACATTAATAAAACGAAGCTGTCTGTCTGCCCCACATATCCACCCATTGCATGCACCAGCAGCCGCCTTGGATACTTTCAACAGTATCACTGGGAGCCGATATATAGATATATATATCAAGGCCCAGTATGATTTCCGCCTATCAAGGAGAAGCATTGTATCGCCTCGATACCTGGGGGTCATTTCACTAAGATCTCATAATTTTTGCTCGTAAAATAAAAAAACTGAATTGCCGGCCAAAAGAGAAATGAAAAATGTTTAATTTATGATAAATATGTGGCAAACATGATTTTGAATATTATGGGCAGAAAATAAATTGCACGAAGATGGCTGCCCCCCAGTAATCGCAGTATAACGCTTGTTTCCGTTGCTCGTAAAATTACGATCTCTCGTTAACTTGGCATGTAAAAGATACAGTTACGAGCTCGTAACTCTTAGTGAAACGATCTGTATCGTGACTCAGCAATAATTTCACCTGTTACTTCCCTATGGCACTATAACGTGACCGTGAGAAACATATATTTTTGCCCTATCCACAGGGTATGTCACGCGGTATATACCCGGCATAGGTCACAACACCCTCGCAACCGCAACCATCGCCCACACGTCTCGAGGCTTTACCACCTGACATCGTATTTTCAGATGTTCAGATAGAACAGTCGGATGCATATGCCGGTTGACCCGCCTCGCTGCTCCCCCCCCCCCCCCGCCAACAACACTCGCGATGTGTGAGAGGCGACCTAGCCCGGTGGCGAGCACGTTCGGCTACGGTCGAATGCCTTCTCTGCTACCATGTCAAACCAAACCGCCGGCGGTTGGTGGTTCGAATCCCGCCTGTGCACATGGCGAGGTTTGTGCAGCTCTAAGATTCCATGTCTTTTTTTTCGCAAACAGTTTCTTCCTATTACGACGTTGCGTCACCTACGATATATCCTGCCATATGCAAAGGACAATATGTCAATGGCCATAGTCCTACTTATAAAACAACCGATTTGGGTCAGATAAAGCTACAGGATATTAAATTGCATGACTGCTCTCCCTCATCATATTGGTTTCCCCAAAGTGTCTCATGCGCACGTGCTATGGTGGTTATAAATAGAGCGTGATCAAGCAAAGAGGGTGACCAAATCGAGACCCTTATACATACATACCACTGTCAGGGTGACTTGCTTCGGTTTGCCAGGCAGGCAATATGTGGGGATTCCCCTCAGCTCACACAGCCAATCACATGTCCGCGCAGCGCTGACTTCATGGCGCGGAATTACATCAGATGCTACACTCACTGGGCGCATTTCTTTGGTAACCCGGGTGTCTTTGGTAACCCGAATACGCACATTACCCATCGGTTTACCGCCCGACACTTCTTTCACCCGGGTCGGGTGCGCGCATCCATTCGGTATGCCTGTTTGAAAAGTAACTGTCTAGGCTGGTTCCATTGCCCTTACATGAACCGAACATGACCCGTGTGAACCTGGCCCAAAGAAATGAGCCCACTGTCACATCAATCAGGAAGCATTGTTAATGCCCCGGTGGGGGTAGAGTAGGGGGGTATTTTCAACACATACCCGCTCTATGTTGCATAATCATTTAGGCCCGTTTGGTTTATTAACTTGTCCGGCGGAAGAACTGAATTTGCTAGTTAGTTAACTCTCTTCGTCAGTTATTTGGTCATGCTTGAGTTGTGCAACGCGCCTGCTATTATAGAGCTGCATGGAAGGTTATCAAATTGAGTGACAGAGAATTCACACTAAAAGAAATACAATAGTTGGTGGGAAACTCTAAGTAAAGCAAGGCCTATTGTTGTCCTGAGAGTGGTTTCGTGATCAGACACAGAACTAAAAACAAGAAAATTAAAAAATGGTAAAAACATTTTTAGGTCAAAATGTTTAAATATATGTATAGCATCAAAAACACATTGTGGACACAAAATTGGGCTATAGTTGCGACAGAGATTCAAATGGAAGCTACAATGACACGTTAAGACGCTAACACGGTAACACGGTAACACGGTAACACGGTAACACGGTAACACGGTAACACTAACGCGGTAACACGGTAACAAGGTAACACGGTAGCACGGTGACACGGTAATACGGCAACGTGGTAACACAGTAACACGGTAAGGCGGCAAGGCGGTAAATCGGTAACACGGTTACGCGGTTACGCGGGAAGACGGTTACGCGATAACATGATAACACGGTAAGCCGGTAGCACGGTAACACGGTAGCACGGTAACACGGTAGCACAGTGACACGGTAATAAGGTAAGGCAGTAACGCGGTAACGCGGTAACACGGTAACGCGGTAACACGGTACCGCGGTAACACAGTAACGCCGTAAAGCGGTCACGCGGTAACGCGGTAACACAGTAACGCGGTAACACAGTAACGCGGCAACCCAGGTAAAACGGTAATACGGTAAAACGCTTACGCCGTACCGCGGTAACACAGTAACGCGGTAAAGCGGTCACGCGGTAACGCGGTAACACAGTAACGCGGTAACACAGTAACGCGGTAACCCAGGTAAACGGTAATACGGTAAAACGCTTACGCCGTACCGCGGTAACACAGTAACGCGGTAAAGCGGTCACGCGGTAACGCGGTAACACAGTAACGCGGTAACACAGTAACGCGGTAACCCAGGTAAAACGGTAATACGGTAAAACGCTTACGCCGTACCGCGGTAACACAGTAACGCGGTAAAGCGGTCACGCGGTAACGCGGTAACACAGTAACGCGGTAACACAGTAACGCGGTAACCCAGGTAAAACGGTAATACGGTAAAACGCTTACGGTGTAGCGCGGTAACACAGTAACGCGGTAAAGCGGTCACGCGGTAACGCGGTAACACAGTAACGCGGTAACACAGTAACGCGGTAACCCAGGTAAAACGGTAATACGGTAACACGCTTACGCCGTACCGCGGTAACACAGTAACGCGGTAAAGCGGTCACGCGGTAACGCGGTAACACAGTAACGCGGTAACACAGTAACGCGGTAACCCAGGTAAAACGGTAATACGGTAACACGCTTACGCCGTACCGCGGTAACACAGTAACGCGGTAAAGCGGTCACGCGGTAACGCGGTAACACAGTAACGCGGTAACACAGTAACGCGGTAACCCAGGTAAAACGGTAATACGGTAACACGCTTACGCCGTACCGCGGTAACACGGTCATTTCTGCTGGATCGCGCGTGATGCAAGACTCAATTGCATGAACAACAAAGAGGTATTCTGTGGCGGACTTAACTATGCGGAAGACTGGCTATACTCTGTCCGCACCATGCATATGGTATCTTCGCGTCGGATATGCTTACCTCATTAAATGGAAAAGCAATACACCAGGCCAGTCGGAAGCGGGAGAGGTGTCGGGGCGCCCCCCCCCCCCCGGCGCTGCGTCCGCCCCTCCAATTTCTCTTGGCTTCAAAGGGTGTCGTCATCAGGTACACGCTTACACTTTTATAGCTGGATAAAATGGGCTCTAGTGGTAAGTTTGGGGAAGTAAAAATCTTACGGAAAGAAGCGAAAGTGAAAAGGCCAATGGAAGTTAAAGTGAAAGGACAAGTGATATATGATAAGCGGTGCTGGGTTAATGTACAACAGACTTGGCGAGACTGTATACCCCGAGTGGATATAATGGTTCAGTCGTCAATGAAGAGATTTACACAGAAATAGACGCAACGGTCAAACGTATCGAATGCGAGATTAAATGAAATAAGTATACAGGGAATGATTCACTACACACAGATTTCGTCAAATGAACCGGAAGTCACTATAACGTATAATAACAGATCAAGATAGCATACGCAAAACTGTGATGCGATATATTGCGCCATCAGCGGGAAATATGCACGCTGTAGGCGCTATGTATGGTTAGGTTAGGGTTAATTTAGGGTAGGGTTAGTGCAACGGCAATGCGCGCACCGCAGGCTGTATTTAATGCAAGCGCACACTGTATTCACCGATATTAACGGAATTAGAAATCAACCCATGGTTTGGAACCGTGACGTCATAGTGACGTCACGTGACGGATCTTCCGCCCGCCCATTTAATGCCATATTAGAGCCGAAGTGAACATGCATTTTTGAAGTCAAGAGTGATTGTCTTGACTGAATATGAATGGCGCTATAAATGTTATCCTTTATTTAATAAGACGTCATCGTGACGTCACATGACGTCATCTGACGGCCAGGAAAGGCTCAAGGTGGAATCTATTACTTTAATATATCTACATATGAATTCGGGCGATGATAGCTATTACTAAAGTAGCTGTCACAACTCATTGGATTAAAAGAAAATACCGGGCGGCTGCAATGTGATATAAAAGTTTAGGAAGAATTGCATGCTAAGTACGTAGGCAGAGGACCAAACGAACCTGTTCCTACCCTATTTTGCCATCGCCACCCCCCGCGTCCACCCCCTGCTGCACAGTATGCACATGGCCCGTCAATCTACCCGGCTGCCAGCTTCACGCACCTCTCCTCCCTCCACCCCTCCCCACCGCCACCGCACCCAGCCTAACCCTTACCACCGTTTTGGGCCTCGTTCGCAAGCGACAGCTAGTCGACTATTTCTTGACCTAGATTTCGCCATTGCGCCTGCGCATTACAGCCTAATGCCGGGAAGGTCGAAAAGGGTTGACAATCTGTCTCATGGCGAAAGTAACAACAATAACAAGCACCTTTAACCGCCGCATGTGTCCTGACCCTCTTGTGAACCATGCTATATTTTAATTCGTTTAAATGTATTTAAAGTTGCATGTCGAGTTCTTTCCCGCCAAAACTAAGCCCAGACGAAGTTTATATCAAAATTTGCAGAAAACTCGATTGTTCCATTCCATAAATTTAGAAACCTGATAAACCTCGCCATTTCGGCTGTGGTGTGGCAAACGTGTCTATGCCGCGACACCACAGCACTCTGTCGCGGCACTGCTACTTATAACAAAGCATCGCGAAGCACACAAACTGATGACGTTTACCACTGAAATGAAAATTTGTGGTAAATTGATATCACGGGCAAGGCTAAGAGACACTATTTGGCAGTCTGGCATGGGTGGAGTATACACAAAACCAATCTTGAATGATTCAAGGACTGATTCTTATTTGTATTTTGACCTGTTTAGTTTGTGACGTTGACAGTGACAGTGACGTTGATGTGCTGGTGACGTAACACGCATGAAGTAATCTCCGCCAGGGCGAGCGCCAACGACTAACTTTCCGGAAGTCACTGGTACCAACCATATATATACTAGACGTTATTGGCCAGGATTCGCGACTGGCAGCGCCTCCTTGAGGCAGAGTGTTATACAGTGTTTACAGCTGTTCCAACAGCCGCGGCGCCTCACGTGATCTGACGGAACACCCCCGCCGCAAAATTTGTTGAAATAGTAACTTTAAACTTGCAAACGAAGTTACAGATCAAGTATACACCACAAAGGTGACGCAAACACCGCTTACTGCTCATTTCCCTCCGCCATATTGGACGACAATCGACCAGAGGAACCGTGGGTGGCGGCATGGTTCGTTCTGGTCGACTAGATGGTCGGACTAGTCACTGTTCGGCAGCCAAATCGTCAACCATTAGTCGACTAGCGGTCGCTTGCGAATGAGGCCCCGGTATCACGGCCGTCCTGTCCATACACCCTTCAGTGACAGAGTTTCTCAGAAAGCAGCTGTATCAAGTTACACCATCGACTGCCCTGTTCGAACCGTGGCCCACCACTCTACGAGTCAAGTCAAAATTGGGCACCCTGCCGTACGAGGAAATATGGACCCCTGACACCACTCCCACCCCACCGCCCCCCTTCTAATGCAACACGGCTTCACTGACCACACGATGCGTCAACGACCTTACGGGTTCAAACTGGTACCCGATTATATCATCAGTTGGTGTAAATTTGTCTGACTCGCCAGAAATTTGTTCTTGCTCCGCCATATTTTGAACATTAGGAAATACGATCCCGCGTAAAAACGCGCGATGTAATTAGGCCATTAAACCGCTTCGTTATCATAGCTTCCGGTGGTAATACTCGACTAAACCTACCTGTCGCTTCACCGCCAGTGACGTCATCATCAGTGCGCTGAGGCCGGTGCCCATGGCAAGTTGGGGGGTTGTGCAAAAGTGCTTGGAATTCACCAATTTATGATTTGAAACAAAAAATTGTGTGTAATGTTTAGTTAATTTCCTATAGTTTAACTGGAAATGTAAATAATATAGGACCGAAATATTCCTTTAAAGAACGATAGAAGGATTAGTCCTTCAGCTATGGCTTGACGAAAATGGCAAAAAATTGCATTAGTTCATTATTGGGCAGGCACAAAGACCGAGGACAATCTTTGACGATTTTTTTAAGATGGATACATGGATACTCATCGTTGGCGGCTTCGCAAAAGGGTCGTCCCACTTTGAATCGCTCTAGCGCCCTAACTAGGCGTCATCCGCCCAATCATTAAATTAAATTATCTGTAGATGCTTATTGACCAAAGATTGCAATTTTAGCATTCTTATCTGATTTTCGACGATTATTTTTTTTAATGGCAAGAATCTGTATGTTTGTCTTTAAGCAAATTGCTTCGTTGCCATGGAAACGAAAGTAGTATTGCGATCGCCGTTCTGCGATCTGATAGCATCAGCTAACTCGCTTCAGCTCAGCTCAGCTCGGCTCAGCTCGAGTGATGTATTTAAACATGTGCAACATGAGCGGTTTGCATGGGTTCAATTAAGGTCGCGCACCATTCCCTTACTACTGTAGGACGGATTCATTACCTTATTTACAAATTATCCAGATAATTAAGTGGCGGTCGCTCTGCTGGCATAATATGTAAATAAAGTAATGTCATTCCTTGGCACCAATGGACTTTCGTAATAGATTATTGCTGAGGGCGATGTGAAAGAAATTATATGCGAATTACGTTTTACTGAGTCAAATACTTCTCCCCCCCCCCCCCCCCCCCGCACCCCTCTCCTCCTAAATTTTGGCCTGGGCATACCAATCGCGCCTACCTTTCGTCTACAGAACGGTCTGGGGGTCTCCCTGGCCCAAAGACGTAGGCAGGCTCAGCTGTAGCTCAACAGGTCGTGGGTTCGCGCCCTGACACCTGTATCGAGGGCAAGTTTCGACCTACTTCATTTCGATGTCCCAGGAGGTTTCTTGGTGCAAATTAGTTTTCATGGGCATGAATGTGGTCTATTACACCAACATCTTATCTCAGATATGTCGGAAAGAAATCAAGCAGGTAGTTTTTGAATACAAGAACAACCCGAACAAATCCTAACCTAGACGCGTCGTCTCGCCCGAGCCCCGGTAAATGGGAATCTTCGGCACCGGCAGAAACAACATGAAAGATAGCGATTCGCAGCTTAAACTTGTGATCTGGGCGCCGGGGTGGGGGGTCACCGGCGAGTCAGAACGTGCAGCCATTCATCCTTAGAGGGCAGCCAAGACACAGGGTGGTTTTAGGGCATGGTATCTTCTATATATACATTTCAAATACCGATAGTTCCGTGATCGGGGGGCGATCGGCAGTTTGCGCAGGTGTGTGGCCGTTGACTGACGGAGTCTCGACCGAGAGGTTACGTCTGGTGACATTTAACAGCCAACGGGCGGACGAACGGACGAACGTGCCTGCCAAGCACATCCTCTGACGGAGACCGCGTCACCCGGGCCAGGCCCATATGCTGCCTGTTCACCGAGCCCATTCAAAGTTATCGGTGTGTCGATAAAGACTGTATATCGCATTATTATCATCATTACCATCATCATCATCATCATCACCAGCGTCGTCGTCACCGAGTACGTATCTCTATATATTGTAGCAATGACGCGATACGTCAATCGTTATTACATTGGAACACTTCTTCTGATGACGTCAGTATTCTATGAGTACGCATCAGCCATCGGATCATGCAATCTCGACTTCGGACGACGTCGGGTTGACGTGATTTTCATCATAGACGCCTCGCATAGCGTCTCCACAGAACCCCAGCGTTTTAACTTAATCAAAGATTTGATTCGCTCTCTTGTTACCAAGGCGATCAAAATTGGACCTGACGTCACAAGAAATGACAGTCGTGTAGGGGTCATAACCTTTGCGGCGGAAGCTGCTGTTAACCTTGACCTTGTACGGCAGCCGCAGGAATACGTCTACCCTTGCGAACTGTTCGCTGATGATGGACTGTTCGATAAACGTGTGACGTATGAAGGGATTCCACTAACTGACCGATCGCAAGGTATACAAGGTCAGTGGCATTCTCAGAGTACTATATGGGCAATGATCAATCACTTCGGTGGTAATTGGTGCAGATATCACGTACAATTTCGCTGTTTTAATTTTCTGCGGAATCTGTTACTTATCTCGGCCATAAAAGTATCAAATTGGTTATGTAAAATGTTTAGTGAGCAGGTTGAATCGTTCTACATATTTTACCAAATATCATTTATTAATGAATTATTCCGGTAACCAATATTCTTAAAGCTCTTCATAAATCTGTTTTCTTGGGCCGCTCTACCAAATTGCCAAGCCTCAAGCTTACCGAATGTATCAATAATTCATACTGACGATACGCGTGATAAACGTATTGTGAAGATGATTTGAAACATTAAATACATATTCGTCGGTTCAGAAATGGTAGTTATTCAGGAAATGGTGGTCGTAAAAGCTTGTCGTTCGACACCCAGGCCGCTGAATAAAGAAAGTAAAGGGTCCCATTATGAAACTAGACGGACTTTTTTGGTAGTCTAGTCTGTATGTAAAATACTCAACCAGGAAGACAACACACCCACTTAAATAATGTCCCCATAGCTCCCACGTTAACTGTGTAATATAGGCTCGAAATTTAACATAGGTTCATTTGTTAGGCACCCAGGTACAAACTGGCGGGTCTTTAGATTTACTTGAATGCTGTTGAATGCTGATGACGATCTCGTTATGCGATCGAAAAAGATCACCTGATCAAAATATTAGCATATATCAGCCACAACGTGGCGCCCATCGGTCAAAGTGAACACAAAGGATGACACGGCACAAACACTTGGACACGCATCGTATAAATGCAGGTGACAACGGCGAGAGGGGGTCGAAAGCTCAGTTAAAAATAATACCTGTTGCACCTGTTACTTTAAGCCCATCTCCGACAATGAACAGTTATTTGGTTTTGCACAAGACTATATTGTAGTCCTAGCCTACAGAATGTGAGATGTGCCGATCTCCCAACAGAGGGGGTTCTATATCATGTATCTCTATTTTGTATTATATGCGCTTCCGTTTCTTTGTATGTAACATCAGGTCTGTGTATATGTTTTTGTTTTTGTAAGAGTTGACCTTGCTCGATGGCATTCCGTTCAGGGAAACATCAGAACAGAAATAATGTCTAAAAGAACAGAATATGGATTCTGCTTCACGGCATGCTATGAGCACTAGCATTAATGAATCCTTCTTCTTATAACGCCATATATTGCGCGTCTCTCGTTACAGATGCTCTGAGAAAGGCTGAAAAGTCTTTCAATGGGCCTAGTTACGCGACACGGAAGTTGCTCTTCATTGCCAGTGATTTCCTGCCGGACGTGGCTGCTGGCATACAGGCCGAGCTGCCCAGGCTACATTCCGGCTCCGCTTACCCTCCAGTGGAGATGTTTGCCATTGAAATTGGGGCGTCTTCCCGCGAGACCGATTGGACGGCCCTCTTCGCACCAAATACCTACTGCGCTCGTTCGTACGACGACTGGAAGAAGTATGCGACAGGTACGTGCGAGACCCAATGAAGCGAGCGCCACACCCGAAGATTTCCGAGATCACAGTCTCTCACGCACGAGATAAATCGCAATATTCGGCTCCGACTGTTTCCAAATTAAGTACGAGCAGCACGGTACCGATCCAAATGGCGCTCTATTCGAGTTACAGCGGGGTCTATCGGAGTAACATCGACCACGCGAAGCAAAAGTCAATGTAGAAGGTCAATGTTTTGATAAAATTCGACTATTAAATGGTTTGTAATTGTGCGCAAATGTGGTGCATAAACCCCGCATAATTCTATAGTGTCATAAAATATTCTTTGCGATCTGATTAGGGAAACAGGACAGGAAACATTCGCGATATAGGTTGTCAACACCCGTCGGAAAGCAGCGGTTGTGTTATTGTTTGGGCGTATACATTCGGTTTATACCCCTTTGTCAACGTTGTTTGGGACTAATTTGACAGTGTATGGAATCAATACGTGTAGTGCAGCTTCATTACTGTGAGTTAAAGCTATTTCTAACATAATAAGCACGAGTAACGCATGGTGTTGTGTATCTTGATTTACAACGGCGTCTAGTTGAGCAATAGAACTTGTTCTATCCTAAACGGGAGCAACGGACTTGCACCGGACTGGAGCCATAATATGGGGTCGTTAATATGACAGGCGGCGGCCGGGCGGAGGAGGGGGGGGGGGGGGGTAGGCGCCGGAGGCGACGATGCGTTGCGGTTGTGGGTAAGGTGTGAATTGTGTCTGCAGGGGATTATGTCGAAGCTAGATCCCATTGTTTAGTTGTTACACCAGGTTAGGTTTTTATATACATATTTTTATATACCTGTGCGACAGTGTCAGTGACAACGGGACCGCCTCGACACTGCGACTCCAAAGTTGAATAGAACATGTTGTCAAAATTTGCTACCTTCGCCCTGAGGAACTAGAACACGTTGTATCATTAATGGCTTTGTTTGGGTCGTAAAACTACTAAACGATGCATTGGCAGGAAAACAATTGATGTACATATGATCTATGAACCAGAACCTACTTCCAAGCTACGTACAGTGGATGGTATTGGAAAAGATATGGAGAAAGTGATAACTCTCGTAGTGTTGTCAACACTAGCGTGGCGTGACACGTCGATTTGTGTTCATGGTATTTCTCTTCAACTATGTAAACCGCAATAACATCACTTGGAAACAAAGATGATATGTTTGTTTACATTTCATTGTTTACCTCCTTTTTCTGGCTGTCTCTGGATTGAGGTCCGTTTCCGCAGGAGCAAAAGCCGCATTCGGCCATGCGACTCGAATAGAAGCCGTTGTATTCCTATAGACTCCGTTGTAATCCGAATAGAGCACCATTTGGATCGGTACCGGGAGCAGGGCCGTCCCGATAGCTCAGTGGGTTAGAGCCCTCACCTTGAGCGCTCTGGCCACCTGAGAGTCTAACGGAACGTGGATCGGTGGTTCGCGCCCCGCTGTGGCCATGGCTGTGTGGTCGCAAGATAACGATCCCATGTCTATCCTCGCAAAGAGTACGGGGAAACCCCCAGGGACATAGCTCCGCTCTCCCCTCCTTCTCCCATTGACGCAATAAGATCAAAATTGGTTAAAGCGTCCTGAGTATACAACCGACCCATTACGAGCCGTGGTCGGTGAGAAAAAGAACGCTCAGAAATCAGGTTGGTTAATTTGTATGCCAATTAATTGCGTAATGTATTGCACGAACAGTGCCGCAGCCTCACCAGCTCATGGGAGAAGTCTTCGTAATCGAAAAATGATATTTGTTATTAGAGATGGCATGGGTTCCGCATTCTGGAAAAGCTAATATTGCATGGCTGCTTAGTGTTAAGTAGATTTGCGAAGCACTGAATAACTAATAAAGTCCCAGCGATAATAAAGGTGTGTCAGCTATTGTGCACAGCACCGAATCGAAACACTTTTTCCCTTACCTAAATCATTTGCATACAGTGTCACGTGTTGTGGCGTGAATAGGGCCATGCGAGATTTCACGGGGGAATAGGTATTGCTATAATGCAAACATTAAGACCTTCAACAAATTGAAGGCGTTAAACAAAATTCATCTTTTTGTATGACACACACATTTTAAGCAGATTACCTATATCACCTCTCGATAAAGTTTCTTTTGCGTCTTCGATTTGTTTTACGGGAAGGGCTGCATACTGGAACACCGACTAGTTGATACTGTGAGAGCGTGTATCCTTCGTCCATCGCCCATAAAGTGAACTAGGCTACTGTGGTAAACGCTAGTCATACTTGAGCCATACCGAAACCCTGGAAGGAAGAACCTAACAATGGAGAATACTATTTATTTATAGACTGCCTGAGGATAGTTAATGGTAAATTGAAACAAGCAATCAATCGGCCATATCACGGAGCAGGTGATACAGATCTTTGTTATGTTATTCTGTTTTCAAACTTTTGAATTATTTATACCGTTACAGATTTGCCTCTGCCCTCATTGGGAGATCTGCACCCGATAACAAACCCAGATATGTGCTGCCACCTATGCGGAGAATCCTCGTGTAGGTGCTACGAGACTAGCGAAACGTTTTATGACTCAAATTCGAAGGTGTGCCAAGTTTCCGGTGGGGGATGTGGAAAAGGTTTGTTTTTAACTTATTACTTATAGCTAACGTTCAAGGCAAGATCTAAAAGCGAAGGCGTCAATATTTTTGATTTGGTGCCATAGGTCACACATTTGTTGGTGTACTACCTACGTATTGCCTTTGAGTATCGTGCTAACAGGTTGAAGTTAATAAGTCCAGCATCATTCTGGTTTAATCAGTTAAATCTATTTGAATTTATATTGAGGTTTGTAAAAAAAAAAAAAAAACGGAAAGCGGAACAAAATGGCTCAGTCCTAGCTTACGGGATGTGAGATTTGCCGATCTCCCAAAAGAGGGCGTTCTGCTTAAAGTCCATCTCTTTTGGGTGGTATTTGTTACTAAACCACTTCTAAATATACTATTCCCATTGGTTACTAAAGCCATTTATCAGGTGGAATTATTTTACAACGTCTCTTATGCCATCAATACTAAATATCTTAACTCACCGAAACACATTCAAGCAACGAACGATCTATTTCTAAACTTTCGCCTAGAGTAGTAATTTGTGACGTCACAAGAGGAACCGGTTTGAGTGTGCCTCGCTCGCTTCGACTGCACGCGCCACTGTTTGAAAGTACGTGCGGCAGGAAAGCTCCAACTCATGATGAATTTTTGCCACAAGTAGCTCTAGATAGGCCTAGATCTATTACATTAGAGTTGTGTTTTTGGTGGTTGCAGCAACACTCGTGACACTGACAGACTGTCACTGAACGCAACGGGCTGCAGTGCCAGTGTTGCCAGCCTACGTTTCTTCCCAAAAGGGTAATCTAGGTTACGGAGAACTGACCGTCTCAGGGTTTTCCGTCGAATCGTACACATAGAATCTAGATCTAGGACTAAATGAAATTTATGTACTAAAAGAAGTTGTTCATGCACAATAGACAGGGAGGGAGGGTGGCATTTATCGGTCTAACTTAGAAACATGCAACGCACTAATTTTGTACGACGTGTCGTCATGCTTGTTATAGTAATACTTGTGGAAACCCGAACGTTATGGTGTCCGGTTGGGAGAAGCAACTAAGTAGGGGGGAGCAGGGGTATTTGCGTTCCTCGAGATTGGGCGTTTCATTTCACCGTGGACTGGCAATTAGGAAAATAATTCTTCGTGAACTGGGAATCGGGTATTTGCCGACCGCCGTGAACGAGGATTTTCATTAATCGTGAACTGGGAATTTTAATATTAAATAACCGAGAATCGGAAAGTCGTCAATTTAGTATCGTGTATCCTGCATGCGGAGAGTTCTGCTTTTAATTCATCGTGACATGGGAATAAAGAAATTTATTCTTCGTGATCTGGAAACACGACCCCCCCCCCCCCCCCCCCTAAGTAGCTCTCAACTATTTGTCTAGATCCCATGATATAATATTCATTTCTATGAATGAAGCGTTCCCACCTCTTCTGTCGCACATACATGTAATGATGACCAAGGGAGCCCCGGCCCCCCTCACCCCCCCCCCCTTCACCCAAGTGGGGGAGGGGGTCCACTTCCAGGCCCAAGCTTACGATAACGCTTTAGACTTGCGCTTTCAGTCAAGGTGGCTCGAAACGATAAGTACTTCGGCAGAACACATGCTCCAGTTGCCTAAGTTCCTTGATTTCCTCTTTCTCATCCTCACTATCGTCAATTTCAAATAATCGTGCTCGGTAACGGACGCTGCCATGCTCAAAAGATGCATTTACCGTATTGCGCAACAAAAACCATTTCATCTTGTGACGTCACGAACCAATAAAACAATTGCCCCTGTCTATCTTTTACTTTTGTGGGTAGGTCTGTGATAAAATGGCTAATATTGTTAATATTGGTGGCGAATAAATTTAGTTTGTATGGAATTTTGTCAATGTAGTGCAGATGGATCATATATATACAAAGTAACACAGGCCATAAGAGACGGACTTTAAGCTATAGTTCATCTGTCTACGTCAAATTTAACCATCAGCCTGATTCTTCATGCGCAAAAATTTAAATGAACCTGGTCGAAGATATATTCGCAGTTTGGCATAAAATATACCATTATTTAGCATTTGCTGTGCTACCGGTACGGTACTGGAACAATTGATTCGATTCCATTAATCAGAAGCCATGTTACTTTCAAACTTTGCTTTTGAGTTCGATCGAGGTCAAAGGCGTGAAGCCTTGGAGGCGTGAAGGTCAAAAGAAACCATTGTGACCCATTTTTTGCCAACATATAATTGTTTTCTGTCGCAAACAATACCCCGCAATACGGTTGGGGGAGAGGCCATTTGAGACAGCGATTTTTTTAAATGTGTCGCAGAAATGTCGTGAAAACATTGTCTGACTGTGTGGATATACGAAATAATATCTAAAGTATAACGCAGGACACACGAAAGCCACGCTTTTCTACACGAGACACCAGTTTGGTCACAAGAAGTTGCTTAACAACATGCCTTGTTACTTATTTCATACAATGACTGCTTTTTTTTATGAAATAAGCACTTTTTTTACATAATTTCCGTTAAAAACGTTTTAATAATCTCGTAGTTTTATCGTAGTAGTATATTGTATATTAATATTATATATGAGTAACTTTGCGCTTAATGATGGTTCACATTAGGACATCCTCAGACGTGTAAGCCCGTTCTTCCTTTGCTAGGTGACGAGGATCAGAACGAACACCAGGAGCCGCTCATCCTAAAGCACTTGCCTTTTATTGGCTTCCTCCTGCTAGCGGTCATGGTCTTCAGCATCTTTTGTCGGAAGTGCCTCAAGAAATACAACGTTGGTGCTATTTACTTTTCCGTTGTCACCGCAATCGCTTAGCCTGTCTTATTTATTACTGACAGAAGTTGAAAACTTCTGTCAGTATACTACTATGTTCGGTTTGTAAATTTGTATGTTAAGACGAAATATCATAGATATTTCGTCTTATGTCGGAAGGACGATTTTTTTAACAACAATGTTTGTTTGTTTGCATTTCTTTCGTACCCTACTACTGCCCTAACGACAACAGCTATCGTTCACCAATATTTATGGAATTGTGGCATGTCCGAACCTCTACAATTTTCAAGTTATGGAATTTCTAATGTCAAAGGTCAAGGCCGTCCGGTTTAAGGAAAACGTAAAAGTGCTAAGGCTTTCTTAATATTTGTCCTAAAGAGATGAGACTAGCGTCAAAATGTTCCACTGATTAGGGAAAACAACTTTAATATAGATCATTTTTTGCGCGTAGGAAGAAATTTCGCTCAAAATGACGTGAGAGTTCACCTTGTCCTTATGTTAAAAAAGATGCAAGGTAAAAAGCACTGGACATGACAATTAACAACAAAAAAATCGTCCTTCGTGTACGTGTTCAGGATGGGTAGCCATCTCTTTTCAAAGGCTTTCATTGCGTGTCATGTTCGCAACGGAAACCTAAAAGACTCTCTCATTGAGAATGATCCGCGTCCGCCGTCACTACGAGTAAATGTAATGGGGTGACTACAAGTAGAACGCCATGCCAAGCAATTGGAGAAACGCCCTGGCGACAAGGCAGAACCTTCTGAGTGAGAAGGTTTAGGCTATAGATACAGGCTTTAGGCTACAGATAAACAAGTCATCCATAATGGTTTAAATGGCACTTCGAAACTGAAAAGCTATGGATAGACATCAAAATAACACTTTTATCCTTGTCAGTTTACAAGATACTATGGGACTGGCCGCCATGGCCGTCAGGTATCAAATCTGATTTGACACTGTGGCTCAATTTGATTAGCCATGAATTTCGAGCATGTGTGCCAAATTTATGCTTTGACCACAACATGCACGATTGTTTCGCATACGCGCCGGACTAGCAGCTATTATACGGTATGGCGATTCCCGGTGTGTTTGACGTAACACGTAGTCTTCAGAGACACCTTATGGCGAGGGGGCTAAGTGTGCGTCAACGTCATAGCTTACGTGCTCCTACGAAAGGTTGGGCCTGCTTGATGTTCAGCTAATTTGGCAATAGCTACCATCACCCATAAGTTCATGAGTTCACCCATGAGTTCGTAAGTAGGTATATTTAACAAAATAGAAGCCATCGTGAATATTGTCGTGATCGTCAAATGAAGTTCGTGAAGTCACGAAGACATAATAAATAAAAGGTACGAAAGTACCGTTAATATTGCTTCAAGAGAAGCGCTCTTGGCTTCAAACTGGATGTCCATTTATGCTCCGCCTACAGTGCCCACACTGCCTGTCGAAGGCAGTATTTAGCCCAAATGGCCCCTAAAAGGCCCTTTAGCCCGAAATTGGCCCTGACGACTCGTAACGTCGCCATTAATACAGCTTCTAAATGTACTTATGGATTTTCGTCCTCGACCTGTGGTCGAATATCTCTTGTTTGTTTGTCCCTTTGTTTATCCACTCGATACAGGTCGCAATTCGGCAGCTACGGTTATCGGTAGTCACCAAAAGGTAGATTGGTAAAATGGCCGAGTCGAGTTCGTTAATGGCATATATAGGTCAAAGGTCCAGTTCATAGCGATTTTTTGTCAAAATAGTTAATAACGCATATATCTCCGTTAATATGACAGATGCAGATCTCGGGTAAGTTTCAAGGTATGCTAGCCATCGAGGTGCATCTTTCGTGTATTGTTCACTTTTTGACGCGTCGTACTCAGTTTCGAGCAAAATGAGATAATAAGTTTTTCGAAAAAGGCACTAAATGTGTTGTCACATTTAAAACCAAGCTATCACTATAAGTTTCTTGCATGTCATATAAATATGAATAGGAATAACCTCTGTAGAATCTTAGGTCTTACCAGTGCGTCACAATGACGTCATTTTCGGTACATACAAATAATTGTCAAAAATCGGGAAAAAATACGAAAAATGCTAGATTGGCTTCATTTTGTAGCAAAAGTGATCTCCCGTAGAGCTGAATAATAAAAATAATACGTTCCAATCCTACTTCCGGTTCCAGGGGTGACGGTATTTCTCTATGGGAAAAATGTTTTGTCCAGTATTTCACAACTGCCTTCGTCAAACAGCACTAGGATTTTTTTCATTGGTACATGGTACATGATAGTCATAACGCTTATCATATGGATTTCGAGTAGGAAATTACGTCACAGCAATTGTTCGAAATTTGCTCAATAGTAAAAGATCCAGATTTTTTTCTGTTAGCAAGGGCTCCTACGGTCGTCATATTCAAGCCATCACCCATTGCTTGCAGCCGTCGATGGATAATATGAAGCTGAGTGACCACTTGTAAACATGGTGACATAAGTTTATTACGTTTCGGTATATAGTCGAACACGTTTAACATGGGACCCTATCCTACATGGAAAAATGAACTAGAGTGACTATGACCGATTTTCGATCACGCTAAATCAGTCTCCTTGACCACGCATTGAGGTACTATCATCGCAAAGCTAGTTACAAAACAAACACGGCGATCGCCCTTAAATTTTACTTTCCGTTTCCATGGCAACGAAGTAACCGGCCTTACGATAAACATACGGATTGTTGCCATTTTAAAAAAAATCGTCAAAAATCAGATAAACGTCCTAGGGCATTGTTGCTTACGCCAAATGGTAGAAAACATTAACTCCTAGACAAAATATGACGTGAACAATGACTACCATGCGTAATTAAGATGTCCAAGGGCGAAAGTGGGGCCCCTTCTCCTGCTCGGTCGCTAATGATGAGTCAACTGGGAAAACGGCTGGCGGCTCTTGTGAGTTTGAAAGGCCGCCACTCGTTCAATATCGGCGCTAGAGATCAGGGACAGCCGCAATTGGACAGCTAGGGTCGTCGGTCTTCACTAAAAGCTAGATTGGTCAAATGGCTCGGTCGAGTTCGTTAATGGCATGTGTAGGTCAAAGGTCAAGGTCACAGTGATTGTGTGAAGAAAAAAAAGTGAGAACGCATGTATCTCCATTAGGGTCAGAGCTAGAGATCGGTGTGCGTCCATATAATTCAGAATTTCCAAAAGCGCCTACTCATTTTGACAATCCCCATGGGAAATACAGGCTGGAACCGAGACCCAACGTAAAAAAAGTACTTCTGTCACTAAGCCTCAGCCTCCGGCTGATTTCGGCTCTTGTTTTCAGTTGTCACTAAAGTCTTTAAGTTGGTGTTATTTAACCTCCATCTCCCCAAAATCGTTATAAGTACTGCAGTGGATAAAGAATGAATGATTAAGTATATAGATAATCATATATTGGTTAATTTCCGTCATATATGTGCCTTTCTCGTTAGGGCATCCTAAATTGTCTTTCTATTGTTCTTAGGGCAAATCTCTTTGCTGTTGCTCTTTTTCATTCTTTGGAAATGCGTATGTGTTTCTGTACAGAATATGTCTCTGCTTAGGCAAGTGAGAGGCGAGTATTGCCCTGTGACCTATGGCTGTAAATATATATTGTTAGCAAAGCAATCAGGATCCAGGTGACCTGACCTCAGTGAGGTCAAACCGATCAGGATCGAAGTGAACTGACCTCAATGGGATCAAACCAATCAGGATGGAGGTGACCTGCCCTCAGTGAGGTCAAACCACTCAGGATCGAGGTGACATGATCTCAGTGGGGTCAAACCAAAATCGGAGTCCCGGTGACTTGATCTTAGTGACGTCAAACCAATACGGATCGAGGTGATCTGACCTCAGTAGGGTCACACCAAAATCAGGATCGACGTGTCCTGCTCTTAGTGAGGTCAAACCAATCAGGATATAGGTGACCTGACCTTAGTGAGGTCAAACCAATCCGGATTCAGGTAATCTGCCCTTAATGGGGTCAAACCAATCAAGATCCAAGTAAACTGACCTCAGTGGGATTAACCAATCCGAATCCAGATGATCTGACCTCAGCGGGGTCAACTAATCCGAATCCAGGTGACCTGATCTTAGTCAGGTCAAACCAGTCAGGACCTGACCTCAGGTGGGTCACCAATCCGAATCCAGGTGATCTGACCTCAGCGAAGTAAAACCAATCCGAATCCAGATCATCTGACCTCAGCGGGGTAAAACGAATCCAAATCCAGGGGATCGGACCTCAGCGGGGTCAACCAATCGAGATCCAGGTAACCCGACCTCAGCGGGGTAAAACCAAGCAGGATCCAGGCGACTTGACACCAGTATCCTCACCTGCACCCCTGTCAACGTTCTGATATTGACGTACATTCGTTGTGATGAACCTACTACCTACCCCAGAAACGTTTCCAGTTCATAATTACTTGTTGTTACAGACCGAGTGTCGCCTCTGATCAGGCATGTACCAGATGGGGTACAGGCTCTGGTGACTCCGGGATCGTGAGCGACTGGGTACACAATCACACCCCGTCATTGCCGTCACGTCACCCGATTGCTCCCTCAACAGTTTTTAGCGACGTGACAGAAGCAAGCAGTGACGGATCCGTCCAGTAAAATGTCTGTGCTATCGCCATTGGCCGAGGAAACGGGGTTGCCGCCGATATTGGAATTCGTCCGGGTCGTCGCATATCTCGGATCACCTCAGCCGATGTTGAAAGAGCGTGGCACGTCTTCGGACAGGATTTGGGCAGAACATTCAGAACCCATTGATATATATGTTTACAAATGACATGTATATGTTGTAAATTATCTATATTTCAGATTAGCACAATCGTTTGGCATAACCCCGGTCTAGGATTGATTGTCTTTTTTCGTGCATTTCGGTATACCAATGCGTCCTACAGTATGTTCTTTTGGTAACTGGGTACCTATAGACATGGGTCTATTGTGGGAGTCAGTTGGGGAAAAGGTCACTGATTTTGTATTTACCACAGAATGTACATGGAACTAATTATCTGAAAATGTGCGTTCATAGAGCGGGTTGCCGCTACAAAATACCCCCCGACCGAGCGCATTTTGGCGGTGAAAAAAGAGGGGGTTTACCCCGGACGCCCCCCCCCCCGCCCGCAGCAATGTATTAAGTACCCTCCACCCGGGTTTTTTGTATATAAAGTATGCAATCCTAAGGGTTTTCTCGAAAGTAACGTGCAACTTTCTGATCTGGTGCGTGAATGGGTCTAAGTTCTTGGTAAGACTTTTGAGCTCCCAGAGGCACATCCTTATAAATTTCTGTATCTAGTTACCCCCCCCCCCCCCCCTTGGGACAATTTCTTTGTTGTTGCTCTTTTTCATTGTTTGGGAATGTCTATGCGTTTTAGGACGCTGACGATAAGTATTGTACATGGGCCTTATAGCAGTATGGATGCATGGTTATCTTAGGGCGTGTTCGATTTACATGAAACCACAACCGGTTTGCTGAACTGATTGTTCGACAATGTTCGCCTTTAGGTGGCCAACCCGCTGAAACCGGTTTGAAAAACGGTTTCGGTTTCCCGTCGGTTTCAGCTAAATCGAACACGAACATAGTGAGCGACAGCTGAGGGCAACAGGCTTCATAAAACAACAAGAACTCGTACGTCATGATCCGGTCTTCTCATAAACCTGAATCGTTGCGTTATGATATGCCGCACCACTAGTTTACATGATCAGTCTGAATGTAGCTTTCAGTGAGACTGCTCTGTCCACGTCCTCCTGCTGATATAGACATACTTGTAATAATATGTCTACGACCTTGTTGTTGCTGATATAATTGTCATAATATCTGTCTACGACCTGTTCTTGCTGATATAGACTAGTAGTAATATGTTTACGACCTTGTTGTTGCTGATATAATTGTCATAATATCTGTCTACGACCTGTTCTTGCTGATACAGACTAGTAGTAATATGTCTACGACCTTGTTGTTGCTGATATAATGGTCATAATATCTGTCTACGACCTGTTGTTGCTGATATACACTAGTAGTAATATGTCTACGACCTTGTTGTTGCTGATATAATTGTCATAATATCTGTCTACGACCCGTTGTTGCTGATATAGGCATACGTGTAATAATGTGTCTATGACCTTGTTGTTTCTAATATAGGCTTACTCTGAAATAATCAATGTCTACCACCTCGTTGTTGTTGTTGTTGTTGTTGTTTATAATACCAGGCGGCTACATAAGAAAACGACCGGGCTTGGGAGCGTACAAGGAAGGTAATTTCGCGTCTTTGGCAATAGATAACAATGATCTCGTACTCCCCAGTTCTGATTATACGCCTACTTTTATCCGTAATTTGTATATATACTTTATTCAATTATTTTTACAAGAGGGGGATGATTAATCACTATCGTTGTACATGCCGTTTACTACTTTTGTGACCTAACACCTTTGTTTGAATTGTCTGGTTTTAATATGAATGCACCAGTAAACTGAATTTGTTTACATTTTTGATGTTATGGTGAAAGTTGGGCTTGACCTTTCAGCTCAGGTCTCAGCTAAATGATTTATCCGGAATGGGACATTATTACCAGGTACTTTGCAGAATATATTAAAATCTTTCGTGGGCAAGACGACTCGATTGTGTAGCAACATTGCTGGCGTTTACAAATCTTATGCGCTCAAAAAAATGATTAGAAAATAGAATGTGGTTGATTGCAGGTCCATAAGAGATAGGGAGGGGGGGGGGGGGAGAAAGGAGGAGAGGGGAGGCGAGGGAAGGTTGTGTGGACGGGGTGAGATTGCCGAGGGCATGGGGGTAGCAATTATAGAGGAGACCCATAACGTATTCCTTATTAATCTATACGGCTTTAAGTGACGACTTATCATGAATATTGTTCGCTAGCGATACATACAAAATCTACATCTGCTGACAGTAGTATCATGCAATCAGTTTCGCTGTATGTCGTCACATGCTCTCCGACCAACAATAAGTACTCCCTTGTGGTCTTCTTCTAGGCTCGGGCAACATTTACACTATCACGCTCATTCGGTGGCTCGTTTGACCTTTCCCACAATGGCCAGACGGTGTACCCTGATATGACGTAAGACATTTGCATTTGGTTCGCAACAAGTTAAATATCAGCCAAATATATAATAGATTTGAACATGAGACGACACGGTATCATGTGTAACAAATTATATGGGTTATATTTCGAACAGCAGTTTTTTACCATATTATCAGAAATGAAGGGATGTCAATTCAAGGATGACTAGCCTGACAGCGAAGACCAACCAGCCCGACAGAGATGACCAACCAGCCTGACAGAGATGACCAACCAACCTGAGAGAGATGACCAACCAGCCTGACAGAGATGACCAACCAGCCTGATAGAGATGACCAACCAGCCTGACAGAGATGACCAACCAGCCTGACAGAGATGGCCAACCAGCCTGACAGAGATGACCAACCAGCCTGACAGAGATGACCAACTAACCTGACAGAGATGACCAACCGGCCTGACAGAGATGGCCAACCAACCTGACAGAGATGACCAACCAGCGTGACAGAGATGACCAACCAGCCTCACAGATATGACCAACCAGCATGACAGTGATGACTAACCAGCGTGACAGAGATGGCCATCCAGCCTGACAGATATGACCAACCAGCATGACAGTGATGACCAACCAGCCTGACGGAGATGGCCAACCAACATGACAGAGATGACCAACCAGCGTGACAGAGATGACCAACCAGCCTGACAGAGATGACCAACTAGCCTGACAGAGATGACCAACCAGCCTGATAGAGATGACCAACCAGATTGACAGAAATGACCAACCAGCCTGACGGAGATGGCCAACCAACCTGAGAGAGATGGCCAACCAGCGTGACAGAGATGACTAACCAGCCTGACAGAGATGGCCAACCAACCTGACAGAGATGACCAACCAACCTGACAGAGATGAACAACCAGCCAGACAGAGATGACCAACCAACCTGAGAGAGATGACCAACCAGCCTGACAGAGACTACCAACCAGTCTGACAGAGATGACCAACCAGCGTGACAGAGATGACCAACCAGCCTGACAGAGATGGCCAACCAGCCTGACAGAGATGGCCAACCAGCCAGACAGAGATGACTAACCAACCTGAGAGAGATGACCAACCAGCCTGACAGAGATGACCAACCAACCTGACAGAGATGACCAACCAGCGTGACAGAGATGACCAACCAGCCTGACAGATATGACCAACCAGCATGACAGTGATGACTAACCAGCCTGACAGAGATGGCCATCCAGCTTGACAGATATGACCAACCAGCTTGACAGTGATGACCAACCAGCCTGACGGAGATGGCCAACCAACATGACAGAGATGACCAACCAGCGTGACAGAGATGACCAACCAGCCTGACAGAGATGACCAACCAGCCTGACAGAGATGACCAACCAGCCTGATAGAGATGACCAACCAGATTGACAGAAATGACCAACCAGCCTGACGGAGATGGCCAACCAACCTGAGAGAGATGGCCAACCAGCGTGACAGAGATGACTAACCAGCCTGACAGAGATGGCCAACCAACCTGACAGAGATGACCAACCAACCTGACAGAGATGAACAACCAGCCAGACAGAGATGACCAACCAACCTGAGAGAGATGACCAACCAGCCTGACAGAGACTACCAACCAGTCTGACAGAGATGACCAACCAGCGTGACAGAGATGACCAACCAGCCTGACAGAGATGGCCAACCAGCCTGACAGAGATGGCCAACCAGCCAGACAGAGATGACTAACCAACCTGAGAGAGATGACCAACCAGCCTGACAGAGATGACCAACCAACCTGACAGAGATGACCAACCAGCGTGACAGAGATGACCAACTATCCTGACAGATATGACCAACCAGCATGACAGTGATGACTAACCAGCCTGACAGAGATGGCCATCCTGCCTGACAGATATGACCAACCAGCATGACAGTGATGACCAACCAGCCTGACGGAGATGGCCAACCAACATGACAGAGATGACCAACCAGCGTGACAGAGATGACCAACCAGCCTGACAGAGATGACCAACCAGCCTGACAGAGATGACCAACCAGCCTGATAGAGATGACCAACCAGATTGACAGAAATGACCAACCAGCCTGACGGAGATGGCCAACCAACCTGAGAGAGATGGCCAACCAGCGTGACAGAGATGACTAACCAGCCTGACAGAGATGGCCAACCAACCTGACAGAGATGACCAACCAACCTGACAGAGATGAACAACCAGCCAGACAGAGATGACCAACCAACCTGAGAGAGATGACCAACCAGCCTGACAGAGACTACCAACCAGTCTGACAGAGATGACCAACCAGCGTGACAGAGATGACCAACCAGCCTGACAGAGATGGCCAACCAGCCTGACAGAGATGGCCAACCAGCCAGACAGAGATGACCAACCAACCTGAGAGAGATGACCAACCAGCCTGACAGAGATGACCAACCAGTCTGACAGAGATGACCAACCAGCGTGACAGAGATGACCAACCAGCCTGGCAGAGATGGCCAACCAGCCGGACAGAGATGGCCAACCAGTCGGACAGAAATGGTCAAGTAGCCTGACAGTGATGACCAACCAGCCCGACAGAGATGACCGACCAGCCTGACAGAGATGGCAAACCAGCCTGACAGAGATGACCAACCAGCGTGACAGAGATGACTAACCAGCCTGACAGAGATGGCCAACCAACCTGAGAGAGATGGCCAACCAGCCTGACAGAGATGACCAACCAACCTGACAGAGATGGCCAACCAGCCTGAGAGAAATGACCAACCAGCGTGACAGAGATGACCAACCAGCCTGCCGAAGATGACTAACCGGTGCGACAGAGATGACCAACCAGTCTGACAGAGATGACCAACCAGCCTGACAGAGATGACAAACCAGCCTGAGAGAGATGACCAACCAGCGTGACAGAGATGACTAACCAGCCTGACAGAGAAGGCCAACCAGCGTGACAGAGATGACTAACCAGCCTGACAGAGAAGGCCAACCCACCTGAGAGAGATGACCAACCAGCGTGACAGAGATGACTAACCAGCCTGACAGAGATGACCTACCAGCGTGACAGAGATGACTAACCAGCCTGACAGAGATGACCAACCAGCGTGACAGAGATGACTAACCAGCCTGACAGAGATGGCCAACCAACCTGAGAGAGATGACCAACCAGCGTGACAGAGATGACCAACCAGCGTGACAGAGATGACTAACCAGCCTGACAGAGAAGGCCAACCCACCTGACAGAGATGACCAACCAGCGTGACAGAGATGACTAACCAGCCTGACAGAGAAGGCCAACCCACCTGAGAGAGATGACCAACCAGCGTGACAGAGATGACTAACCAGCCTGACAGAGATGACCAACCAGCCTGAGAGAGATGACCAACCAGCGTGACAGAGATGACTAACCAGCCTGACAGAGATGGCCAACCAACCTGAGAGAGATGACCAACCAGCGTGACAGAGATGACCAACCAACCTGACAGAGATGACCAACCAGCGTGACAGAGATGACTAACCAGCCTGACAGAGATTGCCAACCAACCTGAGAGAGATGACCAACCAGCGTGACAGAGATGACCAACCAACCTGACAAAGATGACCAACCAGCGTGACAGAGATGACTAACCAGCCTGACAGAGATGACCAACCAGCGTGACAGAGAAGGCCAACCCACCTGACAGAGATGACAAACCAGCCTGACAGAGATGGCCAACCAGCGTGACAGAGATGACTAACCAGCCTGACAGAGATGACCAACCAGCGTGACAGAGAAGGCCAACCCACCTGACAGAGATGACCAACCAGCCTGACAGAGATGACCAACCAGACTGACAGAGATGGCCAACCAACGTGACTGAGATGACTAACCAGCCTGACAGAGATGGCCAACCGACCTGACAGAAATGACCAACCAGCGTGACAGAGATGACCAACCAGCGTGACAGAGATGACTAACCAGCCTTACAGAGATGACCAACCAGCCTGACAGAGAAGGCCAACCCACCTGACAGAGATGACCAACCAGCGTGACAGAGATGACTAACCAGCCTGACAGAGATGGCCAACCAGCCTGAGAGAGATGACCAACCAGTCTGACAGAGATGGCCAACCAACGTGACAGAGATGACGAACCAGCCTGACAGAGATGGCCAACCAACCTGACAGAGATGGCCAACCAACCTGAGAGAGATGGCCAACCAGCCTGACAGAGATGACCAACCAGCCTGACAGAGATGACCAACCAGCCTGACAGAGATGGCCAACCAGTCTGACAGATATGACTAACCAGCGTGACAGAGATGACAAACGAGCCTGACAGAGATGACAAACCAGCCTGACAGAGATGACAAACCAGCCTGACAGAGATGACCAACCAGCCTGACAGTGATGACCGACCAGCCTGAGAGAGATGACCAACCAACGTAACAGAGATGACAAACCAGCCTGACAGAGATGGCAAACCAGCCTGACAGAGATGACCAACCAGCGTGACAGAGATGACTAACCAGCCTGACAGAGATGGCCAACCAACCTGAGAGAGATGGCCAACCAGCCTGACGGAGATGGCCAACCAACATGAGAGAGATGGCCAACCAGCGTGACAGAGATGACCAACCAGCCTGACAGAGATGACCAACCAGCCTGACAGAGATGACCAACCAGCCTGACAGAGATGACCAACCAACGTAACAGAGATGACAAACCAGCCTGACAGAGATGGCAAACCAGCCTGACAGAGATGACCAACCAGCGTGACAGAGATGACTAACCAGCCTGACAGAGATGGCCAATCAACCTGAGAGAGATGGCCAACCAGCCTGACGGAGATGGCCAACCAACCTGAGAGAGATGGCCAACCAGCGTGACAGAGATGACCAACCAGCCTGACAGAGATGACCAACCAGCCTGACAGAGATGACCAATCAGCCTGACAGAGATGACCAACCAGATTGACAGAGATGGCCAACCAACCTGACAGAGATGACCAACCAGCGTGACAGAGATGACCAATCAGCGTGACAGAGATGACTAACCAGCCTGACAGAGATGACCAACCAGCCTGACAGAGAAGGCCAACCCACCTGACAGAGATGACCAACCAGCGTGACAGAGATGACTAACCAGCCTGACAGAGATGGCCAACCAGCCTGAGAGAGATGACCAACCAGCCTGACAGAGATGGCTAACCAACGTGACAGAGATGACGAACCAGCCTGACAGAGATGGCCAACCAACCTGACAGAGATGGCCAACCAACCTGAGAGAGATGGCCAACCAGCCTGACAGAGATGACCAACCAGCCTGACAGAGATGACCAACCAGCCTGACAGAGATGGCCAACCAGTCTGACAGATATGACTAACCAGCGTGACAGAGATGACAAACGAGCCTGAGAGAGATGACCAACCAACGTAACAGAGATGACAAACCAGCCTGACAGAGATGGCCAACCAGCCTGACAGAGATGACCAACCAGCGTGACAGAGATGGCCAACCAGCCTGACAGAGATGGCCAAACAACCTGAGAGAGATGGCCAACCAGCCTGACGGAGATGGCCAACCAACCTGAGAGAGATGGCCAACCAGCGTGACAGAGATGACCAACCAGCCTGACAGAGATGACCAACCAGCCTGACAGAGATGACCAACCAGCCTGACAGAGATGACCAACCAACGTAACAGAGATGGCAAACCAGCCTGACAGAGATGGCAAACCAGCCTGACAGAGATGACCAACCAGCGTGACAGAGATGACTAACCAGCCTGACAGAGATGGCCAACCAACCTGAGAGAGATGGCCAACCAGCCTGACGGAGATGGCCAACCAACCTGACAGAGGTGGCCAACCAGCGTGACAGAGATGACCAACCAGCCTGACAGAGATGACCAACCAGCCTGACAGAGATGACCAACCAGCCTGACAGAGATGACCAACCAGCCTGACAGAAATGACTAACCAGCCTGAGAGAGATGGCCAACCAACCTGAGAAAGATGACTAACCAGCCTGACAGAGATGACTAACCAGCGTGACAGAGATGACAAACCAGCGTGACAGAGATGACTAACCAGCCTGACAGAGATGGCCATCCAACCTGAGAGAGATGGCCAACCAGCCTGACAGAGATGACCAACCAGCCTGACAGAGATGACCAACCTGCCTGACAGAGATGACCAACCAGCCTGACAGAGATGACCAACCAGCGTGACAGAGATGACTAACCAGCCTGACAGAGATGGCCAACCAACCTGAGAGAGATGGCCAACCAGCCTGACAGAGATGACCAACCAGCCTGACAGAGATGACCAACCTGCCTGACAGAGATGACCAACCAGCCTGACAGATATGACCAACCAACGTAACAGAGATGACAAACCAGCCTGACAGAGATGGCAAACCAGCCTGACAGAGATGACCAACCAGCGTGACAGAGATGACTAACCAGCCTGACAGAGATGGCCAACCAACCTGAGAGAGATGGCCAACCAGCCTGACAGAGATGGCCAACCAACCTGAGAGAGATGGCCAACCAGCCTGACAGAGATGACCAACCAGCCTGACAGAGATGACCAACCTGCCTGACAGAGATGACCAACCAGCCTGACAGATATGACCAACCAACCTGACAGAGATGACCAACCAGCCTGACAGAGATGGCCAACCAACCTGAGAGAGATGACCAACCAGCGTGACAGTGATGACCAACCAGCCTGACGGAGATGACCAACCGGCGTGACAGAGATGACCAACCAGCCTGACAGAGATGACCAACCAGCGTGACAGAGATGGCCAACCAGCCTGACAGAGATGACCAACCAGCCTGACAGAGATGACCAACCAGCCTGACAGAGATGACCAACCAACCTGAAATTGATGACCGACCAGCCTGACAGAGATGGCCAACCAACCTGAGAGAGATAGCCAACCAGCCTGACAGAGATGACCAACCGGCGTGACAGAGATGACCAACCAGCCTGACAGAGATGACCAACCAGCCTGACAGAGATGACCAACCAGCCTGACAGAGATGACCAACCAGCCTGACAGTGATGACCGACCAGCGTGACAGAGATGACCAACCAGCCTGACAGAGATGACCAACCAGCCTGACAGAGATGACCAACCAGCCTGACAGTGATGACCGACCAGCCTGACAGAGATGACCAACCAGCCTGACAGAGATGACCAACCAGCCTGACAGAGATGACCAACCAGCCTGACGGAGATGGCCAACCAGCCTGACAGATATGACCAACCAGCCTGACAGAGATGACCAACCGGCGTGACAGAGATGACCAACCAGCCTGACAGAGATGACCAACCAGCCTGACAGAGATGACCAACCAGCCTGACAGTGATGACCGACCAGCCTGACAGAGATGACCAACCAGCCTGACAGAGATGACCAACCCGCCTGACAGAGATGACCAACCAGCCTGACAGTGATGACCGACCAGCCTGACAGAGATGACCAACCGGCGTGACAGAGATGACCAACCAGCCTGACAGAGATGACCAACCAGCCTGACAGAGATGACCAACCAGCCTGACAGAGATGACCAACCAGCCTGACAGAGATGACCAACCAGCCTGACAGTGATGACCGACCAGCCTGACAGAGATGACCAACCAGCCTGACAGAGATGACCAACCAGCCTGACAGAGATGACCAACCAGCCTGACAGTGATGACCGACCAGCCTGACAGAGATGACCAACCAGCCTGACAGAGATGACCAACCAGCCTGACAGAGATGACCAACCAGCCTGACAGAGATGACCAACCAGCCTGACAGAGATGACCAACCAGACTGACAGAGATGGCCAACCAACCTGAGAGAGATGACCAACCAGCGTGACAGAGATGACCAACCAGCCTGACGGAGATGGCCAACCAGCCTGACAGATATGACCAACCAGCCTGGAGCCTGGAGCATGGGGCTTGGGGTATTGAGCCTGGAGCATGGAGCATGGAACATGGAACCTGGGGCATGCAGCATGAAGCCTGACCATGGAGCATGGAGCATGGAGCATGGAGCATGGAGCATGGAGCATGGAGCATGAAGCCTGGACGCTGGAGCCTGGAGCATGGAGCATGGAGCATGAAGCCTGGACGCTGGAGCCTGGAGCATGGAGCCTGGACGTTGGAGCATGGAGCATGGAGCATGGAGCATGGAGCATGGAGCATGGAGCATGGAGCATGAAGCCTGGACGCTGGAGCCTGGAGCATGGAGCCTGGACGTTGGAGACTGGAGCATGGAGCATGGAGTATGGAGCATGGAGCATGAAGCCTGGACGCTGGAGCCTGGAGCATGGAGCCTGGACGTTGGAGACTGGAGCATGGAGCCTGGACGCTGGAGCCTGGAGCATGGAGCCTGGACGCTGGAGCCTGGAGCATGGAGCCTGGACGCTGGAGCATGGAGCATGGAGCATGGAGCATGGAGCATGAAGCCTGGACGCTGGAGCCTGGAGCATGGAGCCTGGACGCTGGAGCCTGGAGCCTGGAGCATGGATCTTGGAGCATGGAACATACAATCTGATACCTCTAAGTTTTAGCTATGCCTATGGCAGAAAGGCGACACCGACAGTGACACTCGACATAACGCCGACGGCACTTCATAAAGCTACAGCAGCAGAGCCCCCTTTCTATACCTATGGCAGAAAGGCGTTGAGACGAGTCGGTGACCTTTCGTTGAGGAGAACGGAGGCTGTAAATAATGATGGCATTGTCTCCAGCATTTCCGTTCCAAATGGCCCCATCCATAAGCGTTGTCCTCCTTGCTGGCCGCCTGTAACACTGCCACCCCTGCTGCCCCTTCCCTTACTCCAAATCTGCCTCCCTCCTACCCTAGCCCGACTGCTCCCAACTTGAGAAAAAACCTGGCGCGTTACAGCACTCAGTGCAGGGAGAGATCTGCCGGTGATGGTGGAGGTGACGGTAGAGGCGGTGCAGGGTGCAGGAGGTGGAGGGTGGAGGTGATGGGGAGGTACTGAGGGGAGGGGGGGCAGGAGAAAGTTACCCTGGATCATATGTCAATCCGAGAGGGATGCTCGCGCGCTGGCGTCCCGACCGACCGTGTTCCGGGCGCCGAGCAGCCCTTTCATGTTCCGAGAAGGGTGTCGGATGGGAGCGGACGTGGGGTGAGGAGGGAGAGGGGTGGGGGGGAGAACGGCTGTCGCTTCCTCTCTGTTCTACATATTACATCAAATGCCTAATTCTCAAGCCATACTTGCACCGTACCCTGCCTGTTTTGGCTGCTAAAGGAGTTCATTCGCCCTTAATATACTCTGAAATGAAGGGTTGTTGAGTGGGTGGGTGGGGAGCAGCCCATTCCAAACCAACACCTCACCTAATCGGTCATCATACAGACAGTATCTTCCACTCGCCGGTGAGAGGATATCTTTCCGCCTTGGAGATTAATACAGAATTTAAATTCCTGATACATATCTGATGGTGACTTCAAGGGGGTGAATCCAGAAAGCCGAGACGGTGGTGGAGGGAGAGTGGGAGGGGGAGGGGATGGTACATTTTTGAAAAACAAATATAATGTAATATTCCTAGCAAAAACTGGCAAATTATTTCTACATTGCCATAATGATAACAAAATATCGCCGCCAGAGCCCCCGCCTTTATTTATACAATGTAACAATATCAGTCTAGTTCTAAGTTTAAATATGCCCAGAACAATTTTGGACCATCCAATGCGTGCGCCACGCACTTGTCCACAAAGAAAGACATGGCTCCGCTCTGCCTTGACCCTTCCCACAGTCGCGATTTGTTCTGCAAAGGCTAAATAATTCCACTTTAACCAACCAAACCTGATTTTTGTGGTATTAATTATTATTATACTAAGGTGAACGACGGCGTACAGCCTCGTACAATATATAATATAGTCGCATATATTTGCTGCGAGACTGCGATCGCTACAGACAAGACCTTTGTCGCGACACCACACAGACAGATAGTTCGTCTCGCCACCATCACCGCACGCTTCGCCGACTATTCTGTTGGTGTATAATCTAGGATATCAGGGTGGGGGGGGGGGGGGTGCACCTGTTCACCGGCTAACAGTAGGTGTTGCCAGCTACTTTCTGTGTCGTAAAACGCGAACTCTAATGAAGCTTTATAACAGTCATTAAGGAATATAGATTGTTATGTGCCTGAAGCCTATCAAGCAGACATCTTATTATTCAACGGTCCATTAAGATCAGTTTCGCCTTGCAGAGTGTCCGTGGTTAACATGTGACTTCTATGAACATGATGCCATAACACAGGAAATGTGAAATACTGTGCAAGACACTTGGAGCGGCTATATTACGGACAAAACGGGGGCTGAGGTTTGAACTGGAGGCGTTGGGGGGGGGGGGGGGGTGAAGGTATGGCACAAAGCCATAGCTGTTTTGCCTATATATGATGAAGACCGATGAAGGATGAAGCGATGACACATGGTACAGATTAGGCGACACGGCTCGGATTGGAACCCAAGACGTAATGGTCTGTGTGCGGGGGATGGGGTGCCGGGGAAGGGGGGGGGACCCTCGGGAACCCTCCTGGATTCGTCACTGCTTACAAGATTGCAAGCAAGCTGATCAGCTTAAACCAAAATGTGTGTATCTGTGTTGGCTTTTATTGCGTTATGGCGTCTGACTCTTGCCGACACTTGCGGGTTGACCGTGCCATATCGCACTTTGTCTGACGCGACGCCATTATAACTTTTCGTATTTAACTGTTTGTCTCGTCCAAGACGCACTTTGATCTGCTGTTTACCAATTGTCAAGGTCTTTTGTATCAAATTATGGGATTTTGAGAGGGAAGTAATAAATAAAACGCTTATTGTACAGTGGCGGAGATAGTGTGGCTGAGGGAAGAGGGAGGGGGCTCTGCTGCTGTAGCTTTATGAAGTGCTGTCGGCGTTATGTCGCGTGTCACTGTTAGTCGTCGGTGTCTGGTGAAACTGACGCTGAGGAAGGAACTGAAAACATCGGAACTGAAAACATGTTGCCGGTGGCACCAGCCTGTCGCGTCCAGCAGTCGGTGGCACCAGCCTGTCACGTCTAGCAGTCGTCGGCACCAGCATGGCACGTTTGGCAGTCATTGGCACCAGCCTGTCCCGTCTAGCAGCCGGTGGCACCAGCCTGTTGCGTCCAGCAGTCGGTGGCACCAGCCTGTCTCGTCTAGCAGTCGGTGGCACCAGCCTGTCGCGTCAAGCAGTCGGTGGCACCAGTCTGTCACGTCAAGCCGTCGGTGGCACCAGCCTGTCTCGTCTAGCAGTCGGTGGCACCAGCCTGTCTCGTCTAGCAGTCGGTGGCACCAGTCTGTCACGTCAAGCCGTCGGTGGCACTAGTCTGTCACGTCCAGCAGTCGGTGGCACCAGTCTGTCATGTCAAGCCGTCGGTGGCACCAGCCTGTCGCGTCAAGCCGTCGGTGGCACCAGCCTGTCTCGTCTAGCAGTCGGTGGCACCAGCCTGTCGCGTCAAGCCGTCGGTGGCACCAGTCTGTCACGTCAAGTCGTCAGTGGCACCAGCCTGTCACTTCAAGCCGTCGGTGGCACCAGCCTGTCGCGTCAAGCCGTCGGTGGCACCAGCCTGTCTCGTCTAGCAGTCGGTGGCACCAGCCTGTCTCGTCTAGCAGTCGGTGGCACCAGTCTGTCAAGTCATGCCGTCGGTGGCACCAGCCTGTCGCGTCAAGCCGTCTGTGGCACCAGTCTGTCACGTCAAGCCGTCGGTGGCACCAGCCTGTCGCGTCCAGCAGTCGGTGGCACCAGTCTGTCACGTCAAGCCGTCGGTGGCACCAGCCTGTCGCGTCAAGCAGTCGGTGGCACCAGTCTGTCACGTCAAGCCGTCGGTGGCACTAGTCTGTCACGTCAAGCCGTCGGTGGCACCAGCCTGTCGCGTCCAGCAGTCGGTGGCACCAGTCTGTCACGTCAAGCCGTCGGTGGCAACAGCTTGTCTCGCCCAGCGTCTAGAAGTCGGTGGCACTAGCTTGTCTCGCCCAGCGTCTAGCAGTCGGTGGCACCAGCTTGGCTCGCCCAGCGTCGAGCAGTCGGTGGGGTAAGGTGCGATACCCGAGAAACTGATTGGTTTTATCGTCGCCCGTCGTCAGGCTGGTGTCACTGCTTCGCGTCAAAGATACACTTGGCTTAGGGTGAGTTGTCATACGTGAAACTAGGAAGGTGGGCGTAAGCCATTTATCTGTGTTATATGAGGCGTGGGTGCGAAAGGCGGTGTTTATGGGACGAGGGCGAGAACTAGTCCTCTTCGGAAGAGGGCGGCCACCAGTTTATGTGTTATAGACTGCGCGTGGATGCGGTGTTTTATACATCAAGGAGTGCGGAGAGAGGCAGTTTGTATATCAGGGAGTGGAGAGACAGCTTGTATATCAAACTGTACATAAGAGACACTTTAATATAAAGGAGTCCAAAGAGAGGTACTTTGTATATCAAGGAGTGTAGAGAGAGGCAGTTTGTATATGAAGGAGTGCAGAGAGAGGCAGTATGTATATGAAGGAGTGCAGAGAGAGGCAGTATGTAGATCAAACAGTATATAAGAGACACGTTAATATAAAGGAGTACAGAGAGAGGGAGTTTGTATATCAAGGAGTGCAGAGAGAGGGAGTTTGTATATGAAGGAGTGCAGAGAGAGGCAGTATGTATATGAAGGAGTGCAGAGAGAGGCAGTATGTAGATCAAACAGTATATAAGAGACACGTTAATATAAAGGAGTCCAAAGAGAGGTACTTTGTATATCAAGGAGTGCAGAGAGAGGCAGATTGTATATCAAGGAGTGCAAAGAGAGGCAGTTTGTATATGAAGGAGTGCAGAGAGAGACAGTTTGTATATGAAGGAGTGCAGAGAGAGGCAGTATGTATATCAAGGAGTGCAGAGAGAGGCAGTATGTATCTGAAGAGGTGCAGAGAGAGGCAGCATGTAGATCAAACAGTATATAAGAGACACGTTAATATAAAGGAGTACAGAGAGAGGCAGTATGTATAGGAAGGAGTGCAGAGAGAGGGAGTTTGTATATCAAGGAGTGTAGAGAGAGGCAGTTTGTATATGAAGGAGTGCAGAGAGAGGCAGTATGTATCTGAAGGAGTGCAGAGAGAGGCAGTATGTATATCAAGGAGTGTAGAGAGAGGCAGTATGTATATCAAGGAGTGCAGAGAGAGGCAGTATGTATCTGAAGGAGTGCAGAGAGAGGCAGTATGTATATCAAGGAGTGTAGAGAGAGGCAGTATGTATATCAAGGAGTGCAGAGAGAGGCAGTATGTATATCAAGGAGTGTAGAGAGAGGCAGTATGTATATAAAGGAGTACAGAGAGAGGCAGTTTGTATATGAAGGAGTGCAGAGAGAGGCAGTTTGTATATCAAGGAGTGTAGAGAGAGGCAGTTTGTATATGAAGGAGTGCAGAGAGAGGCAGCATGTAGATCAAACAGTATATAAGAGACACGTTAATATAAAGGAGTACAGAGAGAGGCAGTTTGTAGATCAAACAGTATATAAGAGACACGTTAATATAAAGGAGTACAGAGAGAGGCAGTATGTATAGGAAGGAGTGCAGAGAGAGGGAGTTTGTATATCAAGGAGTGTAGAGAGAGGCAGTTTGTATATGAAGGAGTGCAGAGAGAGGCAGTTTGTATATGAAGGAGTGCAGAGAGAGGCAGTATGTATCTGAAGGAGTGCAGAGAGAGGCAGTATGTATATCAAGGAGTGTAGAGAGAGGCAGTATGTATATCAAGGAGTGCAGAGAGAGGCAGTATGTATATCAAGGAGTGTAGAGAGAGGCAGTTTGTATATGAAGGAGTGCAGAGAGAGGCAGTATGTATATCAAGGAGTGCAGAGAGAGGCAGTATGTATCTGAAGGAGTGCAGAGAGAGGCAGTATGTATATCAAGGAGTGTAGAGAGAGGCAGTATGTATATCAAGGAGTGCAGAGAGAGGCAGTATGTATATCAAGGAGTGCAGAGAGAAGCAGTTTGTATATGAAGGAGTGCAGAGAGAGGCAGTATGTATATGAAGGAGTGCAGAGAGAGGCAGTATGTATAGGAAGGAGTGCAGAGAGAGGGAGTTTGTATATCAAGGAGTGTAGAGAGAGGCAGTTTGTATATGAAGGAGTGCAGAGAGAGGCAGTATGTATATCAAGGAGTGCAGAGAGAGGCAGTATGTATCTGAAGGAGTGCAGAGAGAGGCAGTATGTATATCAAGGAGTGTAGAGAGAGGCAGTATGTATATCAAGGAGTGCAGAGAGAGGCAGTATGTATATCAAGGAGTGTAGAGAGAGGCAGTATGTATATCAAGGAGTGCAGAGAGAGGCAGTTTGTATATGAAGGAGTGCAGAGAGAGGCAGTATGTATATGAAGGAGTGCAGAGAGAGGCAGTATGTATATGAAGGAGGGCAGAGAGAGGCAGTATGTAGATCAAACAGTATATAAGAGACACTTTAATATAAAGGAGTGCAGAGGGAGGCAGTTTGTATATCAAGGAGTGCAGAGGGAGGCAGTTTGTATATCAAGGAGTGCAGAGAGAGGCAGTATGTATATGAAGGAGTGCAGAGAGAGGCAGTATGTATATGAAGGAGTGCAGAGAGAGGCAGTATGTATATGAAGGAGTGCAGAGAGAGGCAGTATGTATATGAAGGAGTGCAGAGAGAGGCAGTATGTAGATCAAACAGTATATAAGAGACACTTTAATATAAAGGAGTGCAGAGGGAGGCAGTTTGTATATCAAGGAGTGCAGAGGGAGGCAGTTTGTATATCAAGGAGTGCAGAGAGAGGCAGTATGTATATGAAGGAGTGCAGAGAGAGGCAGTATGTAGATCAAACAGTATATAAGAGACACTTTAATATAAAGGAGTGCAGAGGGAGGCAGTTTGTATATCAAGGAGTGCAGAGGGAGGCAGTTTGTATATCAAGGGGTGTAGAGAGAGGCAGTTTGTATATGAAGGAGTGCAGAGAGAGGCAGTATGTATATGAAGGAGTGCAGAGAGAGGCAGTATGTATATGAAGGAGTGCAGAGAGAGGCAGTATGTATATCAAGGAGTGCAGAGAGAGACAGTTTGTTTATCAAGGAGTGTAGAGAGAGGCAGTTTGTATATGAAGGAGTGCAGAGAGAGGCAGTATGTATATCAAGGAGTGCACAGAGAGGCAGTATGTATATGAAGGAGTGCAGAGAGAGACAGTTTGTTTATCAAGGAGTGTAGAGAGAGGCAGTTTGTAGATCAAGGAGTGCAGAGAGAGGCAGTATGTATATGAAGGAGTGCAGAGAGAGGCAGTATGTATCTGAAGGAGTGCAGAGGGAGGCAGTTTGTATATCAAGGAGTGCAGAGAGAGGCAGTATGTATATGAAGGAGTGCAGAGAGAGGCAGTATGTATATGAAGGAGTGCAGAGAGAGGCAGTATGTAGATCAAACAGTATATAAGAGACACTTTAATATAAAGGAGTGCAGAGGGAGGCAGTTTGTATATCAAGGAGTGCAGAGGGAGGCAGTTTGTATATCAAAAGGTGTAGAGAGAGGCAGTTTGTATATGAAGGAGTGCAGAGAGAGGCAGTATGTATATGAAGGAGTGCAGAGAGAGGCAGTATGTATATGAAGGAGTGCAGAGAGAGGCAGTATGTATAGGAAGGAGTACAGAGAGAGGCAGTATGTATATCAAGGAGTGCAGAGAGAGACAGTTTGTTTATCAAGGAGTGTAGAGAGAGGCAGTTTGTATATGAAGGAGTGCAGAGAGAGGCAGTATGTATATCAAGGAGTGCACAGAGAGGCAGTATGTATATGAAGGAGTGCAGAGAGAGACAGTTTGTTTATCAAGGAGTGTAGAGAGAGGCAGTTTGTAGATCAAGGAGTGCAGAGAGAGGCAGTATGTATACGAAGGAGTGCAGAGAGAGGCAGTATGTATCTGAAGGAGTGCAGAGGGAGGCAGTTTGTATATGAAGGAGTGCAGAGAGAGACAGTTTGTATATGAAGGAGTGCAGAGAGAGGCAGTATGTATATGAAGGAGTGCAGAGAGAGACAGTTTGTTTATCAAGGAGTGTAGAGAGAGGCAGTTTGTATATGAAGGAGTGCATAGAGAGGCAGTATGTATATCAAGGAGTGCACAGAGAGGCAGTATGTATATGAAGGAGTGCAGAGAGAGGCAGTTTGTAGATCAAGGAGTGCAGAGAGAGGCAGTATGTATATGAAGGAGTGCAGAGAGAGACAGTTTGTTTATCAAGGAGTGTAGAGAGAGGCAGTTTGTAGATCAAGGAGTGCAGAGAGAGGCAGTATGTATATGAAGGAGTGCAGAGAGAGGCAGTTTGTATATGAAGGAGTGCAGAGAGAGGCAGTATGTATAGGAAGGAGTGCAGAGAGAGGCAGTATGAAGATCAAACAGTATATAAGAGACACGTTAATATAAAGGAGTGCAGAGGGAGGCAGTTTGTAGATCAAGGAGTGCAGAGAGAGGCAGTATGTATATGAAGGAGTGCAGAGAGAGGCAGTTTGTATATGAAGGAGTGCAGAGAGAGGCAGTATGTATATCAAGGAGTGCACAGAGAGGCAGTATGTATATGAAGGAGTGCAGAGAGAGGCAGTTTGTAGATCAAGGAGTGCAGAGAGAGGCAGTATGTATATGAAGGAGTGCAGAGAGAGGCAGTATGTATATCAAGGAGTGCAGAGAGAGGCAGTTTGTATATGAAGGAGTGCAGAGAGAGGCAGTATGTATAGGAAGGAGTGCAGAGAGAGGCAGTATGTAGATCAAACAGTATATAAGAGACACGTTAATATAAAGGAGTGCAGAGGGAGGCAGTTTGTATATCAAGGAGTGCAGAGGGAGGCAGTTTGTATATCAAGGAGTGTAGAGAGAGGCAGTTTGTATATGAAGGAGTGCAGAGAGAGGCAGTTTGTATATGAAGGAGTGCAGAGAGAGGCAGTATGTATATGAAGGAGTGCAGAGAGAGGCAGTTTGTATATGAAGGAGTGCAGAGAGACGCAGTATGTATAGGAAGGAGTGCAGAGAGAGGCAGTATGAAGATCAAACAGTATATAAGAGACACGTTAATATAAAGGAGTGCAGAGGGAGGCAGTTTGTATATCAAGGAGTGCAGAGGGAGTCAGTTTGTATATCAAGGAGTGTAGAGAGAGGCAGTTTGTATATGAAGGAGTGCAGAGAGAGGCAGTTTGTATATGAAGGAGTGCAGAGAGAGGCAGTATGTATATGGAGGAGTGCAGAGAGAGGCAGTATGTATATCAAGGAGTGCAGAGGGAGGCAGTATGTATATCAAGGAGTGCAGAGGGAGGCAGTTTGTATATCAAGGAGTGTAGAGAGAGGCAGTTTGTATATCAAGGAGTGCAGAGAGAGGCAGTTTGTATATGAAGGAGTGCAGAGAGAGGCAGTATGTATATCAAGGAGTGCAGAGGGAGGCAGTTTGTATATCAAGGAGTGTAGAGAGAGGCAGTTTGTATATGAAGGAGTGCAGAGAGAGGCAGTTTGTATATGAAGGAGTGCAGAGAGAGGCAGTATGTATATGAAGGAGTGCAGAGAGAGGCAGTTTGTATAGGAAGGAGTGCAGAGAGAGGCAGTTTGTATATCAAGGAGTGCAGAGAGAGGCAGTTTGTATATGAAGGAGTGCAGAGAGAGGCAGTATGTAGATCAAGGAGTGCAGAGAGAGGCAGTATGTATATGAAGGAGTGCAGAGAGAAGCAGTTTGTATATCAAGGAGTGCAGAGAGAGGCAGTTTGTATATGAAGGAGTGCAGAGAGAGGCAGTATGTATATCAAGGAGTGCAGAGAGAGGCAGTATGTATATCAAGGAGTGCAGAGAGAGGCAGTTTGTATATGAAGGAGTGCAGAGAGAGGCAGTATGTAGATCAAACAGTATATAAGAGACACTTTAATATAAAGGAGTGCAGAGGGAGGCAGTTTGTATATCAAGGAGTGCAGAGGGAGGCAGTTTGTATATCAAGGAGTGTAGAGAGAGGCAGTTTGTATATGAAGGAGTGCAGAGAGAGACAGTTTGTATATCAAGGAATGCAGAGAGAGGCAGTATGTATCTGAAGGAGTGCAGAGAGAGGCAGTATGTATATCAAGGAGTGCAGAGAGAGGCAGTATGTATATCAAGGAGTGCAGAGAGAGGCAGTTTGTATATGAAGGAGTGCAGAGAGAGGCAGTATGAATATGAAGGAGTGCAGAGAGAGGCAGTATGTATATGAAGGAGTGCAGAGAGAGGCAGTTTGTATATGAAGGAGTGCAGAGAGAGGCAGTATGTATAGGAAGGAGTGCAGAGAGAGGCAGTTTGTATATGTCGGAGTGCAGAGAGAGGCAGTATGTATATCAAGGAGTGCAGAGAGAGGCAGTATGTATATCAAGGAGTGCAGAGAGAGGCAGTTTGTATATGAAGGAGTGCAGAGAGAGGCAGTATGTATATGAAGGAGTGCAGAGAGAGGCAGTATGTATATGAAGGAGTGCAGAGAGAGGCAGTTTGTATATGAAGGAGTGCAGAGAGAGGCAGTATGTATAGGAAGGAGTGCAGAGAGGAGCAGTTTGTATATGAAGGAGTGCAGAGAGAGGCAGTATGTATATGAAGGAGTGCAGAGAGAGGCAGTATGTATATGAAGGAGTGCAGAGAGAGGCAGTTTGTATATGAAGGAGTGCAGAGAGAGGCAGTATGTATATGAAGGAGTGCAGAGAGAGGCAGTATGTATATGAAGGAGTGCAGAGAGAGGCAGTTTGTATATGAAGGAGTGCAGAGAGAGGCAGTATGTATATGAAGGAGTGCAGAGAGAGGCAGTATGTATAGGAAGGAGTGCAGAGAGAGGCAGTATGTATATCAAGGAGTGCAGAGAGAGGCAGTATGTATATCAAGGAGTGCAGAGAGAGGCAGTTTGTATATGAAGGAGTGCAGAGAGAGGCAGTATGTATATCAAGGAGTGCAGAGAGAGGCAGTATGTATATCAAGGAGTGCAGAGAGAGGCAGTTTGTATATGAAGGAGTGCAGAGAGAGGCAGTATGTATATGAAGGAGTGCAGAGAGAGGCAGTTTGTATAGGAAGGAGTGCAGAGAGAGGCAGTTTGTATATGAAGGAGTGCAGAGAGAGGCAGTATGTATATCAAGGAGTGCAGAGAGAGGCAGTATGTATATGAAGGAGTGCAGAGAGAGGCAGTTTGTATAGGAAGGAGTGCAGAGAGAGGCAGTTTGTATATCAAGGAGTGCAGAGAGAGGCAGTTTGTATATGAAGGAGTGCAGAGAGAGGCAGTATGTAGATCAAGGAGTGCAGAGAGAGGCAGTATGTATATGAAGGAGTGCAGAGAGAGGCAGTTTGTATATCAAGGAGTGCAGAGAGAGGCAGTTTGTATATGAAGGAGTGCAGAGAGAGGCAGTATGTATATCAAGGAGTGCAGAGAGAGGCAGTATGTATATCAAGGAGTGCAGAGAGAGGCAGTTTGTATATGAAGGAGTGCAGAGAGAGGCAGTATGTAGATCAAACAGTATATAAGAGACACTTTAATATAAAGGAGTGCAGAGGGAGGCAGTTTGTATATCAAGGAGTGCAGAGGGAGGCAGTTTGTATATCAAGGAGTGTAGAGAGAGGCAGTTTGTATATGAAGGAGTGCAGAGAGAGACAGTTTGTATATCAAGGAATGCAGAGAGAGGCAGTATGTATCTGAAGGAGTGCAGAGAGAGGCAGTATGTATATCAAGGAGTGCAGAGAGAGGCTGTATGTATATCAAGGAGTGCAGAGAGAGGCAGTTTGTATATGAAGGAGTGCAGAGAGAGGCAGTATGAATATGAAGGAGTGCAGAGAGAGGCAGTATGTATATGAAGGAGTGCAGAGAGAGGCAGTTTGTATATGAAGGAGTGCAGAGAGAGGCAGTATGTATAAGAAGGAGTGCAGAGAGAGGCAGTATGTAGATCAAACAGTATATAAGAGACACGTTAATATAAAGGAGTGCAGAGGGAGGCAGTTTGTATATCAAGGAGTGCAGAGGGAGGCAGTTTGTATATCAAGGAGTGTAGAGAGAGGCAGTTTGTATATGAAGGAGTGCAGAGAGAGGCAGTTTGTATATGAAGGAGTGCAGAGAGAGGCAGTATGTATATGAAGGAGTGCAGAGAGAGGCAGTTTGTATATGAAGGAGTGCAGAGAGAGGCAGTATGTATAGGAAGGAGTGCAGAGAGAGGCAGTATGAAGATCAAACAGTATATAAGAGACACGTTAATATAAAGGAGTGCAGATGGAGGCAGTTTGTATATCAAGGAGTGCAGAGGGAGGCAGTTTGTATATCAAGGAGTGTAGAGAGAGGCAGTTTGTATATGAAGGAGTGCAGAGAGAGGCAGTTTGTATATGAAGGAGTGCAGAGAGAGGCAGTATGTATATGAAGGAGTGCAGAGAGAGGCAGTATGTATATCAAGGAGTGCAGAGGGAGGCAGTATGTATATCAAGGAGTGCAGAGGGAGGCAGTTTGTATATCAAGGAGTGTAGAGAGAGGCAGTTTGTATATCAAGGAGTGCAGAGAGAGGCAGTTTGTATATGAAGGAGTGCAGAGAGAGGCAGTATGTATATCAAGGAGTGCAGAGGGAGGCAGTTTGTATATCAAGGAGTGTAGAGAGAGGCAGTTTGTATATGAAGGAGTGCAGAGAGAGGCAGTTTGTATATGAAGGAGTGCAGAGAGAGGCAGTATGTATATGAAGGAGTGCAGAGAGAGGCAGTTTGTATAGGAAGGAGTGCAGAGAGAGGCGGTTTGTATATCAAGGAGTGCAGAGAGAGGCAGTTTGTATATGAAGGAGTGCAGAGAGAGGCAGTATGTAGATCAAGGAGTGCAGAGAGAGGCAGTTTGTATATCAAGGAGTGCAGAGAGAGGCAGTTTGTATATGAAGGAGTGCAGAGAGAGGCAGTATGTATATCAAGGAGTGCAGAGAGAGGCAGTATGTATATCAAGGAGTGCAGAGAGAGGCAGTTTGTATATGAAGGAGTGCAGAGAGAGGCAGTATGTAGATCAAACAGTATATAAGAGACACTTTAATATAAAGGAGTGCAGAGGGAGGCAGTTTGTATATCAAGGAGTGCAGAGGGAGGCAGTTTGTATATCAAGGAGTGTAGAGAGAGGCAGTTTGTATATGAAGGAGTGCAGAGAGAGACAGTTTGTATATCAAGGAATGCAGAGAGAGGCAGTATGTATCTGAAGGAGTGCAGAGAGAGGCAGTATGTATATCAAGGAGTGCAGAGAGAGGCAGTATGTATATCAAGGAGTGCAGAGAGAGGCAGTTTGTATATGAAGGAGTGCAGAGAGAGGCAGTATGAATATGAAGGAGTGCAGAGAGAGGCAGTATGTATATGAAGGAGTGCAGAGAGAGGCAGTTTGTATATGAAGGAGTGCAGAGAGAGGCAGTATGTATAGGAAGGAGTGCAGAGAGAGGCAGTTTGTATATGTCGGAGTGCAGAGAGAGGCAGTATGTATATCAAGGAGTGCAGAGAGAGGCAGTATGTATATCAAGGAGTGCAGAGAGAGGCAGTTTGTATATGAAGGAGTGCAGAGAGAGGCAGTATGTATATGAAGGAGTGCAGAGAGAGGCAGTATGTATATGAAGGAGTGCAGAGAGAGGCAGTTTGTATATGAAGGAGTGCAGAGAGAGGCAGTATGTATAGGAAGGAGTGCAGAGAGAGGCAGTTTGTATATGAAGGAGTGCAGAGAGAGGCAGTATGTATATGAAGGAGTGCAGAGAGAGGCAGTATGTATATGAAGGAGTGCAGAGAGAGGCAGTTTGTATATGAAGGAGTGCAGAGAGAGGCAGTATGTATATGAAGGAGTGCAGAGAGAGGCAGTATGTATATGAAGGAGTGCAGAGCGAGGCAGTTTGTATATGAAGGAGTGCAGAGAGAGGCAGTATGTATATGAAGGAGTGCAGAGAGAGGCAGTATGTATAGGAAGGAGTGCAGAGAGAGGCAGTATGTATATCAAGGAGTGCAGAGAGAGGCAGTATGTATATCAAGGAGTGCAGAGAGAGGCAGTTTGTATATGAAGGAGTGCAGAGAGAGGCAGTATGTATATCAAGGAGTGCAGAGAGAGGCAGTATGTATATCAAGGAGTGCAGAGAGAGGCAGTTTGTATATGAAGGAGTGCAGAGAGAGGCAGTATGTATATGAAGGAGTGCAGAGAGAGGCAGTTTGTATAGGAAGGAGTGCAGAGAGAGGCAGTTTGTATATGAAGGAGTGCAGAGAGAGGCAGTATGTATATCAAGGAGTGCAGAGAGAGGCAGTATGTATATCAAGGAGTGCAGAGAGAGGCAGTTTGTATATGAAGGAGTGCAGAGAGAGGCAGTATGTATATGAAGGAGTGCAGAGAGAGGCAGTATGTATATGAAGGAGTGCAGAGAGAGGCAGTATGTATAGGATAGAGTGCAGAGAGAGGCAGTATGTATATGAAGGAGTGCAGAGAGAGGCAGTATGTATAGGAAGGAGTGCAGAGAGAGGCAGTTTGTATATCAAGGAGTGCAGAGAGAGGCAGTTTGTATATGAAGGAATGCAGAGAGAGGCAGTTTGTATATGAAGGAGTGCAGAGAGAGGCAGTATGTATGTGAAGGAGTGCAGAGAGAGGCAGTATGTAGATCAAACAGTATATAAGAGACACTTTAATATAAAGGAGTGCAGAGGGAGGCAGTTTGTATATCAAGGAGTGCAGAGGGAGGCAGTTTGTATATCAAGGAGTGTAGAGAGAGGCAGTTTGTATATGAAGGAGTGCAGAGAGAGGCAGTTTGTATATGAAGGAGTGCAGAGAGAGGCAGTATGTATATGAAGGAGTGCAGAGAGAGGCAGCATGTAGATCAAACAGTATATAAGAGACACTTTAATATAAAGGAGTGCAGAGGGAGGCGGTTTGTATATCAAGGAGTGCAGAGAGAGGCAGTTTGTATATGAAGGAGTACAGAGAGAGACAGTTTGTATATGAAGGAGTGCAGAGAGAGGCAATATGTATATGAAGGAGTGCAGAGAGAGGCAGTATGTAGATCAAACAGTATATAAGAGACACTTTAATATAAAGGAGTGCAGAGGGAGGCAGTTTGTATATCAAGGAGTGCAGAGGGAGGCAGTTTGTATATCAAGGAGTGTAGAGAGAGGCAGTTTGTATATGAAGGAGTGCAGAGAGAGGCAGTTTGTATATGAAGGAGTGCAGAGAGAGGCAGTATGTATATGAAGGAGTGCAGAGAGAGGCAGTATGTAGATCAAACCGTATATAAGAGACACTTTAATATAAAGGAGTGCAGAGGGAGGCAGTTTGTATATCAAGGAGTGCAGAGAGAGGCAGTTTGTATATCAAGGAGTGTAGAGAGAGGCAGTTTGTATATGAAGGAGTGCAGAGAGAGGCTTTTTGTATATGAAGGAGTGCAAAGAGAGGCAGTATGTATATGAAGGAGTGCAGAGAGAGGCAGCATGTAGATCAAACAGTATATAAGAGACACTTTAATATAAAGGAGTGCAGAGGGAGGCAGTTTGTATATCAAGGAGTGTAGAGAGAGGCAGTTTGTATATGAAGGAGTGCAGAGAGAGGCAGTTTGTATATCAAGGAGTGCAGAGAGAGGCAGTATGTAGATCAAACAGTATATAAGAGACACTTTAATATAAAGGAGTGCAGAGAGAGGCAGTATGTAGATCAAACAGTATATAAGAGACACTTTAATATAAGGGAGTGCAGAGAGAGGGAGTTTGTATATAGAGAGGTACTTTGTATATCAAGGGGTGCAGAGATAGGCAGTATGTAGATCAAACAGTATATAAGAGACACTTTAATATAAAGGAGTGCAGAGAGAGGGAGTTTGTATATAGAGAGGTACTTTGTATATCAAGGGGTGCAGAGAGAGGCAGTATGTAGATCAAACAGTATATAAGAGACACTTTAATATAAAGGAGTGCAGAGAGAGGGAGTTTGTATATAGAGAGGTACTTTGTATATCAAGGGGTGCAGAGAGAGGCAGTATGTAGATCAAACAGTATATAAGAGACACTTTAATATAAAGGAGTGCAGAGAGAGGGAGTTTGTATATAGAGAGGTACTTTGTATATCAAGGGGTGCAGAGAGAGGCAGTATGTAGATCAAACAGTATATAAGAGACACTTTAATATAAAGGAGTGCAGAGAGAGGGAGTTTGTATATAGAGAGGTACTTTGTATATCAAGGGGTGCAGAGAGAGGCAGTATGTAGATCAAACAGTACATAAAAGGCACTTTAATATAAAGGAGTGCAAAGAGAGGCAGTTTGTATATCAAGGAGTGCAGAGAGAGGCAGTTTGTAGATCAAACAGTATATAAGAGACACTTTAATCTCAAGGTAATCTCAAGGTAATTGACTACTGGGGACGTGCCTTGGGAATGTCTTTTGCATGTATTATGGCACGCCAATGAATCCTAAATTATGCACTTTTGGTACATGCATGGGTCTACTTTGGGGAGCGCAGTTGAGAAGAAGTCATTGATTTGGTATTTACTGAACACCGTGCATAGAATCTAATTATCAAGAACGTCATATTTTATAGCCGTTTTTGATACCTGGGAATCTTGAATAGTCTGACCTACGCATGACGAGGTCTATGATAAAAAAAATAGTCATAGTATTGTCATGTACCTTTCTCATCTGGTACATGGGTGGACCCTAATTTCACACAGTTCCTGTTTCTTGGATGGGTTTTGGGTTTTCCTCCTTATAAATTGTTGTATCTAGCTACCCCCTCCCCCCCCCCCCGGATCAGAAAATGCACAACAAGGTGCATCATAGCGCTATAAAGCCCCATTGACAACAAGTTTTGTCGCTTGAGGGTGTTGCTGACTACACACCACAGGATAATACGACTGGTCTGATAGATGCAGCTGCTATATTTTACTCTGCTTCGAATGAAAACAATATAGTGAATGCTTCGTAATTAAATAATCTGCAGTGGGTTGCCTCGGCAACAAATCGAGTAGCCTGAATTCGAAGTCCGCGCAGTCTTCCAATTTAATTTTTAAATTCTTTTCTTTCCCACTCAGCCTTGCAGGTATCCGGTGCAAAGGGGCAGAGGCAGGGTAGGGGCATGGGGGGAGGGGTGGAAAGAGACCGTAGTTGGGACAAAAGGGAAGTAGGGGTAAAAGACGTGGGGTAAAAAGGGAGTGGGGAAAGAAGGTGGGGTAAAGGAGGTGGGGTAAAGAGGTACTGTAATAAGGTGGGTAATAATGTGAGGTAATGTGGATGCGGTAAAGGTAGTGACCTAAACGGGGTGGGGTAAAAGGGTAGGTAAGGGGGTCGGGTATTAAGATGAAGTCGAGGGGATGGGTCGGTATTAGGTGAGATAATGGGGGTGGGGTTATGCAGATCGTGTGATAAGGTGGGGTAAAAAGAGTGACCTAAGGGGTTCACGGCAATGGGGTGGGGATGTAGGAAGGGTTGTTTTACCTGGGTACGCGTTACCAGATATATTTTGCTGGTGTAGGCGTCCCCAGGTAAGTGCTTCCTAGCTACGCCCGGGTCGATTTTACTGGGGCACGTGTTTACCAGCAAACGTGTTTCCTCGGTGCACCGGAGTATGTATGTGTTGCCGGAGTATATCTTGGTATAGTCGGGGTAGGCCGGCAGGACGTGGGACTTGGACCCCTCCCTCGGCGCCCCTTCCCTCGCGCCCCTCCCCTCTCCCCTCCCGTCGCCCCTCTCCTTGCCCCTCCCCTCCCCCCTTCTCTCGCCCCTCTCCTTGCCCCTCCCCTCCCCCCTTCTCTCGCCCCGCTCCTTGCCCCTCCCCTCCCCCCTTCTCTCGCCCCCCTCCTTGCCCCTCCCCTCCCCCCTTCTCTCGCCCCTCTCCTTGCCCCTCCCCTCCCCCCTTCTCTCGCCCCTCCCCTTGCCCCTCCCCTCCCCCCTTCTCTCGCCCCTCTCCTTGCCCCTGCCCTCCCCCCCTCTCTCGCCTCTGTCCTTGCCCCTCCCCTCCCCCCTTCTCTCGCCCCTCTCCTTGCCCCTCCCCTCTCCCCTTCTCTCGCCCCTCTCCTTGCCCCTCCCCTCCCCCCTTCTCTCGCCCCTCTCCTTGCCCCTTCCCTCCCCCCTTCCCTCGCCCCTCTCCTTGCCCCTCCTCTCCCCCCTTCTCTCGCCCCTCTCCTTGCCCCTCCCCTCCCCCCTTCTCTCGGCCCTCTCCTTGCCCCTTCCCTTCCCCCTCCCCTCGCCCCTCTCCTTGCCCCTCCCCTCCCCCCTTCTCTCGCCTCTCTCCTTGCCCATCCCCTCCCCCCTTCTCTCGCCCCTCTCCTTGCCCCTGCCCTCCCCCCTTTTCTCGCCTCTGTCCTTGCCCCTCCCCTCACCCCTTCTCTCGCCCCTCTCCTTGCCCTTCCCCTCCCCCCTTCTCACGCCCCTCTCCTTGCCCCTCCCCTCCCCCCTTCTCCCGCCCCTCTCTTTGCCCCTCCTCTCCCCCCTTCTCTCGCCCCTCTTCTTGCCCCTCCCCTCCCCCCTTCTCTCGCCCCTCTCCTTGCCCCTCCCCTTCCCCCTCCCCTCGCCCCTCTCCTTGCCCCTCCCCTTCCCCCTCCCCTCGCCCCTCTCCTTGCCCCTCCCCTCCCCCCTTCTCTCGCCCCTCTCCTTGCCCCTCCTCTCCCCCTTCTCTCGCCCCTCTCCTTGCCCCTCCCCTCCCCCCTTCCCTCGCCCCTCTCCTTGCCCCTCCCCTCCCCCCTTTCCTCGCCCCTCTCCTTGCCCCTCCCCTCCCCCCTTCTCTCGCCCCTCTCCTTGCCCCTCCCCTCCCACCTTCTCTCGCCCCTCTCCTTGCCCCTCCCCTTCCCCCTCCCCTCGCCCCTCTCCTTGCCCATCCCCTCCCCCCTTCTCTCGCCCCTCTTCTTGCCCCTCCCCTCCCCCCTTCTCTCGCCTCTCTCCTTGCCCCTCCCCTCCCCCCTTCTCTCGCCCCTCTCCTTGCCCCTCCCCTCCCCCCTTCCCTCGCCCCTCTCCTTGCCCATCCCATCCCCCCTTCT